>CM037788.1:52643459-52693459 GCA_021229015.1 Solen grandis
AATCTGCATGGTTTATGGCGGGTGGTATCGCTGGAAGAAGTGGGCCTCAGCCGCACTCATTGACGCCATTAGCTATGATCGATACACAAAAAGTTTTTTAAATTACGATCATAAGGATGTTACAAGGTACACATAACATATATTGCTTGCAATGTTAGATGTGACATTTTGCATTGTATTATATTTACATCATGGAAAAAGAACCACTTACCATCATACCATCATAAGATTTATGTGATTTAGTACACATCAAATTAGTTGATTGCAACGTAGTTTACTGCATTGTGCACTAAATTACAGGAAAATATCAATAAGCTATTCACGATTGAAACGATAAAACTGTTATATAGATTTCGCTCATAAAGGTAAACAGTTGACACGAGATCGAATGCAGCGCCAATATGACGTATTGTTCATTAATTGATTTTAAGCCAATGAACTGTTCGATGTTAAGACAAAGGACTGGTATATAGAATGTTTGCAATTAAATATGTCCTTGCATGCGAATAGGATACATGTACTACAATATTATAGTACTTTACATTTAGGAATTATATAGCAAGCTGTGATAGTTTGGGGTACGTGTAAAATACGTAATCCTCTCAGAAAGATATGTTTGTATCTTTCTTTATTTCTTTTGACATATACAATATTGTACATCGTCAATACATAATATATATTTAAATATTAAACACGTGACACAAAATCCTCTCTCGCCGACTCATTCACTGACATACACCCTCATACACACTCCTGTCTTCCAAAAGTTTTCCTGAGATTTCATTACATATTTTAATTACACTACATATTTTCCACAGGTAATGTTGTAAACAGTGAACATTTATAATTTATACATCAAAATTTAATCTATATTTACATGTTATTATAATGCGGAGGATAGAACTTAATTGGAACCATTATCCTTGCCAAATGCACTTATACCTTAACAAACTTCATTTACATATTTTTAAGAAATATTAAATTTTTAAGACTTGTCGAGATACAACTTTTATCAACATACGTTTACATGAACTTCTTGATTTTATCATACGTGCTACGCAAAACGACAATTTTACAATTAAATAAATTGATTTCATACTATATTATTTTTGTATATATAATATACATATATATCACTTATTTTTTATTATCTCTAATCTTTTCCTAAAATTATAAAAAGATTGTAGGATAAGAAATATTCCAATGTATAAATATATAAAAAATAATTTCTGCGTAACAATCCCTCTAATATCCATAACGAAACGAAATTTAGAGAAAAAAGAAGGATAGTGTTTAAGATACATAAACATATAATGCATTAACTTCTAATACACGTCTATAAACTATCGTAGCACATAGGTATAAATTTGATACTTATCTTACCAGCCATTTATAACAAACATCATACTTAATCTTATATCAACATTCACCATTTCATTCAAGATTCTTGTACTTTTACGTACTTATCATACATCAAATGTCCACTACTACAGTGTTATCCTGTAACACTGATTCACAAAATGCTTTAATGCACTTTTTACATATACTAACTATACTAACTTATTATAAAATCAACACATTAATAATAATGTCTAATCATCCAATAAGCATAATACATACCCGTCCTTACAAACTACCATCATACTATTCACATTAATAAAACTCTATGTACATTACAAGTTCAGTGATTCATTTCTTATTCGTGTTGCTTTTCTAATATGTTTTGACAGATTCAATAATGTTTTTTTTTTATTTGTACTATTAAATAAATCTTTAATGATTTTTCTTTATATAGGCCCTACGTATATCTTTATTTTATCACAGATTAAGATAAATGATACTCATCTTCTATATCATTTTTGTTACACAATATCACTTTCTCTCAGCTCTTTCTTTTCTATCTCTCCGTATTTAATTTAAAATAAATTATGTAAATCTATATAATATCTATTATTATTTACTCCATGTGCTCTTGAAAAACATACATAAAACCATAATTTTCTAGCATGGATTTAACATAATACACCCAGTTCTTGATCCCCTTGTTGCAGCTTTCTAACGCATCGTTATACATAGCTTTAAGAATTATATTATCTGTATTTGTCAATTTAAACCAATATTTTATTATCAGTACATACCTGTTAATGTATAATGGGTACCTACCTAATTCGCCATATATTGGGGCGTTACTTGAACTAACTTTAACACCGAAAATTGATTTGCAAAATTTCAAATTCAATAATTCTAAGTTTTCTGATTTTGTAAAACCCCATACTGGACAAGCGTAGTTTAATATAGGCACCATAAAAGCGTCAAATAACTGTAATGCAATACTTGGTTTAATTTCGAACTTCTTGGTATTATTTATTAACATATACATAGCTTTCAGTGCTTTACCTTTCAAATATTGGTTATTGAGAATAAACGAACTTGTATAATTAAATGTTACTCCTAGATAATTAAAATTATCAACTACTTCTAATTCTTTGTTGTCATAATACCACTTTTCATCAGCTCGTAAATGTCCCGTTTTCCGAAAGACCATAACCTTGGTTTTATCAGCATTAACTTCTAATCCCCAATGACAACAATAAATATGTAAATGATCTAAGCTGTCTTGTAAATCTTGCACGGAGTTACCAATTATAATCATATCGTCTGCAAACAGCAAAATAATAATACATAATGAATATATTGATACGCCACAATTTACCCTATCCTGTAAAAACAATTCTAGATCTTCTAGAAACAGAGCAAAAAATAACGGTGAATTCGTCTGTCCTTGAAACAATCCTATTGAAATATCAAAGAAATCAGAATAAGAATTACATTGTTTAACACAATATTGAACATAAGAATACATAGATCTAAATATCATAATATTTTCCAGTCAATTCCAATTTTGAACAGTTTATACCACAACCCATTCCTATAATCAGAATCAAACGCTTTCTTTAAAACTACAAAGGCACAGTAAAGTCTAGATTTTTCATTGATATATTTTGTAATTATGCTCAAAATATGAATATGGCATCTGTTGTACTCTTGCCTTTCTGGAAACCAAATTGCGCGTCTGAAATCAACCCATTTTTGTTAATCCATTTCTCAACTCTAGCAATTAATACACTCGAAAATAGTTTACCAAAATTACTAAGTAGCGTTATTCCCCTATAATTGTTTACTTCATTTTTATTCCCTTTTTTATATGTAGGAACGATATAACCTATGCTATATATGCTAATATATCCGATGATTCTATAAAATATTCATTCAGAAGATTATCTGACGGACAACACGATTTATTTCGTTTTATCGTTGTATAGCCGATTTTACTTCATCCAACGTTATCGGAACGTTTAACTCAGTATACGTACAATTATTTATGTTAAAATTGTCCTTTTTATTAAAATTTTCTACTTCTTCTATGGCTGTAGAATTTATATCTTAAAAAACCAAAAAAATTACCTACTACATGTTTACTTTTAAAGAAATCCCAAAATTCTCTTGGCTTACTTTTTTGCATACTTGCAATAGCCCGAGATTGTCTTAACACGAGGAGATTGTCTTAACACGAACAACCTTTTTTCCGCTTAGCTGTTTATATTCTTTCTTCGTCTGGCAAAGGTATTCACGATTTTCACACGATTTATGATTATTAAACTGGTTAAGCGCCCTTTTGTACACACCAAGTGCTACCTGACACTCGTTATCGAACCATTTCTGTTTATCATTGTTACTAAAGATAGATTATTTGGTTGTTTATCTTTGTTCTCTTACATAATGGATCGGCCGCATCATTAAACAACTGGCAAAAATCCGATACCAAGTAGTCTATATCCCTTTCATTTTGACACTCTCTGTTGGCAGTATCATTAAATTTACTCAAATTTCCTTTAATACGTTTCCTAAATTCGTCTTTGTGCTTCGCCTGCCAACGATATACATGTACATCAAAATATATTTTCTGATCTTAATGTACCTATACACTCTGACAATGTTGGATTATAATATCCTATTAATATTGTAAAGGTTGTAGTACGATTACAAATATAGTCAACACAGATCTCTGAAAACTGTTATGTAAAATCATGTTGTCAGTTACATGTTATAATGACTTACTGTATAAACATGCTGTTGTTTAAAGCTAATAAAGAATTTGTATATGTATGATTAACAAATAGTCAATGACACTGCACATGTTTTTACTGTAAAACGTGTATGCACCCGTTTTAAAATCATTACCAATGCGATCGTTGGCTATTTTTAGCGACGTAGCTTTACATAGCTCTAATAATTGAGTACCACGAGCATTACTTTTTTATCTTGAGAGGCCCTGGGAATGGGAATGTCGGGAACGTAATCATCATAATCATAGTTTGTGAGTAACCTGTCTCACTGAATATAATCCAACTTTGTACCAACTCCAGCGTTACAATCCCCAGGTAAAATAACGCTCCCCAGTTGTTCATACATAAATATATCTTGTTGTAATAAATCAAAAAGGTCCACATTATACAATTTAGATACTAGACCATATATACATACCACATAAATAAATATCTTTCTGAGTTTTGAAAAATGTTTTATTCAATTTTAACCATACCAAAGTATCAAAATGATTTTTTATGACAGACATGCCCTGTTTAAGCTTTTTTTTAAAGTAAACAACAACTCCGCCATTATTTCTCTTAGCCCTCTTATGTTTAAATTTTCTATAAAAATTGAAGTGTGAATAATTAGGTAATTTCAGTACATCATTTTCATAATCGTATATCAATGCTCCGGTGAGGTGGGTGTAAAAACTACTATTATATCAAATTGTATTAAAAGCACTGGCATTGCACCCGCCCCCAATGACTTACACTTACACTTAACGAAACTTGTAAGTTCACTGATTTCAAACTTGTAGAGAAGATATATTTTCTAAAACATATGCCCAATAATATTAAAAATGTGCATTGGCTCAATCTGTTGTCTGCTTGAATGATTTTAACGCATAATCAATTCTGTGAAACCAGTTTTCGTGGAAAGCTTTAAAAAAAAAATCTATTATTTTGAATACAACAAATGCTATAGAGAAAACTTAGTCGGATTACTTATATGTTTCGTCTAGAAAATTTGGAAATAAAATGATGAATACGGCTGGCTTTTGCACGAGAAAGTTTAAATCTTTATGAAAACACAGTAGGAAGGATTTGATCACCAATTTTGAAACCGGGAAATTTCGTGCGTGGGAGACATACTATTAATGCTAGTTTAAGTCCGTTTCAAAAACATTCAACAGTATGGAATCAATATAGGTATAACAATCAGTGAAGTGTGACACAAACATGGAAAATGTTCAAAAACAATGGAAAAGAGGCATATTCACCTGCCTTAGAGGTCCAAACACGTTTCTCATACAATCCTTATATAATCCTCAACATGTCTATTCACAAATTTGATTATCATCACATTTAGTTTGCTCTAAAACATCGAATAAAAAGCACAAAAACACGCACAGCCTAGCCCGCCATCTTGAAGTCAATCCTTAACAGTAAATTGCGTAAAATAATAGACCTATATATATGACTTACCTTTTATGATATAAATCGGCCAAGGTTTTATTTCGCAATACTTTACACAATCCTTTGTGAGGCCTTTATGTTATTGTCTTTTAATGACAAACCACTTTAGTATGGCATAATCATAAACAGTATAGTTAATGTGATCCGTCCACACTGATACTAATTACGCGTCCTCTTGATTTCCGATATGCTTTGAGTTGATAAAAGCACTTAATCATCTTCCGTCTTCTTCCGTTTATGTGCATAGCTGCAAAACGCTAGCATTCTCGCACAATTGTGAATATGTACACACGTGAGGGAGAGTCCCAAGAATAAAAAGCAGCTTAAAAACAAGGTAGTTATTTATAAGTCGACCCACCCTGGGATGGAGGGTTGAAAGTACAGCAATGGCGACAAGTCCACGCATAATCCTGCACATCATGACAACTTTGGCCCGTGGAATGAAAGAAATAAAAAATCCTAAACGTTTTCGACAGGCTTTCTCTCAGTTTAATGTATATATCTTTATTTCCTCCATTTTTTGAAGATTACATATAAAGACAACTTGACAAAGAACAAGGAAAATACAAATAATACACACTAGAAACATACTTATGACAAGAGCAAACAAACAAACAAACAGCGAGTAATTAATTTGCTAATAACCTACTATACTATCCTCACCCTTTACAGCACCTTTACTGTTAAATAAATAAATATAAACCTTGTCCAAGCATAATACAAGAATACAAGGTTAAGATGAAAGGGTAAGTCAATTGTTATGATGTTTCCAACCATATAAACACAAAACCACTTACCGAAACGAAACGTAAGAGTTTCTATATGGTCTCGAGCAAATTAAGAATACAACGAAACAGAAATACAAAAGAACAAAAGATGAAGGTGCTATTAACTGTATATATAAATGTTCGCTTATGTATGCGTAAGTAGGAAAGTATCATGGGCGTGTATGTAAAATTACACACATTTATATCTTAATTCATTCCAATTATTGAAGATTACAAATTACATGCATTTTACAACACCCTACAAGAATAATGTGTATGTGTGTGCGAGTCTTTGTTTATGCTTGTGTGTATGCGTGCGTGCGTATGTGCGTCCGAGCGTTTGTGTGTGTGTAACATACAGAAGAAAGGGAATAAAACTGGCCTTCACACTTTAATAATATGTTTCGGGCTAAACATGTATACAACAATTAATGTAGACATAAACCATGTTACCAGAATCCATCTACTTGTATAAAGAGTACTTTAAAGAGTACTAAGTTTAATAGATTCAAATGTGAATATAATAAGTACCTATTGCGCAGTTAAACTGCAATAAATGGAAAGCTAAGTTATAAATTCATCAAAAGAGACAGGAAAACCAAGAACTAAGATTTCGTATGGCACAAACCTTACCAAAACCCGAAATGCGTCGATCTCACTTATAAGACATCCACATGAGATGAACGTGGCGAAATAAAATATTTATCAAAGCATGATATGGTAAGCTTGAGCATACAGCGAGTAACGGGCACTCAACCCCGAGAAGTGTATTAACTTTTGTTTTCTCATCTAATGAGAGAAAGGTTGACAACACGTGATCTCCGAGTTTTGTTTGTAAACTATCCGCCAACTGTTGACGGTGAATAAACAAATGTGGACAGACAGTGAGAATATGATCGGTAAGACTAGTGCCATTGAATTCAGCACCACATCTTCGACATGAACCACCCTGCCATGACAAATAAGTAACAAGCTTGCAAACTGTTCTGCAGTATGCAAGTTGGTATGTATACCTAAAACTGTGTTGCCAGATCTCACTTATCTCATAAATTGTATGGACAGAACGGACACGATCGAATTCTGCCGCACTGTATGTAACAGTCCAGTCATTGATCGCCTTTGAACGAACTTTAAGATTAACGAGACGCTTCCATGTAACCTTTCTTGGAAAGTTACCATCACATATGAAATCGTTCAAATAGTTTGTTAAATCATAATCCCGAAGCAGTCCCCATATATCCTTAAAGAAACCAGATATCCTAGAGGGGTTTAATTTACTATATGTTAATCGAAAGAGAAATATATGCTTAACTGCTTTATTGCACAGCATACGACACAGTTGACCAAGAAAAATCAGTTTCCGTTTATCAATTATACATTTTATCGGTAATACATTAAGCATGCTTAGTGCTATATCAGTGCGTGTTCTCCAGCTGAAGCCTTGCATAGATTTGACACACATACGATGAGCCCGCTCAAGGGAGATAATTTCATTAGACGATAAGGTGTAGAGACATTCTGTGCCGTAAAGTGCTTTTGGGAGAACTACATAATCATAAATCCTTTTACATGTAATTGGATTTAATTTTCTGAGAGACTCATAGTCCAGAGTTCCGAAGAACGTTTTCCTTAACTTATCAGAAATTATTTTAACCCTTTGGTTTAACTTATAGTCACAATAACACATAACACCAAGGTGTAAGTAGTTACAGACTTCGGAAATTGTATCATCGCCTAAATGCCATGACCTGGACGAACGAAAGTAAGAAATCTTATTTTCATTAAAAACCATAACGGCACATTTAGCAGGGTTATATTGAAACCTCCACTTGCACGCATAACGGTGACATATGTCTAAAAGAGTTTGGAGGCCACGCATTGATAGAGATAACAATAACATATCATCGGCTACGGTCGGAGCACATATACTATATCCATTTATACATAAACCGGCCTGTGTATGAACGAGTTGTTGTATTAACTCATTAATGAAGCACAAGTAGAGAAATGGTGACCATCGCGAGCCTTGACGGGTAGACTGAAGTACAGGGAACCAGTCCGATTTACGACCCCTATACAATACACAGCTGGTCATTCCAGTGTGCATATTCACAATCGCATGCCATAGGCGACCTGTTATTCCCATGTAGTGAAGCTTGTAGAAAAGACCATTATGCCATACCCTATCAAACGCTTGACGAGCATCCAGGAAGCATGCATATAACTTACTGTTGCTCTCTTTACAATAGTGTATACACTCTTGTAATAGAAAGCTTGTCATATTACAACCCATTCTATCCTGAAATCCGCCCTGTAGAGGATGAATAGGGATATTTATATGTTCTTTTAACCGTAATAAAAGCATGCTCTCATACAATTTGAGAGGACACGAAGAAAGAGTTATAGCTCGGTAACTCTTCGGATCATCTTTACGTTTATTACCCCCCTTGAATAAGGTAACAATGCAGCCTTGTTTCAACTGATTAGGTACATAAGACTGTGATAACATAATATTAAATAACAAAAGTATATATTCATATAGTACAGGTCCTCCATTAATTATATGCTCATTATAAATGGAGTCTAAACCACACATTTTACCTGTGTTCAGACTCTTAATGCACCCCATTAATTCCTCAAATGCAAACGGAGGCTGGTCAGGGTCTACATTATTTTCAAATTTCCACTGATCAACTGTATCATCAACTACTTGACGAAAAGCTTGATCATACAACTCATGATTTGTATCACTATATAGATTTGCAAAATAAGATCCCCACTCCTGAGTAATATCGTTAGCATCACGTACAACACGACCATTAAAGTTAAACTCACACACCGATGCTTGGGAAGTGACCTTTCTTTTGGCATTAAACAGCTTCCAAAACAAACCGCAATCAACAGATGCAGCCGCATCAATATCACGAAAAGCTTTATTATTATAATCACGAGCCGCGCTTCGGTGAAAACGTCTAAATTTTGTTTTGGCCTCCTTATACGAAATAAAAGTTACATGTGACCTATCACGTGGCCTACCTGCTGCTAGCCACTCACCGCGCTTGTGACGCATCCACTCATGAAGGCCCTTTAAGATCTGACCCCAATATGGTTTTAGGTATGAACGATAGAATGAGCGAGGAAGAGTAGTATCCGACGCATATTTAACAGACTCGACTATCTCGGTATAAAGACTATCAATACCATCATGAGATGTAACTGTCGAAACATGGCCTAGACGTGACTTGAGTCGACACATTAGAATATGTTGGAAATGAGACAACTCACTGGGTTTCACGTTAGCCCATTTGATTGGTGCGACACGTGCATGGAGCGGAAGATCACGTGTTATCTGTATTGACAAATTTACAATAACAGGACGATGAGTTTAATGATATAATCGTGGTTTTAATGTTCCAAACGAGTTTTACAACTCCCGACACTAACAAACATCCGGTTTTATTCGCAGTGAATAAAAGGTAATTTTCACTGGTCAATAAGAATATAAACAAAATTATTTGTCCTGGGGAAAAGGATCTAAAACTATTTTAAAGGAAATATTTACCATGATACTGGATATCATTCATAATGAATTGATATATCTGTCATTTTTAATCAGGTTTTAACCAGTTTTTTTATGTATATAAACGTGTCTATGTTATTTATTTTATGCATCTGTGCAAGGCTGAAGATATCCTAGTTCTAGTTTCTTTTCTTTTTCTTCCTATTTTTTCTTTTTCATTATATATATTTTTTCTATTTATTTATTTATAATCATTTTTTTTTTTTTCTCTTTCAACATTTATATTTGTTGTTTTAGAATGCTCTAATCCTGCATATAGATATCCAATTTCTTACCTTTCTCTCTCCCTATAATTCAAAACTTTATATTTTATCAGCACTATGATGCAAATTAACTGAGACGTTTACCTGTGAACATAAATTTGATTCAAATTTAAAATGTGCAGGGTATGGGGAATATAAAATTATATTACATGTGACCTTGTAAACTGTATTAGATTGTATAGGAGAAGGGCCGTAACTAATGTTGCTAGAACGTGTGGCCCGACCCCATTTCAATTTCAAATTTGAAATAAAATATGTTTAAACTAACCAGGTTGTGAATTTTCCGCTGCATTTAAATGTATTTACCATTTGAGAACTGAGCCTTTTATGTACTTCAAATTCATAACACTCGATCCGAAACAAGTCCATCAAAGAGAAGTGTTTTGAAAGAACAACTTTATATTCGTCAAAGAAACTGTAATTCAGTAACAAAAAAAGGCTTAGAAATTAATTTCCTAATATTGATAAAATTTCAAGATATCTATTACACCAAATTCTCATTTATTAACACTATTTGAAGACTTGTATAGTTTCAGAATCATTAATTCGGTATAATAGCGGGCGAAGCTCGAGAAACGTAGCTCGCCCTACGGTATAGCGTAGACTTCTATTTTGATCAACATTTCAGAGCACCATGGATTTTATTTTTTCGTCAATGCCGTTTATCGTATGTGCAGCGCCATTTTGTTCACAAATTTAAAACGCGTTCTTCAAAGTCGGTAAAAAACGTCTGATTGTACTGGATCCAGTCCATTTTCAGATGTTCGTCTGATTCAAGTTTTGTTGTAACGCTTTGCTTTTGCGTTTTAACATTACAAATGTGCTTCGTTATAAGATATATGATTAACAAAAATAATTCAACCCACTTTCAACTTGTGAATTATATTCCGAAATCCGTTATAAAATCTACCTTGTGGGAGGCGCCATGACACCAACGCTATCATTCGGTTACGATTGCAACTCTATTTTTCAGTCGCACGTTTTATCTCAGAAAAAAGTACCATATCTCGACCTTTCCGTCAATTCTGTCAGAAATTAGACGCGAAATAAAGTAATCAAAATCATCCGATCTTTTGAATACATGTCGACAATGAAACCAACACACGCCTACGTCACTGGCATGCAATATGTATCGATATAAATAGATACAATTGAAGTGGAGTGCAAAAAAAAAAGAAGAAGAAGAGGGTGTAAATGGGGGAACTTGGTAGATAGAAGTATAGTGAGGGCACTCTGCTTTTTCTACTTAAAGAATAAAACTAAACATGAAGTATAGTTATGATTTTTTTCATAATCTCTCTCTCTCTCTCTCTCTCTCTCTCTCTCTCTGAGAATGCCCTATGGGTAAAAAGTCTTTCTTCCTTCTACTCTTCTCTCTGAACATTTATTTAAAAAATATCTAATAAATAATTTCAATTCACTATAGCCAAAACAGAAAAAAGGGTGCATTTTTAGTTGAAACGTCAATAGTTATTCATGTACAGTAGACCTAGAGCTACATATCTAATTATCTATCATTCATTTTCTTTTTGTATTTTTGTATTATTTTTTTTCATTTAGGATCGGACCAGTCCTCATTTTATTCACTGCGATGTATAGGATAGAATCTATTAAGAAAGACCGATTTAAAACTGCATGATTGTGCATCTTATAGTTAAATGCTTATAAATAGTTGTATGCGGATTTCAAAGATGACAGGTTTGTTATTTTATTTTTCCTTTTCTTCTCCTTTCAAAGATGACACATTTTATTTATCCTGTTTTTTGTGATACTCGTGGTCTGCTCTAAATAAGAGGTAAACTAGAAATTGTACCATTTTGAACATAATCTTTACAAATTTCAAAATGACCGGTCAAGGTGGCCAAGTGGTAAGAGCATTTGATCCCTGGCTGCGACATACTAAACAAAGTCACTACAATGTACTGGTTTAGGTCTTATGCTTGGCGCTCAGAATAAATACAGGGTAGTTCCAGGACTGGTTGTCCCGGTGTCAGGATAATGTGACTGGGTGTGGCATTATGCCACTTGTCTATGGCGTGATACTGCGATTTACGATTACCAGTTCGGTAAATTGATTTTATATAGTAAAAGGTTTGGACATTTCGTTAAAATGATTTTATATAGCGTTTACCTATTATATGTATATCACACCTTAACGCACGTGTGAAAGTAGATTGTTTATACTAAATATCATTAACCTAGACATTAAAGTTAATTAAGTGAGTCAGAATGAGAGAAGGATGCGTGAGAGAGGAAAAATGAATTGTTTCTTAAACGAAATTGTTTTTGATTATTTTTTTTTGTATTAGATTGTTTATTTATGTAATATGCAAATGTTATTATTATTGAATTGTATTTTTAAAAAATAAAAACGTAATATATTGGTCTTTTTTTTTACTTTAAGTATTAAAATATTCGGTAAATTTATGTTTAATGTACGGGACCTTACAAATTCAGCGGAACCTTTTATCTTTTTAATCATAAAGAAATATTAAAATGAATGAATGAATGAATGAATGAATGAATGAAAAAGAAGAAAATTGCAATGTTTTAGAGGAAGAGAATGAAAAGAGTATAATATAGAGTGAGACCGAGAAAGAGGGAGAAGAAGAAAATAGTGTTTTTTTTTATTTCTTTTTTATTTATTTTATGTATTAATTAATTTATTTATTTTGGTTACGTTTGTAAAGGGCGTTTCATTTATTTGTGTTACTTGTGGATATGAAACCTTAGGGAAGGAATAAATAAGAAAAAACATTTCTTAATATTTGCAATTTATTATCTTTATTGTTTGTTTCTTTTATTTATTTTTTTTTTTGTTTTTTAATTTAAAAAACAAAAAATTATTTATTGACTTTTTTAATCAACGATCAACACATTTGTTTAATATCTCAACAGTCAGTTATCATTAACCCTTTCCCTCATAGAGGACACCATGAAAAGACCTATGCGAACAGCATAAAACCAGATCACCAGACTCGCAGGCTGATCAGGTTTTATGCTGTTCGCTGCTCCTCAGTGGTCTGGAGATGAGGATTTTGTAATTAAATTTGGTAAAGTTTAACTGTGGTTTTCTGCAGATCAGGCTTTGTGTGATACCTATTGAGTGCGTCAAAATGAGTCTATATGAGGGAAAGGGTTAAACACAAACATTACATATATATACTGCAGTAAGTACACCCTTCACTGCTTATCGTCGTCGTCATACATGTTGATGGCGGCATCTGTTGGTCCCATGGAGCTGATATGACTGATGGTTCGCAGGAGAGCTGTTGTCGTTAATTCCTCCTCCTCAAACCTGCCCCATGCCTCATCCAGACGTCCGAGAAGTTGAACATATTTCTTCTTTCGAATCTTGGACAGCAGATTCTCGGATACCAGTCGAACTTGTAGGTCTACTATCCCTGCTTCTTCCCGGAGACTGACGGACAACTTGTAGAGGCAAAGATTCGGGTTGCCCGCTCGAGCATTGAGTCTTCGGTGCCATCCTGAAATAAAGTAGTGTATCATAGAATAGATTTGAATAGTAGTTCAAAATCAAATGAAAATAAATGTGACAAAGTAATGATAATCATAGTAAACTCTAAGTACCGTATATATACTTACATTTTATATAATGAGTATGTTATTATTTATATAATTTTACATAATTAGCGTTTTTCTGGTGTAACTTACCTTCAAGGTCGTTGTTCCGCACTACCTACCGGAAGACACACCAGTTGTTAGGTTTCCACACCGTCCCACGAACCCACGTCTTCTCCATGTACTCGACTACCTTGTACACAAGGCCGCCGACTTCCTCTGCGATAGCTTTGAGTTTGTGGAAGACTTTTGTTAATTGATAAAAAACGTCAAAATATATCCAGCTTAAACTGTTAATTCCCGTACATAACGATGTGACATGTATCTCTCTATATAAAATGATGTATATGTATTTATATTTCTTTTTTTACCTGCAAAATAATAATAATTACTTATTTAAAAGAAAACAAATAGATAACATTTTTTTTTTAATTTTGGTTTCCATCAGAGTACGGAACATCCGTTTAGTTAATAAAAAATACATACCTTGATATGGTCAGCTTTTGATCGACGAGACATCAACACATATGCCAGCGGAACTTGCTTCTCGTCGGATCCCTTCTTCACGAAGACGTGGATTGCAGTGCGGCCTCAAGTAAATATAGTCTTCTAATGACTGAAACACTGTCGCCTGGACGCTTAACCCAGTAAATAAACAAACATTTTTCACTTAACATTTATACAAACAATTTTATTTATATAGAAAAAAATAGGATATATAACCACATTGATGAATTTTGAGATTTTCTATGAGGGATTTTTTTTTATTTTTGCTTGTTGTTGTCAGTGTTTTTCTTTTAAAAGCATGTACGTATTGTGACTGGAGGCAGGACTATGAATGCCTATATTTATAGACACCAACAGACGACACGTACGGCATTGCTTGTTTTGAATTTAAATATAATTATTACGATGAAATAAATAATTTGACTTTGCTGCCCAAATTTGTAACGTTATTTAATTTTTTAACCGTTTGAAACTTTTTTTCTTTTTCGCCTAGCGTTCGAAAGCAAGTTGCTGGATATTCATAATGATCCTTAGAATTAACGACTGTGTTCTTATCTACTTAGAACATACATATAGCAATTGAATACTATTAGATCAAGTACTCCTGAATAAGGCGATCATGCTTCGCCCGCTCTGAGGCTGTGCCTTAGTTCATCGTATCACGGAGATATATAGGTATTCACATCTCTGATATTATAATTTTATCAATTAAACTGATTTTCATGTAGTTTTCATCAATTTGATATAATAATTTTGTAATTTGGGTAATTTCGTGAGTTTTCGCTGTTAAGTTCCGTTGCAAGCATTTTTGTGATTGAGATCCAAGATGGCGGCCAACACAGCACATGTGCAAATCAAATTATTCACAAAGCAGTCAAAGTAATATTCAGTGGCTATTTTTTTCTTTCAAGTAGAAAAAAATCAAAATCTAGATTATAAGAGTTATGGACTAATAATTGTGTAATTTGCTAGATATAATCTTATTGTAAAATGTTATGTGTTTTCGCGAGAATATATTTTTTATGTTTACTGACAAGTTCAAAAATTTTGTTGCACATATTCATCATCATTAGAATAACTTGTTTTAATTTATGTGAATAATTTACTTAAAGATTGTCAAATGTAAAGGAGATGCTCTATTATGTTTTAGATACTCCGTTCCAGACTCCCCATTTTCTGTCCCAGTTACTGTTGCAACTGAGGAACTCAGTTCTTTAGTGAATGGACTGATAACAGGTGAGATAAACTGCTTCCTTGGTACAAATTAGTGCATCCTTGGTTTATATTTTGCAAAGCGATACATTGAAAGAGAAATATTGGCATTAAAAACAACATTTATATTTGGATGCCAATAATATTGTGTTAACCCTTTCCCTCATAGAGGAAACCATGAAAAGACCTATGCGAACAGCATAAAACCAGATCAGCCTGCGAGTAACTCGCAGGCTGATCAGGTTTTATGCTGTTCGCTGCTCCTAAGTGGTCTGGAAATTAGGACTTTATAATTAAATTTTGTAAGGTTTAACTGTGTTTTTCTGCAGATCAGGCTTTATGTGGTACCTATTGAGTGCGTCAAAATGAGTCTATATGAGGGAAAGGGTTAAGTACTACATATTGACAAATGATATCCACATTGAATCATTGTTCAGACATTATGAAACTTATGATTAATGTAGATCTTCAGTAAGAGTACTTATAAATAGACTATTTTGTCAATCTGAAAATTTGTCCGTCTCACTTCTATTACTGTTCGATTTATGGCCCATTTTAGGTTTGTAAATTGCATAACAAAATAAAGATATGTTAAAAATCATTAAATAGGCTTAATCCTTAAGCTGTTAATCATCAGTATAAGAAGAGAAGGAAACTTTGTTAGGTGTAAAAAAAGAGTTTTGTTTCTGGTTACCCGACTGACCAATTATTTTACTATGTTTTATTTTGAAATTAAGGATTACTTTTGAATTTTCCTAAAACTGTATGGACATTGCTTTTGTTGTCAGACAAAGGCATATTAATACAATCAGTAACAAAAATAGTGTATTTGTAAGTATTTACCTTTACATTTATCATTAGATTTAGCAAGTAGCAGATTACTATCCAAATTAAGTCTTTAAAAAAAAAAAAGAGTGTTCTCAGGAACACAGGTGTCACCTGCTGAAGCGTGACGAAAAAAAGTGTAATGGATAGACAGACAGATGACGGAAAACGATCCCTATGTGTCACCTCTAGTTACAGCAGGTGACACAAAAAGAAAAAAAAAATAGCTGACCTAATGACCCATATTTTTTTCAGTCTGTAACCAGAAACAAGACTAATTTTTTTGTTTTTTTGTTTTAGAGGTGCCACATAGGAATCACCTTTTCCGTTGTCTGTTCGTCCATCACACCCCTTCCGTCACGCTTGTCCGTAACACTTTTTCTGTCGCGCTTCAGCAGGTGACACCTGTCATGATGTGTTCCAAAGAACACTCTTGTAACGCCTTATAATTGAAGAGCTCCTGGCTGGCAGATACTGTAACGATGACTCAGTCTAGTGATAATGATGTATTTTAATGGTTTAGGGGTTGAATAGTCAAAATACTTTACAATATGATATTTATTATTCAAAAATAGCTCTTTTTTCATTCTATTAAAATGTGTCGGTTTAGCTGAAATATTTTGAACCCTAAACCTAAGATTGTATCATTTTTTTTCAAAAAAAAAAAAATCTTTGATCTCTCATGTTACTGTTAGATTATCTGCCATACCTGGATTGTACAGTATTAATAAGGCAACCGTTCATCAATTCATATATTGGTAATTCTATCTACATCAGTTGTGGCTAATCTTTTAA
Source organism: Solen grandis (assembly GCA_021229015.1). NCBI lineage: Eukaryota > Metazoa > Mollusca > Bivalvia > Adapedonta > Solenidae > Solen > Solen grandis. The sequence continues at coordinate 52,660,558 of CM037788.1, forward strand.
CTACAGAAGCAATATGTAATACCTCAGGCAATACCATATAAAAAAGAATTGAAGTTTCACCCTCTTTTCTGTATTTTGTCAGAAAATCCCGAGGAAGAAGCAAGTATAGACTTTGATTTCCTCATCGATGGAGAATTTTTACGTGTCTCACTAGAAAAACACTTGGAACAAAAGGACATTTCATCGGTACAGTAAAAGTTTCATTTATTAAGTATAATGTTATAAATACTGATTGCAGTTGAGACTTTTATTTTAAAAAAAAAGAGAGGCCTTTTTTTATTCTGATTTTGGGGCTGATATTCAACCCCATTCCCCTCATAGAAAAATATACTTTTTCCCCAACTCAATCTAAAAATTCCCCTGGCAAAAATGTATTGTCATTTTTAAAACAATGATGATAGCGTACGTAAATGAGTTACTGCAGTTTGAAACTGTACTGCAGTTTAATGTATTACTAAAAATTAATTATTAATGAATAAGTGTGTTTCAGTTACAGCATAACTAGTGTTTTTTTGTTTTTTTTTCACCATAAGTAAATTTTCCCCTGATCAGCATGTTTTCTCCTCCTGAAAGGACACATCTTTCCTCAAAACAGTTCTGAATAATAATAAATAATTAATGAAAATAAACTATTTTAAAATATGTTTTGATATTTAAGGGAAGATTTTTAAAGGCATTTAAAATTCAAAATTGCAAAATATGAATGCCATGTAAATCATTTTGAATGTTGAATTTATAATACAGTGTTGAACTAGAAAAATCTGTTTAAATTTCCTTTTAGAAATGGAAAAAAAGATATCATGTAGTATATATAATCTTTTGCTTTAAGTTTATACTGTTTTCTTTTTCAACAATACTTCTTATTGTTAGATTATTATTATCATAAGTTATTACTGCTTTTAATAAGAATAGTTGCGAAGTTGTAGAAGAAAGGACTCTAATTTGAAAGGATTTAGATACTATGGCTCAGACCCCAATGTCTATAGATGCTCATTATCCCTTTTTACTGTCTATTTGTCCTACCAAGGAGTTATGTTCATCTGTTTATAAGCATTGTTTTTGTGTGAAATTTATCTTCATTCTAACATATTTATCAACTATTTCTGGATAAACCATTTTTATTTAATCTAGATAACTACAAGTGTGTATCCTACTGTTGAATGTGGGTTCTCATATCTAACTTGTTGACCTTAAGCTTATACTTGCAACATCATGGCTTAAATTAAATGGCGTCTGTGTTCATTAACCTGCCTTTAAGAATCAGACAGTTTTAGGTTCTACTTTGACTATGACACAAGTGTTCGTAGATATTAATGCCAAGTGTTCACTGTTGAGGCTGTTAGGTATAAAATAATGGTATATTGTTACAGGAAGCTGTAGTTGATATCGAGTATGTAGAGCGACACCCAGCCCCAGGCCCGAGGACTCTCTGAACCACGATGACTGGGTCAGCTGTATTCATGCCTGTAACACTTGGTAAGTCTTATTTGTAGAGTTTTTAGTAGCTAATTGATTCAAATGCCAATCCTGTGTCAAGGAAGTCTTTGTTCATTTCCCTGAAACATGGTAACAAATATGCTGGGAAATGTTATTTGTTTAGTGTAAACTTTTAACTGTATCACATACGGTAATGTAAAAAAAATGATTTATTGTCTTTTCTAATTTCTGTACCCCACAAAAATCAGTTAGCTGTTTTTGAGGGTATGACAGTTACAGGAAATGTATGAAATTTATAGGGTGTGTTTTGAAAAATACACTATGATCACCTGACTGGTATTGACCAATCGTGTAATGGCAATTTTGCAGGATACCCAAAATATATCATCTCTGAAAAATAGATATTGTTATTAAGGTTATCATTAGGTTTATAAAATCATGTACTTTTAGAACCACTAATAAATTTTTCCCAATAGAAATTGTGATTTTATATTTGTATTGTTGTTTTCCAGTATCTTGTCGGATGTTATGACAACACAATAAGGCTATGGACAACAAAGGGAGAGGCAGTGTTAGCCATACCTGGTCACACTCAGCCAGTCAAATGTGTGTCTTGGATATCAGATGGTCAGTTTCAGCTCTTCACTATTCCTCATTTAGCTCTTAATCACATGATATAAAGTCCTGATGAAGTCCTCGTATAGAAAGAAACTTATTGATTTTACAGTAGTTAGCTATGAGGAATAGTGTGAATCTACAGTTTGCACCTCTTGACATTTATATATATAGAATAAAAGATAACTGAAAAAAGCGCTTAACCCTTTCCCTCATATAGACTCATTTTGACGCACTCAATAGGTACCACATAAAGCCTGATCTGCAGAAAACCACAGTTTAACCTTACCAAATTTAATTATAAAGTCCTCATTTCCAGACCACTGAGGAGCAGCGAACAGTATAAAACCTGATCAGCCTGCGAGTTACTCACAGGCTGATCTGGTTTTATGCTGTTCGTATAGGACTTTTCATGGTTTCCTCTATGAGGGAAAGGGTTAAAGACGATTTTGGGATTTAGTTATGCGCAACCAAAATGCGCACAAGGGAGATAATCGACTCTCCTAATAGGAGGTTGTTGCACAGGAAATCAAAACACAAATTAGTAAATCCAAACTGCAAAATGTCACAAATTTTTCGTCTTCGCGACAAGTTTGCAAAGAAATCAACCGTTGAATTTTTAATATTTCTGTGTAAAGCACATTTTTAAAATCCACTGTATGCAATAATGATATATCATGTTTAATTATCATTATGTTATCTGAATGTACCGAAGTAGTTTATAGTTTGAAACCAAAGAATGTGTATTTTTAAAGCAGCACACATTCAAATTTATGCTGTGTTTATGAAATTTTAGAAAGTGGTTCTAAATATTAAAAATTTTTCATAGAAATAATTAATAAATAAATATCATGGTTTAAGTTTGCATGTGGCATTGCTACAGATATTAACTATAATGTGTCAAAATTTGCAAAAATTGACATTTTTCCAATTGTCATAAGTTGAGCTTTAAAAACAAGGTCAAGGACACAGAGCATCTCATTTTGTGATCCTGTGGTATTTATAGATCTAGTACATCTTTTTAAAAATGATTTTTCACTATTATTGATAAAATACTGTAAATAAGAAAACAATACCAGTTACATTATGATGGTTACTGATAATGACAACTTTTTTGAATATTTTATCAAATGTCGTGGTTCACTCGGTGACCCATTGTTTTTTACATATGTATGTCTTCAGTAGATATTATTCTATGATATATATAAATTTGGGAAATTTCTATGGAACAGTTTTTTTTGTAATTGAAGATTTAGTGTGAAAAGTTGTTGTATTTTGTTGAAATTGTGGGACTATTTTTCACACTAGCCCGCCACTATAAAATGTAGTTTTGATTCTAGATACCATCACAGACACTATATAAGCATTTATATCAATGAAATAAATATCATATAAAATTTTATAGGTGAAAAAAAAATGCACTCAGTTATGTTTTGTCTTTTTATCCAACATTTAGTACATATCAGTATATACTGTATTTGATGCTGAATCAGTTCCAGAAATAACATCTACACCTATCTATGAAATTGAGCTATATCTCAGAAACGAGTTCGGTGACCCCTTTTTTTCTTTGCATTTTTGAATTTCTCACAAAATATAAAAAAATGAAAAAAGTCTATGCGAGGGAAGAAAATCTAGAAATCGTCTTTAAGGATCCAGTGCGAAAGCCATATCTTCTTGCAAGTAACTGTTGCTGTTCATCCTGTTAACTACTTCCCAATACCTTCAGCACATTGGCTAGCGGGCGTCTTAACATTTTATTTCCATCGAATATCTCCTGTTAGAATAGAGATGCAGTTTTCCTACTTGGTAGGTAGATACCTTACAGGAAGTGATGATTAGGATTGATTTTCAGGATGATAGGGTCAAGGTTACAAAAATATATTTTTTCTTTTACGTCAAAAAACTTTTTTTAGGGGTGAGGTATTATCATCAAATTTTGTAGTTAGTTACCTTATGGGAAGAGGAAGACTGGGATAGATCTTCAGGTCAGTAGGGTCAATGTCGAGGTCACTGTTACTAAAAATAGTTTTGCTTGCCTAGGGTAAGGCTTGAAAACCTGGTTTCAGGTCATTTGACTGACGTGTTTCTTGTTCTATGGTCATATGAGTGTCGATTTCAATTTTTACAATTTTAAGGATTCAGTCAATTTTTGCCTGATTTCAGATACTTCATGCATCACATTTCCTGACTTTATTTACAGGAACAGGAGATGTGCACACTTTTATGTCGGGGTCACATGACCAAACAGTGTTATTATGGCAATGGAACCAGAAGACAAATGAAGCGGACTGCATGCATGCGTGTAGGGGTCACGCTGGGAGTGTTGACTGTGTGGCAGTGGACAGTTCTGGGCAGAAGGTGAGGTCATACTGGGGTCACAGATATTGCGTGACTCACAAATAGTTGTGATGACAAAAGATTTATGTAGACGATAGTTTTGGTTTTTGGAAGGAAATTCTACTGTGGTGGCATATAGCATCTTGTGATGAGTAAAAAATTACAGTGAATATTTTATTTGTAGATTTATTTCCAAAGTTGATCATTACTATCAAGTGTTTTGTTAATATAGAAAGATCTCTCTTCCTTTCTGGTAATTTCCTTTCTTTGATAAATGTATGTAATGGTGCATTTGAATGGTCGAGGGTAACAGTAGAAGATATGTTTCCAATATTTGTCTCTTTTCTCTTTTAGTTTTGCAGTGGGTCATGGGACAAAATGTTGAAACTTTGGTCAGCAGGTGAGTTTGTTTTAAGATATCTTGTACAAGGGATGTTTGAAAAGTATCCGGAAGAGCTCCATAATTTATTTATTAATATGATTATAAGAATAAAATTTTCAAAAGTGATACTTTGATATATTTTGTACGTAGGTCAAAAGAAAAAAACGATACAAATTGCACTGATGCAAAATCCACAGTCACCATGACAACATCGGATCTTAAGCATGAAGGGAATATGGCATCTGCTAAGTCTATCTGACACATCTAAAAATTAAATTTTTTCGAAATATTTTCTTTTCATTGATGCACACATCTCCAACCTTAGCATCCACTTACCAAACAAGACCTAAAATGCCCCCATGGAATTTTTCGGATTGTTTCCCGGACAACTCCTTTATTTTGTGTACTTTTCCTGACGTCTTGAACGCACGCCCAGATAATGGGCCGTCGGCAATATCATTCTTGACGACATTGAACCACTCATATCTGCTGGTTTTCTTCATTGAACATTTGCCACAAGTGTCAATCAACAAGGAGAGCGACTCTGATTTCTAACATTAATTCCAAAAATTCCAAAATACTTTAAAGAATAGTGTTGTTTTAGTGCCATATTTTCAGTTTTCTCAAAATGAATGTAATCTACTTTCATTGCTTATGGAAATGATGTCAGATTTCAGCCTATGGCAATAAGTAGGCTTTGAAAAAAGGGCGCGGAAGCAGTACATATATTTCAGACAGTTTTTTGACATTGGGAATATGACTCTTATGTGATCCTTTTAGACAAAGAAACGTGAAAAGTTTTAAGATTTTCAAAATTTGCCCTGCTCAACGTTACCCGACGTTGTCATAGTGACTGCGGATTTTGCGTCAGTGCAACCTGTATCATTTTTACTTTCAGATTAAATTCACAATATATCAAAGTATCACTTTTGAAAATTTTATTTTAATAACCGAACTAATGAATCAGTTATGGAACTTTTTCGGAAACTTTTTTCTTACACTCCTCATATATGTCATTGTGTATACTAGGTCATGTATGTTTGTATTTGGGTCTTGTATCTTGATCATTTTTCGAGATGCTAAATGATAATTAGTTTTCAATAGATTATCAGCTGAAGGCTTGTTTTTAGTGCTACAGAGCAAGGCATAGAAATAAAACTTAAATCATATATGAAATGTTATATTGTTATTTAATCATTGATAGATGCAAAACCAGTCATGATATTGTGAAGATGCAATATTGATATACACTTGTGTCACATAAGGGGGTTTTATAGGCTTATCTCGTCCAGTCACTTCAAACATATCGTGTCAAGTCCTACACTCGCATAACATTAAGAAAAGTCAGGGGGGGGGGTATATTTTTCACCTTTACTGATCAATAGTTTTCGTATCTTTCACGTAGTTATAATATATAAGATGTTGGTTTCATTAAACAAATACTATATTCCAGTAGGACCATACCTGCCATAAAGCAGCTTTTACACCAATGGTCATTGACTAAGAATTTGATTTAAAACTATGTATGTATTTCCTCTATCACTACTCATCGACGGACACATGGTCACCCAGTGCAACTTTGCATGTTGGTAAAATGAGTGAATGGTTTCTTCATCACAAGCTAAAGAATTGTGAATGGTATTGAACCTATAGAATTATAAAACCTGTGGTTAGAATTTCTTTTTCCTTGTTCCGTCACAGAACTGATCACAATCACATATTGCACATGCCCTCACTTCACAGGCTGATAATGTTAATATCACTTCAGAATCACTACCCAGGACTGGTGAAGTTGCCACATTGCAGAATGTGTTATGTGGTACCTCAGTCACCAGCTTCAGGGATACCATAAACTATATTTAACTGAAATTGCCCCAAGTGTGTTTATGCGGGCTTGGCTGCCTTAGCCTTCTTTGGAGACTTTGTCTCCTTCATTGCTGGAGGATAGCGTGTTCTCATGCAATGTGACCTACACTTGCCGAGTTTATTTGTTAAGAAACCAACATAAAAAACGAGGGAGAGTAGAATTTTTTTTATTTTTTTTATTTCTACTTATCAATTTTGAACAAGCTACTTTAACAAAATAAGTAATTTATTTTCATGTTGTGTTTGTTTTCAGTCATAGACAAAGATGAACTAAATCAAGACGAGGATGAAGAAGTAAAACCAACAAAGAAGAAGAAGACCGGTGACCAGAAGGTGAAAACACGTGTCCCAATGTTAACACTGAGCGGCCACAATGAGGGAATATCAGCCATTTCTTGGCTCGATGAACAGGAAGTGTGCACAGCATCATGGGATCACACCATTCGACTTTGGGACCTTTCCACGGCACAACAAAAATCATCTCTAGTGAGTCTCATATTTTGCAGATTTAAGATAAAGTCCCTGCTACGTCTTGGACCACTTAACCTCTACCAAGATAACCAAGGTACCCCCATAAAACATTTGGAAACCTTGGTTATCTTCGTGAAATTCCATGAGGTCTGAAGTGTAGCAGAACCATTACAGGGACTTTACCTTAATATAAATATTTTAAACCCATACACATGAAGTGTACATTTTGTCAGTTGGATTTTTTAATAAGACGAGATTTCTGTGTTCATGAGCAGTAATTCATCAATTTCCTGAGTCTTTATTTTAGATTCAAACTAAGATTCTAAAATTTGAAGTACTGTAGTCAATTCCCTTTATTCAATAAGAAATATAAGAGTCTGACAGTTAAAATAATTGTTTAAAAATATTTAAGTAAAATTTGCACTAAAAGTTCTCAATAATAGTATTTGGAAATCTTGCTTGGTGCTCAGTATATAAGGGTTGTTCCTGGTTCGATGTCAGGATAGTGTGACTAAGGGTGGAATCATGCCACTTGTCTATAGCAGTATATATGGCAGTTAAGGCTGCGCTATATCTGTCTTATGTAGACAAAAGTCACTGATGACTGAAATGAATGGGAATATTAAGATCATACGACGCCCCTCTCCCTCCCCCCCAAAAAGAAAGCATTTCTTGCCAGTTTAAACAAAAGCTCTGTTTTCACGTTACAGCAAGGAAACAAAGTATTCCTGGACATGTCGTATTCTCCCCTCAATAGGATGATCCTGACCGGGTCAGCTGATCGACATATTCGTCTCTGGGACCCTCGGAGTTCAGGTAGAGTTTAGTTTTGTGTGAGGAGGAAGGAAATGCCTGCACTTATTACATGCAAGATCATGTATATTATCAAATTCATCTTGGTATTTTATAGTGAATAATGCAACATTTAGCCAATTTTTTATTCCAAATTCATAAGATATTGTCCATATCCATCAAAAGGTACCAAATTAAGTACAACAAAATGATTTGTCTAAGCAAGATATGATCTGAATTTTTCTAATAATTGTCAAAAACAAACAAACAAAAACATAAACGAATGGACTGTGAACAAATTACTGTTTGTAATCTAACACCAAGAAAATAGCTTTAAATAGTAACTGAAAATAACACTTTAACATGTGTATTTCTCATACATTTTCAACATCATATGAGTAATGCATCATTTTTATCAACGTTAGTTGCATCAAACTCATTTAATCCTTTCCCTCATAGAATACACCATGAAAAGACCTATGTGAACAGCATAAAACAAGATCAGCCTGCAAGTAACTCGCAGGTTTATCAGGTTTTATGCTGTTCGCTGCTCCTCAGCGGTCTGGAAATGAGGACTTTATAATTAAATTTGGTAAGGTTTAACTGTGGTTTTCTGCAGATCAGGCTTTATGTTTATTGAGTGCGTCAAAATGAGTCTATATGAGGGAAAGGGTTAATTAATCTAGCTGTTCCTGTTCAATTCACCATGCATATATATATATTGAAAACACGCATATGACACAGAGTGATGTAATTTGGCCTATAAGTTATATGTTACATGTTAATAAAAAAATATGTGATAGTTAACTGCAAGCAGCTATTTGAGCATAGTATATATATATAAAGAGAGAGAGAGAGAGAGACCCAGATCAAAGAAAAATGCCTATGTACATACATGCAAGGTTTAAGCAGAAAGTATTTCCTTAAGGGGCATACAATGTACACAAAAAGAAAATTACAAAATATTACTTATATAGATTCCTTAAAAGTGATTAAGAATACATGTATTTATCAACATCATAATTATAATGTACTCCTTATAAATGCTACAGTGTAGCTCCATTATAGTGCTATATTTGGGATCCAAGTTCATGTTTACCTTGTATACTGGATGGCATTGTAAAGGAATATAAAGCAGTTAAACTTAACACATGATATAGATTTGGTGTCCCATACTGGACCATGCTATATTGGATTTCATGTGATAATGGATCATGTTAAATTGGAGTGTGTTATAATGTTATGTGTTATATTGAAGTGTGTTATAATGTTACTTGTTATATTGAAGTGTTATAATGTTACGTGTTATATTGAAGTGTGTTATAATGTTACATGTTATATTGAAGTGTGTTATAATGTTACATGTTATATTGAAGTGTGTTATAATGTTATGTGTTATATTGAAGTGTGTTATAATGTTATGTGTTATATTGAAGTGTGTTATAATGTTACGTGTTATATTGAAGTGTGTTATAATGTTATGTGTTATATTGAAGTGTGTTATAATGTTACGTGTTATATTGAAGTGTGTTATAATGTTATGTGTTATATTGAAGTGTGTTTGGATCTATACTACTATGTTCTAAGTCAATACACATTCATTACTTCTACACAAACAGTAAAATGTCAATAATAGGGCCACCCTTCACATTCATGTCAACTAGTCTTAATAATTAGGTGGTCTGATAATCGAGTTTCAGTTAACAGGAAATACGGAAAAGAGGACCTGAAAATAGTGGTCGTAATAGTGAGGTGGTCTTTATATTGAGGTGGTCTTTATATGAGGTTTTACTGTATTTATATTTACATTACCATTAGAGCATATAATGTTAATGCTATTGTAAATATATACATATTCTGAATGCTTTATTTCCCTGTAGATGGCGCTCTAGTCAAGTGCACATACACATCACATAGTGGCTGGGTATCTGGCGTGGCATGGTCGGGCACCAACGAACATCAGTTCCTTTCTGGTTCCTATGACAACATGGTGAAACTGTGGGACAAGCGAAGGTATGTTTTTTGCTAGCTAACCTGAGCATAACGTGCTCAAGGTGAGCTTTTGTGATCGTCCTTTGTCCGGCGTCCCTCGTGCAACATGCGTCGTCAACAATTTGGCTTGAGGCCATATTTTTAGCCCAATCTTCAGAAACTTGGTCAGAATGTTTGTTTCCATAAAATCTTAGACAATATTGAATTTGGGCCATGTGGGGTCAAAAAGTAGTTCACGAGGTCAAATCTTATAAAAAAAAAATTGTTAACACTCTAGAGGCCACATTTTTAGCCCAATCTTCATGAAACTTGGTTAGAATGTTTGTTTCCGTAAAATCTTGAACAAGTTCAAATTTGGGTCATGTGGGGTCAAAAGTAGGTCATGAGGTCAAATCTTAGAAAAACCTTGTTAACACTCTAGAGGCCACATTTTGTTATGATAATGATACTTGGGTGGTCCTTCACAAAAGTTGCTTAAATAAACTTTGCAGAACAGAAATAAACATTGCAGAACTCTGGTTGCCATGGCAACTGACATAATTTATTTTGAAAACCTGAAAAATCTTCTGAGACCAATGGTCAGAATACAGTTTCATTTGGCACATACGGTCACCCTATGGCTCTCCACCAAAGTTTGATCCCTAGGAAAATGAGATCCCCCTAGGGGTCGTTAAGTTTCCAGATACTCTCTTTTGAAAATTTCAAAATTCTTCCTCTATAAAATCAGTTGTTAGATTTTAATTTCATTAGGCACAAATAGTCACCTCATAGCCCTCTATCATTATTGCTGAGATAAAGTTGGACCCTTGAAAAGTGAGGCTCCCAGGGTATGAGCTAGTTTGCTTATATAATCTTTATAGAATCCTCAGAATTCTTTATATCTGAAATTGAATTTGGTTGATGCTGAAGGTAACTATGTAAAATCAAGTGTCTTGAATTGTTTTGACTAGACTTACGGTACTCAGATGATCGTTCTAAAGCCATCATTAATCAGCATTGTTTTTTCTTATTTACAGTCCCAAAGCACCAATGTACAACTTGGTTGGACACGAAGACAAAATCTTGGCTGTTGATTGGTCAATTCCCAACTTGTTGATGTCAGGAGGTGCAGATAATCAACTGAGAATATTTCACTATGATGATTTCCAAATCTCGTGACATCATTTGTGATGTCACCAATTTCTCATTTGATAACTCTGTAAATATATATGTATTAAAATAATAAAAGAAACGTTTTATTTATCCTTTCTTTTTCAAACTATTTAGATTTGATGTCAATTTTTACTATACTGCCCCACGCATTTCAAATATCTGTAACTTGTTTTTTTTTGTTGTTTTTTCTTTAAATTGATTGTTGCCATTAGTGGGTTGGAAAACAACGCATGAAACATGCTTAAGCAATCTTTGAGCTAAATTAAATTAACGGGTTGTTTGTGGGGAATGACATACTCGCAAGTCGAGAACCAAGACCCTTATCTGAAAAAAAAATCTGCATTTGTTGTTTTATTAATACCTAGCATATCTTTCAGACTGCAGCTTCTGCTCCACCCACCAATTAAAGCATCTCATCCACAGATGGACATTGACTACTTTAGACTTTGATTTAAAACTCTATTACCTCTCTCAATAGCCATCTTGAGGCACATTGTTACCCAATGCAACTTTCCTTGAGTATTTTTAAAATACAGGTGGTTTCTCCAATACATGCAATAGCGTTACGAACACTATTAAACCTATATTTAGAATCTCTTTTTCCGGGTAATGTCACATGACTGATCACATTCACACTTTGTGCATGCGCTAAATTAACTGGCTGAAAATGTTAATAACACTTGGGAATTTGCTAGACTTAACCAACATTTACGAGAGAGAGTAGATTTTAAAAAAAATAATCTACAAATCAACAGTGAACGAGCTGTTTTAAGTAGCACATGAATCTTTTTTTATGAACACACTAAGGAAATACGTACCGCATAGAGTGAATGGAAACTCGGTAACAGATTAAAACAATGCACATACTGCATTCAAAATAGAGGTATTGCGCATAGAAATGGCCATACTTTCTTTGGATGGAGTTTCTTGTGAATTCACTAAGGCAAGACGTAATGACATAGTGTTAACCCTATCCCTCATAGAGGAAACCATGAAAAGACCTATGCGAACAGTATAAAACCAGATCAGCCTACGAGTAACTCACAGGCTGATCAGGTTTTATGCTGTTCGCTGCTCCTCAGTGGTCTGGAAATGAGGATTTTGTAATTAAATTTGGTAAGGTTTAACTGTGGTTTTCTGCAGATCAGGTTATGGACCTGTTGAGTGCGTCAAAATGAGTCTATATGAGGGATAATGTTAATGTACTTATTCGTATGCTGGACTGGGAGGTTAGTTTTGCTGAGTCCGAGGGATGTACAATAAAATAGGGATTGATAAAAATGGGTACCGATTGTCGCAGTGGTCGTGTTCGGCCCGGAATTGGGAGGCGTTTAGTTCGACTCCCAGCTACAAAATATCAAAGTCGTAAATAATGGTACTGGTATACACATTGTAGCTCCTTTGCTTTGCTCTCAGCATATATTAAGAATAATTCTAGTATACATAGTTCCCATGTCATAGGCACTACTAAGACTCCTTTTGGCAGATGTCTTTAAAGGTCTAAGTTAATGCAGGCCGAAAGCTGAGAATACTTGCTGTTGTTAAATCATTATGGTGCCTTTATTTTTCAGCCTATGTTACTGAAATTTATTTCAAAATGATCAGCTTTAATTGATCATTTTAAATATAAAAATGATATTTTGATAAATTCAAAGGTAATAACTTTATAACAAAAAAAGTTGTTTTTATTTTTTTTTTTTTTTTTTTTTTTATATTTAGGATATATCAACTTAAAATGAGAGTTTCAGGTTGTGTATATCTTTCTACTTGATAAAACCGGTTTCTTTTTCAATTAAACATGAAAGAAAATACAGTAATGAAAATTTAACACCTCCTTATCGATTTAGGAATGCTGCTTTGGTAATGTTATTTAAAACAACTAAATAAGAAGCAGTATGTCTATAGACTATTTTAGACCACAATTTCCTCTTATTTGTAAAAGAGGACTCGGCCCTTAGGGGTGGTAGTTGTGCAGTTTATTGTACGGATATGGAAACAAAAATCGGATATACGCGATTATGATCTTTCGGTTTCGCTTGGTTACATATGAATTGTCTTTATTTGAAAAAAAAAATCAGCAAGTGCATAAGATTTAATAGATATTGGTAAATAAGTTTTTTTTAGTTTATAAATTAAATCCGTTTTGTTATATATAGTCTTCACAATACCTCCCATAATCTTGATATTTATAAACAATTTTGCTAACGTTTCCAACTTTTAAAAGTTTTAATCTATTTTACATGTTACAATTATTTAGCTACGCCGAATATCTTTTTTTAAAGATATTTCTTGTTCTTGAACTTATCATTTATCTACATGGGGACTTGAAATATGCATGATGCCCTGAAATTTCGCAATTTAAACGCTTTTTAACTATCCACCAAGGCTAACATGATTTTTAGTACTTGCATAATAATGTTGGACTACTTATCGTTCAGTCCGTATAAGATCTAAATAGATTCAAATACCTGGCATATTATATGGTGTCATACTTACATGTACATGAATATATTTTATGATGTCGGGAAGACGGCATGTATTTGTGCAATATCCGACTTTCGTTATGATGAGGTAACACGCAATAGCATGCAATATGCAACAGACAATGATTAAAGGGAGAGATATCAAAGTGAACACTTCTGCACTATTGTAAAGAAATACTTTGCCACGAAATTTTTAAAATCCTGTGAATGCTTGTATATAAGTAACACATTTTACAAAATCAGTCATGATGGTTGTTTTACACGAAACATCCTAACCGAGGTTGCAGTAACACAGTTTTATGCTCGGATGTGAAAGTAACATGATCAGCTGTAACTCGATGTGAGGTAACTCGATCAGCTTTAACTCGGATATGCGATACCTCGACGTTGTAACTCGGCAGAGATCCTTTAACCATGCCCTAATACCGTCGATACGAATATTCAATTCCTGTTAGGAGACACGTGACATATTTTTTACGCAGAAGTTCACCTGGGGTTCCCGTGCACTGTCTGCACACTCCTCACAAGCTATTCATGCGCGAATCCATCATTTACCTCAGAGAGGGCCCAAGCCCTAGTAAAACTACGGGTGTTAGGAAATTAAATTGGGACCTGTTGGTGACTTTTTGAACGGGGTTTTCAACGAAAAATTCCGTCAATAAAATTGATGTCCGGGCGAAGTCGGGCGTCCGTTCAGGTTGAACTTCCATAATACTACCATTCGTACGTTCAGTATGCCAAACCGTGTGCAACCGGTCGCTTACATTCAGCTATGGAGTTGTCTTAGGACCTTATAGCATGCTGTTCACGTGCTTCTTATGCTGTACATGGGTTTACGTCAACATCGTAGTTTATGACACCGAGATGGTTTCAAAGCTGACTGTAAGCGTACGGTTGCATACGGTTTGTCACACTGAACGCACGCCTGGTCTTGTTTCGTATAGTAAGGGCCTTTATGCGAACCTGAACCCCATATGAATCTAAGACTAAATAGGGAGAAAAGGTTTTAACAAATCTGGATGAGGGGTGTTTGGATACCCGTAAGCTATCCAAGATATATTTGGACCATAAATCTCAATCGTAGTAGGAGGGTGTTAAATATGAACAAAAGATTGTTTGTGTCACGGGTTAACCAAAGACACAATTTAAAATATTCTTGTGACGTTATCCTTTGTTATCTCAAAACATATGGAATCCCCCGGTCCCATGTTTATATAAACAACCATGCAGAGTTAATTTCCTCGTGTCAATTACGCTCAACACTAAAAGAAAGAACCATTTCCCCGTGCTGATTCTGTGGTGTCTGAGAAATGGTTTTATGTGTGAGAAACGCCTCTAACTATCCAAAGTGCAACATATATTGGACAGTAATCAAGCAGTGACCTAAATATAAAAATATAATAAAATGAATAAAAATTTAAAAAGTCTATTTTATTTCATAACAATTTGTGTACCCACTTTCTATTGGTGTTGAGTATATATTTAAACCGAGGAGTGATTATTACGCACATTAGAGATTAATTCTAAATCCCTGTGCGGAGAAATGACAAGCTCAAGAAGGAAAGTACTCTCGAGTTCGAGTCTTGCGAGTCTTCCGAAAAAAATTCTCCATTTGCCCAAAAACTATCAGAATTTTACCTTTCAATGTCGCAAGAATAAACGACCGTTTCTAGACGCTATGTTACTATATCGTGTAAATGTAACAGTGTGTAAATAAAAGCATCTCCAAATGGAATTTAGACAGATATAAGATAATTGATCCCGAAAAACTTTTGAAATTGTCATGGCATACAATCATGATTAATTTTTTTTTTCATCTCATTTTTTTTTATTTTTTTTTTTTTTATTTATTTATTTATTTTTTTGTATTCATGTATTCATATACTTGTCAACTTTCACAGC
Organism: Solen grandis; assembly: GCA_021229015.1. Lineage (NCBI taxonomy): Eukaryota > Metazoa > Mollusca > Bivalvia > Adapedonta > Solenidae > Solen > Solen grandis. The sequence continues at coordinate 52,675,990 of CM037788.1, forward strand.
GGTAGAAAACAAATCTGCTCTCCCTCGTTTTTGTTGATGAAGTCTTTTTGTTTCCTGACAAATACTATTGGGAAGTGTAGGTCGCATTGCACGTGGAAAACGCTATTTTTCGTACCACGTGACATACTCCGAATTAGTGAAAAGTGTAATTTTCAGCCCGTGAAGTGAGCGCATGCACAAAGATTGAATGAGATCAGTGAGGGCACACAGAAAAAGAAATTCTGTATAAAGATTTTAAAATTTTAACTATAGGCTCAATACTGCTTTGCGATTCTACTTTGTGAGTTATCTTCCCTTGAAAGTGAGTTCTTTGCTCTGTTATGTCATTTTCAAGGGCAGGTAATTCAATATTATGGAAGGCAACACCTTATTTGATTTCAAATCGATGTTTAGTACTTTATTCCCTGACACTGTGTAAAATTCAGAAATTCTTTGCGATAGAATTTATATTATAGGTGATCATATAGAAATTTTCTTTTAAAAAATCAAGAAAAGCGCAGTATGTTAACGTGCTGAAATATAGTGAAGATTCTGTTGGAAATATTTTTTTAACTTTGCAGAATGACTAGAAATGAAGTTACAAACAAAAATGTGAAATGAAATAACGTATCGATAGACTTGATTTTGAGTTGAATGCCCCTGAAAATGACAGAAAAGAGCATAAAATCACTTTCAGGGGCAGATAACTCAAAAAGAAGAATGGGGACACCCATTTTTTCCATAAATTTGTTCCTAGTATGATTCTATACAATCATGCAAAATTTAAGAAATTCTCTGCGTTAGTTTTCCTTCTTGTATACATAGGAAAATCCTGTTACATGTACTGTAGGATTGTCTGTAATTCAAATTCTCGGTCTATGGCTAACCGTCAATATGCGTCAACTGTGAAATAAAGAATGTCACGTCAATACTACCATACATTTAAAGTTTTCAGTTTGCTGTTTAGCACAGACATCCTAGCCTGGGCCTCTTTGTCACGTGAATTTCGATCTTTGTGTTTTTGCTGCACGAGATTTTCGTGATAAATAGATCGGGCTTGGATCACTGTGTAAGGTAGGCAAACTGAAAGTAAAGTAGCAGCTACCAATAAATCGGGCCGTCCGCGTATAAACTCATTGTTTAGATGACAGAGCCGCCTCATCGTGAAGAAGTATTGACGTGGAAAGAAGGTTAGTTATTTTAGTTGTTTGTTCTTCTCTCTCTCTCTCTCTCTCTCTCTACACTTTAGCGTCACTGACTATTCTTATGAATGATGTAAACTTTTAGATGCTACGGAAGTTCTATAATGGGTACGGAATATGCATGAACTGGCATTTCATTATGCGGTTCATATGGCCTATGTCACAGTACCGATTACTCACAAGAGGGAAGAAAGATATGTAAGCGGCCGGGTAACTCAGTCGGTAGAGCAATCGCCCAATAAGCGAAAGACCCCGGGTTCGAGTCCCGGTCAAGCTGCATATTTTTCTCACCCTGACATTTGCGCCCAACGTTGAGCTGTGACATAGGTGCTAGGTATGTCTAAGATACATTCACATGGTTTTATTTACCATGTAACTCCTAGAATTCAGGGACGAACACTAAAATGTCGGGGATAATGTCACAGTACCGATTACTTACAGTAGGGGAGAAAGATGTGTAAGCGGCCGGGTAGCTCAGTCGGTAGAGCATTCGCCCAGTACGCAAAAGGTCCCGGCCAGGCTGCACATTTTTTCTCACCCTGTGACACCTATATGTATTTTTAAATTTAGCTGCGAAACATGTCATCTCGTGCATTTTTCTTTTTTATTTTCTTTTTAAAACTTCCGATATATCGATCGTGTCTGTCCATTTAATCTGATGACCAGTCCACCTCTGTTGTAAGATCGACTGTCTGTGGGCCCGAAACGTGGTTTTATTATTAAAATTACACAATCTAATAAAAGGTAAATTTTGGAATCTCAAAGCAGATTGCGTATAACAGGTTAGCTTCTTAGTACAGGTGGACACATATTATGGTTTGAAATGCAATGCTCGGCGCTTAGCTACAGAGACACTTAGGAATTTTGTACTACTTGATACATGGTAAAATGACTTGTTCAGTCTAAACTACATGATAAAAACGACTTCACGACTGTCTCCATCGACATCGTACCATATGACTGCGTCCACCATCTAAAAATGATACCACAGTACTATGACATTCCTCTGATGGTAACTCATCTGGAGGAGGATTTCCAGGCATTTGCTTGAAATCTACCTGAAATATGCTTAACGAGCTGAAAAAAATCCATGTAAGAATGAAATCAACCGTACATAGGATTTAAATAGATACATTTTCACTTAATTTTGCCAAATGAGATGTTTTCGCTCGTGATTTTTTTTCCAGACAGAATAATCCCTGCAATGAAATGTTTTCTTTTATTATAGACAGTGTGTCCAGGTTCTAACCGGATTAAAATCAAAATGGAATTGTCGGTGTTTCAGAGGGAGAAACTGCAGTATTACTTTAACTTTTTCGGTAAGAGTCATTTCCCTTTTTCTGTCTTTCTTTCCCCGGTGGCCGAGTGGTTAGGGAGTCCGCCTCGGGAGCGGGAGGTCGTTGGTTTGATCCCCGGCGGCGACACACCAATGTCGTAAATAATGGTACGGTAAAGCTCCCTTGCTTGGCGCTAAGCGTATAAGTGTAGTTCCAGGACTGGTTGGCCCGGTGTCAGGATAATGTGACTGGGTATGGTATCATGCCACATTTCTTCGGTGTGATACTGCAGTGTGGCAGCACTATTTCTATCTCAAGTAGACATAGTCTCTATATGAGTGAACTACTGTCGGTGGAACGTTAAACTAAACAACAAACAAACCTTTTTCATTTTCCTAGCTTAAAGGTAGGATTTATAACCTTTGTTCTATAATGACTTACGGTAACGTATTTATCAAATCAATTACAAATTGGGGACCTCCGTGGCCGAGACGGTAAAGTCGCTGACTTTATCTCACCGCGTGGGTTCGAGTCCCGGCTGGGTCATTCGGATTTTCATGTGAGGAAGCCTTCCAGATGGCTTGCTGTTGGTCGGTGGTTCTATCCGGACGCCTCGGTGCATTCGGGGTCTTCTTCCACATTCAATTAGCTGGACGTCGCTATATGACTGAAAAATACTGTCGCAGCGACGGTAAACATATTCATTAAATAACAAATTAATGAATACGTGAAACAAACCGGTCCCTCGGTGGCCGAGTACATGTACTTAGAGAGTCCGCTCTGGAATCGTGGGATCGGAGGTTTGAATATTAGCTGTGACATACGACCTTGTTAAAATAAATCACAGAGAGAGAGAGAGAGAGAGAGAGAATGTTTAATGTTTTAGACGGTGAAAATGATATAATCTCAAGTTCGTTCATGTATTTTATTTCTACAGATTCCAATCACAATGGCTACCTGGAAATGTCGGACTTAGACGGGTTCATGGAGGTAACTAAACAAGAAGCCAGGGTCATCCTGTCTTATTTTATACAACACCGTCTGTGCAAATAAAGCTTATTGTATGTAGTTTCAGTAAAGCCGAGACATGCCAAATATGGTACTGGTATAGCTCCCTGCATGGCGCTCAGCATATAAGGGTAGTTCCAGGACTGGTTGGCCTGGTGTCAGGATAATGTGACTGGTATGGTATCATGCCACATGTCTATGGCGTGATACTGCAGTGTGGCAGCACTATATCTGTCTCAAGTAGACATTGTCTCCAAATGAGTAAAATATGATGTCGGCAGGACATTAAACCCAATTAAAAAAAAAAAAACGGGATAGGGAAGAAGGGCGGAGGCTTATTTACTTATTGACTTATTATCACTTGGTGGGTTCGAGTCCCAGGAAGGTTATACATTGTATCCATGTGAAGAAGCCTTCCGGTTGGCTTTCGGTAGATCGGAGGTTCTACACGGGTACCGTGTCACTCGGGATCCTCTTGCAGCTCTAATAAGCTGGGCATCTTTATCTAATATCGATGGGAAACTCTAGCACATCAACAACAACGGGTAGACTTTGGGGCGAGGTTTGGACACAGGCCTTTTAAGTGTACATCAATGTCTTAAGACCTCCCTCCATCTGTCCAAATATGTTATGTAAACCTGGTTCACAGTTCACCAATCATGCTTGGAACTAAGTATACTTATAAAAGCCTGGGGGCGAATTTCAACAATTTTGTTGCTAAAAAAATCAAATTTCTTAATAAATATTGTTAATTATTAAAGTAATAATTAAACTCACCTAGTCCTATACCTGACCGGTCCCGGTGGCTGTGTGGTTAGAGCGTCCGCCCCGGAATCGGGAGGTCGTTGGTTCGATCCCTGGCCGTGACATACTGAAGTCATGAAAAATGGTACTGGTATAGCGCCTTGCCTGGCGCTCAGTATATAAGGGTAGTTCCAGGACTGGTCGATCCTGTGTCAGGATAATGTGACTGGGTGTGGTATCATGCCACTTGTCTACGACGTGATACTGCAGTGTGGCAGCACTTTATCTGTCTCAAGTAGACTCAAATACTCTCGTTGGGCGTTAAACCCAACAAACAGGCAAAGGTACATTAAAGTTTTAAAACGTTTGGACAGGTCTTGCTTACAGCATGATTACATCGTCTGCCTGGTAACTGGGATGTCGTGGATTTGATCCTGTATTTAGCGGCCACCTGTACAAGCGGTCGACCTGTATTTATCGGTCAGTTTTAATGTTACTAAACTGTAGCATTTTGCAATACATTTAGACTTCATTTAGCGGTCACCTCTGTTAAGCAGCCCCTTTCTCTTTTCCCTTGACTGACCGCTTAAGACAGGTTTGACTGCATATCAAATTCGAAAGAAATGTTACTGATATAACTCTTTTGCATGACGCATGTCTTAGATTCGATCCCTGGCTGCTACATATACTTCAAAGCAGTAAGAAATGGAACCGATAAAGTGCTCTTGATTAACAATTAGCGTATAGGGGTGATTCGAACTAGTTGGCCAGGTGGAAAGATAATATGACTAGGCATGGTATCTTACACATATTTTAAGTGTGATGTCACATACAAATTTAAGTCGTAAAATGACGTTAAGCAATGTTGATGGGGTATCAAAGCGAACAAGCCAACATAAATATTTTTTGTTTTATCTAATCACGATGAAAAGTAAAAAGGGGTCTTAAACAGATGTTTATTTGTGATTGTATATTTCGGATTCAGGTGTTGAATTTTCGTACTTATGCGTGTATGCATTTCCAGTCTGAAAAAAAATACATTGTACTTGAATACCTAACTTTGGAAAATGTAACATACTCGTATGTTGATCTTCTGCCTGTAAATAATTGTCTATTCTAGAGGGTGACCGATTTCACGGGATGGGACAAAGATTCCGCGGAGACACGCACATGTCGCGAGCTGCATGAATGTTTCTTCACCTCCATGTTGGAGAAGTTTAACAAAGACAGTGAGTGACGTCACTTCTGATTATGAAGTCCATCCTTATAATCAGTATTTTTCTTATCCCCGAGATGTGTGACCAGGGCATATATCTTTTGCCCTGTTTGTTGGTTTGTCAGCAACTTTAACATTGGCCATTACTTGGAAACTATATGTAACTCTATATGGACCAGTTTTTTTATTTATTTATTTATTATTTATTTATTTATTTTATTTTTAAAATGAATTTCTGTCCAGAGAATAACTTATTTACTATATACATGTGTACTTGAAAACTATACAAGATATTGACTTGAAACTTCATATAAAAGTAGATGACAACTAGGAATAGTGCAATGACCGAGAACCAAACTCTACCAATTCTGTTTATTCATTAACTCCCTTTATCTATTTTTTTTTATAATTATTTCTTGGAAAAAAAACTCATAACAAAAAACAGTAAGGACTTGAAACTTGAAATATAATATGATAGCAAGTAGTAGCAGTGCAGTAACGACGAACCATAAGTCTGCCTTGTCTGATATTTTTTATTATCTCCCTTTATTTTATATCAATTTTTGTCAAGTAAATAACATCTGAACTATTCGAGGTGTTGATTTGAAACTTAAAATATAGTGTGTAATGATAATGAAACAGAACTCTGTCGGGTTCCTTTTTTTTAAATTAGCCCCCTTTATTTTTTAAATGGGTTTTTGTCTAGATCATTACTCTGTTACTATATGGAGTGAAGTCTATTACTCCACTCATGAATGGCTTTCATTTGCCATCAGTTGTTTAATATCTAACCTGTTTTTCTAACACATCTTGTTTTATTTTGTGTTTTGTTGTTTTGTTTTTTTCAGTGAATTAGATGACCTTGAGTGTTTTATCAGATGGAGACATCATTTAAATGATTACTGAAAACTTGTATTCATCATAATTTTATGATACTACTCCTTCAAAATAAGCTTACTTTCCATTTTTAGCTCGTTTTTCGAAGAAAGAAATACGAGTTATTGTATCTCCGGCGTCCGCGTTGTCGTCGTCGTTGTCAGGCGTCGTCCGGAATCTTAACGTTGGCCAAACTTCTCTACTATTCCATATACAACTTTCATTTTTGGTATGCATATTCATCTTGACAAGGGCTATCCAGACATATGCACATTTTTACCTATTGACCTTTGACCTATTTTTGTTGTAACTTTTGAAAACTTTAAAATGTCTGCCATTTCAGAACCGTTACTAACAGGGCACTGATATTTCACGTGAATTCCTTGTGGCAAGACCTTGCCAGCAATGTTACACTTTTGGACTTTTTACCTTTAAACTTTGACCTATATTTGAAATGTTTAACAAAAAAAAACTTTAACGTTGGTCGTAACTTCTTTACTATTTGACATACAACTTTTATTTTTGGTATGCATATTCATCTTTGCAAGGACTATTCAGATATACCTCAATATTTCATCTATCGACCTTGACCTTTGACCTTATTTTGCCATAACTTTGGGCAAGTTTTATAATAGATATTTCTTTGTCATTTTTCAATATTTCTTTTTAAATTGTATACTGGTTTGTCATCATATGAACCTTTCAGGTGTGATTTTGGTCATGATCTTTAGGCAGATAAAAAAGAACATTTTTTTAAATGTCTTCAAATTTTACCGTTTGTGTTGATTATCAAAAACTCAATGGATTAGCAACTGTGATTTTTGTTTACATATTTTACATCTTTGTGTTGCATACATTCTATTCCATGCATAGGTCAAGGTCATCCTTCAAGGTCAAAGGTCCAATTTAAAGGGTATGGTACTTCAACTTTGCATTTAAAGGCTTACAGTTTCAGTTGTGATTTTCAAGGTCAACTTTTTTAAATGTTTAACAAAAATATGTAACGTTGGCAAAAACAGACGAGCGTTGGCACCCGCATGCGGTGCTCTTGCTGTATCTTTCTTTTCATCAGCCCAACTTTTGCTTCGATTTCATTTCTTTACAACTAAATTGCTTTGTTTTCATCTATTTAAACTAAGCTCCATTATAAGTTTCGGCATATGTAAATTTATAAATGCAATTCATGTATTATGTCTAGTATACTCTTTCCGTTTATATCAACAATGAAGAAAAATATACACGAGTCTCTTTCTTTTCGTGCTCAAGACAAGATCAGCCTACATGCCTGGTTCGCCATGTGGGAGAAGATGTTACCCGGATGTATGTCGATGTCAAATTTCCCCATCTGGCTCCGCCTACTGCCTAAATACCTGTTCCGGATCATCGACAGAGACGGTATGCTCCCATTGTGAAAACAAAATCAGTGTCGAAATATTTAAAAAAAATAAAAAAGATAAGATGAAAATGCATTTTTAGAGACCGGTGGCCGTGTGGTTAGAACGTCCGCCCCGTAATCTGGAGATCGTAGGTTCGACCCCCATCCACGACATACTTAAAAAGTAAAACATGGTACTGGGATAGCTCCCCTTCCTTGGCGCTCATCATACAAGGGTAGTTCCGGGACTGGTTGGCCCGGTGTCAAGATAATGTGACTGGGTGTGGTATCATGCCACATGTCTACGGCGTGATACTGCAGTGTGTCAGCACTATATCTCAAGAAGACTCAGTTTCCAAATGATTGAAATACTGTCGGTGGGTCGTTAAACCCAGCATACAAATAAACGTGTCTAGTGAAAAAACCTAAAAGAATATGCGATAGTATCTAAGCCATATATTATTTAGTCGGAATATATATAGATAAAAAAGCTGCAAGAATTTCTATACTTCTAAAATCAAAAACAAATCATGTACACCATTTTAAAGAAAAAAGGCTTTGCTTGTTTTTAATAATTTGTGTTCTTAACAAATTTTGATGAGATATAAATCTACAAAACTTAAGAAATTAATTTTTTACGTATGTTACATATAAACCGAATTTGTAAAAAATGGTATAGCTCCCCTTCCTTGGCGCTCATCATACAAGGGTAGTCCCGGGACTGTTTGACCCGGTGTCTGGATAATATGACTGGGTGTGATATTATGCCATATGTCTATGGCATAATACTGCAGTGTGGCAGCACTATATATGTTTTCAAATAGACATAGTCTAAAAATGACTGAATTGCTGTCGGTGGGGAGTTAAACCACAAAACAAGACAATACCGCACTGTTACAGCACAATATCTGTCCCAAGTAGTGATTGATCTACTGTCGGTGGGGCATGAAAAGCCCAACAAACACACACACATGTGCGTGTATATACATCCGCCATTTTTCATCCATGTATTTTTTTTGTTGCCTTCCAGGGAATGGAAAAATCGACGAGGAGGAACTTGCCAACTTCTATACCAAATTCGTCGGGATTCCGGAAGCCAGAGTCAAACTACAGGCAAGCAGCGCCATGAGGGAAATGACCGACGTAAGTATGTAGCTACTATAACCTTGCCACTGGCATAAGTACCGACAATGATGTGTGTGTGTGTGTGTGTGTGTGTGTGTGTCATTAAAAAAAAATAAAAAAAATAATTCGTGAAAATATTGAAGTTTTGCTACCTTCACTTTGTAAAAATGTTTTTATTAAGTTACATGTAGTTTTTTAAAACGGTCGATATGTCCCTTTCTGCTCGATAAAAATAGAAATGTTTTTTTGTTGTTTTTTTGTCCTCTAGTATACCCCCATGTGCTTGTCTGCTTGACACTCAATACATAAGCAGAGTTACAGCATTGGCACAGCCTCGAGATGCTGTGGCAGTGTTTGGTATCACGCCACGTGTCTATGAGGTGATATCGCAATGAGGAATCACTATATCACCCTACTAGACAACATTCCTAAAAAAAAAAGAACTGAAAATACTCGCAGTGAGGCAGAACTTTGTTTCGTGTAAACAATGTCCCCAGATAAGTGAAATATTGTCGGCCAGACGGTACACGCAAAATATCAAACAACAAGAAGCAGTCATTGCTTTCTGCTGTAGTTTGTCACTGGAATCTTAAATCTTCAGAATGGCAGATATCCCCTGACGCTGGATAGCTTCTACCAAATGTTTGCCAATTTTCTGATCGGAAAAACACCATATGGGCCGGGCCGTCTTATTTTCGGCTGCTTTGAACATTTCAAAGACATAAACTCCTTCAACCTCATACAAAGACGTACGGAAGAGAAAAGTAAAACAGGTAAATGCGCATGCGTGGATTTTTTTTTCACCGGAAGTGTTTTCTATGACCTTGGCTGACTGATATTTTCAATATTTTTTATATATATTGTGATTTAAAAACGATCATTTTGACTAACCTTCTGTAGTTAGATTAACCATCGTATGTATGCATCTTTTTTTACCGAAATCAGAGGTGAAAAGTCAAAATACATCTAATCCAGATGTATAGAATAATATCTTCATATCAAAGCCATTATGAAATTAAATAACAGATTTAGCCAGGAAATAGCTACATCTTTGGCATACTATTGTAAAACCACCTCTGAAATCATTCTGCAACAAAAACTAATGACTACACAGTATTGCAAATAGAAATTCTGATTCAGTTTAGGTATTAATATTGTGAGGTTGACCCCTCCTTTTAACCAAATTCGTAATTTCTTCAGTGGTTAAATAAAATCAGGACATAACACACGCACTAACCTATTGCTGAAATATGCCTAAATGCATTTCTAAATAATCTTAAAAATATCATTTGAAAAATACGAACTGAAATATTTAAGGTAAAGTCCCTGCAATGGTTCCGCTTAATTTCAGACTTCATGGCCTTTCACGGAGATAACCAAGGTTTCCTAAATATGTTTCATTAGGGTACCTTGGTTATCTTGGTAGATGTTAAGTGGTCCAAGACGTAGCGGAAACATAACAGGGACTTTACCTTAAATATTTGAGTGTGAGGCGTTTTTAAAGCCGTTGAGTATAACATTTTTTTTTCTTTGCAGTCCCGCTACTGGAAAAAAAGATGGAAAAGCTGGTTTTGGACCATCCATTGAAGACTCCAGACAGTCTGGTGAAAATAAGGTTCTTCCGACCGGAGTAAAATATTTCTGATAAACTCTTTGTGCTCAACCAAGTGTTCAGCTGGGAGAGGCAGACACTATACGCTATTCATGTTTCTGTTCAAAGTTTATAAGACTAAATGGATAGATCGCAGAGTTATAACCCTTCTTGTGTTCAGTGGACACAGCTGGTGTGTACAACGTCTGTAGGGGTGTAAATAAGACAAATATAATTTACAGAAATAAGACATGATTTATATATTTTTTGATATTTATTAATATATATATATTGTATCTTTTGTAATAAGTTCTGTTCATAACACAGATGACTTTATTCGTTCAGCTCTGTTCTTACGTTTTGACTTACTTTCCCAGGTTGGTTTAACAGTTTTGTAACTTCTACCAGTTGTGGGTTTCATCCCCAGCCGCGACATACCAAAGTATTAAAAATGGCACCAGTATAGCTCCATTGCTTGGCGCTCAGCATATAAGGGTAGTTCCGGGACTGGTTGCCCGGTGTCAGGATAATGTGACTGGGTGTGGTATCGTGCCACATGTCTACGGCGTAATACTGCAGTGTTGCAGCACTATATCTATCTCAAGTAGACATAGTATCGAAATGACTTAAATACTTTCGGTGGGACTGTAAACCAAAGAAACAAACATTTTTTTTTTTACAAAAGATAAGACATATTTTAATGAGTTCAGTGTCCAATCGAGTCGTATTAAGACCAAATTCCTCATCCACTAACAATACTTAGCGCTAAGGAATACTAAAATTCTTAATTAAGGGTGACTCCGTGGCCGAGAGGGTAAACTTTAACACCCACCGCGTGGATTTGAACCACGGCGGGGGTCAATCGGATTTTCAAGTGAGGAAGCCTTCCAGTTGTTTTGCGGTATATCGGTGGCTCTACCCGGATGCCTTCATGCATTATGGGTCTTCCTCCACCCGTAATTAGCTGAAATACGGTCGTAGCAACGGTAAACTAAACATAAAAGAATTAATCAATCAACAAGAGATATTCTTTAAATATTTACATTTACATAAAACTTATATATTGACATAAAGATTCTTATATATACAAATACATGGTGTAACAAAATAATGTTTTATATAATAAAACACTATAGTTCGTGCACACTAAGTTAGCCGACCACTATCCGTAAATGCAATACAATCTTGCTAAAAGGACCATTTAATTAAGATGAATAAAGATGTTGATATGCAAGTGAATGTAAGAGCTTTTAGTATTAGCATTTAAATGTCATCCGTGATCAAACTACACATAATTCATAATATGCTGGTGATCTGTTTAGCGAGGATTTATTGTGCTGCATGTTTATGTAGACTCAGCCAGTCTATCTTGCCGCCATAATATAAATGGGCAACAGCAATTTATAAACAACATGTAATATGATATGCAATCACATAATAACAAAGCATGAATTTGGAGAAAGAATAACAGTGTCAGCAAAAATTAGACATTCCAGAAAACAAAAACAAAAAAGTCAGTAAGTTACATGGATAGTATAAAAAGTTTAAACTGTAGAAAGTACAACTGTTTCAATGAAAATAAAAGTTTTTAAAGCTACAAAAAATAACGCTGACGAAGATGCATTATGTACCTTCTCCATTACAGTTTTAAATTATCTTTGCTTTATTAATGATTCTAGAAAACGTATTTTGTCGATACATTTAGGAGCTGTAAATATACAAGCCAGTGAGGAATAGAAGCAAATACATGTAATAAAATAAACCAAAACTTTTTAATATATGCGATTCGAACCCAGGGCCTCTTGTGACCAACGCTTAAGTCAAATTCACCTCAGAGGAACTTGCTAATTTATGTTTTATGAGCATACTTATACATTGCGACTAAGGTCCGATTCCACTTTTCTAAAATTTACATACGCCAGCTGCTTAGCAAAACTGTTTATATGTCTATGACGACCCATAAATGTTTATTTTCTTTACTGGGATGTTTCAATGATTAAACAGGAAAAATAAATTGTTATCTGCCAACTGAAAATTATGCAGAAAGATATGCACTCAGAAACTCTCATTTTAAGATAGAATAACGGTTTCCTAAAACAATTTATACCAACCAATGAAACAGGTGCTTTTCCATGGCTTTCGGCTACAGTTGTTAACTAAGATTTTATTGGTTCAAGAATTAGGTCAAAATCCATTTTATACAGCTTACGTGGTAAAAAAAGAAGACATTTATGAGTGACATACTATCATCTTGCTTTCATATCTTTCTTATATAATAAATCAAAATATTGGCCCGACTTGTTATGACGCTAGTTACTAAAATATGTTACAAAAAGTTGTAAACATGCACTATATTTTTCTCTTTTTGTAGGAAAATTGACCTGTGACAAATGTGATTGTATATCACATTAAAAATCGGCTTCGGAAATATTTATAACGAAATACACACATTTGTCTGATTTCTGTCATGCATTACGCATGTGACCACATTTTAATATGTGTTACAAATGTGATTTGTTTCAAATAAGGTTCATCAAGGCTTTGCCCTTTTATGATATGCAAAACTATTTTTTCTCTTGTATAGCTTAAGCTAAAACAGGGACTTTAACAGTAAATGTAGATCTGATGTTTCTATTCTTAAATGCAATGAGCAAAATGTCCGCCCATTCATACTTTTTGAACAATATAAAATAGCATTTTATATTCCTTTTGAAGATGTATTTCACTTCCTAAGCGGATAAGTGAAATTTATCACGGGATGGATTTTCATATTCACATAGTCTTCTTTAGTTGTAAATATTCTTAAACCTAGCTTGCTGTATAATTCTGTACAATAGTCATTCATAATCTTCACTATGTCAAATGACAATTGATTCCTGTAGCTGAAAATCTTTGCAGTCATAGTGTCATTTAAGTCGGATATTTTGACAGTCGTGTTAGACTGAATACCAAAATAATTATACAAAATTGTCAATTTCGGTTCGTTATAAGCGAAATCTTCGTACTGTATAAATCTAAAGCGCCCAGGGTATTTGATCATTATTTCTTTTCCGTATCGTAGGTCATCTAGCATTCGACCACATATGACCTTGATGTCATTCCTGACCATTCTTATATCGGATTTATTAATCGGAAACCAGGGGGAATTAATATGACTTGACATGATTCCGCGCGGGTCTCTCAGAAGATGAATGACCTTCAAGTTTGGAAGCTGTTTCAGGAGCGGATCCAAACTCCTGACGGTTAGGCGCAGCACTTTCATCATCCGGTGGTCAGCCGTTCTACAGGCTTGTTCTACAGAGGCCAGGCAAGTTGGAGTGACTGACTTCAAGCATCCTTTTAACCTACTCCATCCTGTAAATACGTGGATGTTTCAATGCTTTACAAACATTTTAAGGTCTTGGACCACTTAACATCTACCAAGATGACCAAGGTTTCCTATTGTTTCATTAGGGTACCTTGGTTATCTTGGTAGAGGTTAAGTGGCCCAAGACATAGCTGAACAATTATAGGGACTTTACCTTAAGACAGCTAATAACGTGCAATCACGTCTCGTTCCGTTGTGTATCTTGAAATGTTTTTGGGAAATTGCATATTGAGTCGATTAAAGATGACAGACACGTCTCTCTCTCTCTCTCTCTCTCTCTCTCTCTCTCTAAATTACGTGTTCCAAGAGTTATGACCTATGCCTTAATCGATCGGACCTTTTCCTGCATTAATGGGGAAAATCACACAAACAAACGCCATACTAAGTATAAACACTGAATCAAAAGCCTTTTCAATGAAAATGTCACATGTATCCATGAATTAACACGTCCGTCCATGTCCGTAGATTTAATTTGTGAGTGCAGTTCTTCTATAAGTCTATGGATTTGATTCAATCTGGATAAAATATTAATTTATATTTTTAGCTTAGCACATTGTCATTTTATTTTTGTTAAGTTCAGACTTAAGAAGCAGGAGCGGGTGAAAGATCTATTGCAAGTCAGTGGGGCTACTGTGTGGGCCAGACCAACTTGTAAGTAACAGTCCCCGGATATAAGGAAATCGCACTGTGAAACCCAAACTCTGCCGCAGTAGTTACCTCCCCTTACAGTTGTCGATAACCACCGCCACCACAAGCAGATTCGGCTGATATAGGCCGGATTTAATTCTTTTCACTTTTGACTTTAGTATTGAAAATATCATATCAGTTTCGTTATATTCCGCGAAAATAACATTCATGATTAAGAGAAAAGTAAATCAAAGCACTGAGAGCACTGTCAGAAGTTAAAATGTGTGAAATTTCAATTATAAAGTCAATCCCTTTATGTTATTTTTTATGTGGTATGCAATTGAAAAGCAAGAAAATGGGACTAGATAAAGTTATTTGTTCTTTGTCACTTCACATCCTTCCCATTTGTAAAGAATGATATCCATGGATTCACTAGTTTTTAAAATGTGTTCTAGAATAACATAATTTCACCATACAAGTAAGTAATAGAGATGAAGCAAGGTAGAGGTATTGTTCATGGTTAAGTAAATTTTGACCATTGTATAAAGTATAAACTAAATCCCTTAAGTACTTTCTGTGTTGTGACATATAGATGCGACTAGAGAAACTACAGTCATTTGAGACAAGAATAGATTAAAAACAAAATGTTCAATTGAGGGCCTGCCCCTTTCTCATCCCTCTCATTTCTACTGTTTTGACCTTATAACCGAACCTGTCTATGCGCAGGACCCTCATATTAGAAAAATCGACCTCTATATAAATAATTTATATATAGAGAGGTCATTTTTTTTTACTGAATATCAGGGTCCTGTGGTCTATGAAGTTCACCATACAAATAAGTAATAGAGATGAAGCAAGGTAGAGTTATTGTTCATGGTAAGTAAAGTTTGACCATTGTATAAACTCAGTCCCTAAATTACTTTTTGAGTTGTGATATACAGATGCGACTAGAGACACTACAGTCATTTGAGACTCTAACAAGAAAAGATTAAAAACAAAATGCTTTAATTGATGGCTTACATTAAACATGCTGCCCCTCATTTCTACTGTTTTGACCTTATAACCGAACCTGTCTAAGCGCAGGACCCTCATATTAGAAAAATCGACCTCTCTATAAATAACTAAAAATTATGGAAGTATAACGAGAAATATCTTTAAAAAAGATACTCGGCCATGGTAACCAGCTTGATGATTAGTGTCCGAATGGTTTAGTATGTAATAGATTTTGTTGTTGGTTTAATAGTCATGTAATTCCTGTGCCAGTGCAGCTCTTTGAATACCACGGATCCAAATAATTTGTACAATCTTGGTAGACACTTACAGCCTTAAAACATCTGCGCATTAGACTTCGTTTCGAAGTATACAAAACGAAACCGGATGTTATGTTTTTGTAGGATCTGTCAGGGTCGAACAATCAATTCCGAAATCTATTTGTTTTCTATTTTTTAGCGTTCTACTCTTTCAGTTTACCTTAAAAACGAGCAGTGTCTTACTATTCGGGACAAATCGTTCGCAGGGGAAGAAAAATTCAACTTTTAAAACAGAGATCTAAAGGACTCGTTTCCGCAACTCCTTTCTTTTCTTTTGACTAATTTTACAAAGACCAATGGGAATTTAGCAAGTATATACTATGCAATGAAAAGCCTAATTTTATTCCACTTCATTACTGTGTGTTTCACAGGAAGTCAAGGTGAAAATAAACGGCCTAACGGCCGAAAACTAGAATTAAAAAATTCTAAATATATAACCCAAGAATATAAAAAGAATTAAGTATTACAGAAAAAAAAAAACAAAAAAAAAACGGCCTCAGCTGGACTAGAACTCACGACCCCTTGTGAACAAAATACTGAATTATGTTGTTACCAATTGAGCTAATAAAGGTAGTTTAATGAATGAAACTTCGGATTAACACTGAATTATAAACTTACTTCTTTTACAGTTTTTATTTGCACAGAAATTGTGATTATACCCAATGATTTCAAAATCCTGCAATATATTTAACTTTTATAAAACTGCAATGATGACTTCTACAACCAGTGGTACTAGTTTTAAACGCGAATGTATGGATAAGTGGCGGTAATGTGATTGTAAGTAGAAAATCCACTGTCTGACTTTAGAAACTTTCGCTTCTAAAAATCAAATCAAATAATATTAATGTATAAAATTATGTGTGTTGGTCACATGGTTTCAACTATCATCACGTGACTTGTGTGGTGGCAGTGGTTAAAGTAGCGTAGCGTGATGTAGGCGGTGCGCGGAGTTTGTGTGAAACCTTGTTAAACTGAAGAACGCTCATTTGGTCCGTCCGTCCGTCTGTCAGTCATTTTGTTGGGGTTTTCTTTCTGGTTAAATTCTCTTCTCTACTATCATATCGAGGTTAATAAAAAGTCCGGTATTTCTCGATGTGCATACATCAAAAGCGGAAATATATATACTGGCACTATCGGTTCCTTCAGACAATGTTAAACTGTCAATAAAGATATTGTTCATCTTATATAAATGATATAAATGCCCTATCAATATTAGGACCATCTCACTAATGAAACCATTATTCAGTTTGGGCTTAATGTCACACCGAAATCTTTTCGGTCATTTGGAAAATTTATCTGTATGAATTTGTCTGCATGACATCGTCTGCATGAAATCGTCTGTATGAACCAGAGCTGTCTCAATGCGACTAGTATAAAGATACCACATCGATTTACAGCTCTGAAATTGGATCAACCAATTCTGGGGGAAAAAAAAAACCTTTATATGCTGAACGCCAAGCCGGGTATCAAACTCAAGACCTTCTGATTACGGCGCAGACAAGATAACCACTCGGCAAATGGGACAATACATACCTTTATTTCAAAATCAACCATATACTGTAATATTATTATTTTTGTTGACATTAAATTTCGTTGATTAAATACTAAAGAGTATTTCGTGGGTACTAATATAAATTCTAGTACTTTTACTTGTGGATTCTTGTCTTAGAAAGCATTCGATCTATATAATAAACAGGTTTTTGCGGGAACTTAAATTCGTGTATAAAACCCTCCACGAAATTAACGAAAATTAGTGTCCCACGAAAGTTAACG
>CM037788.1:52693559-52743559 GCA_021229015.1 Solen grandis
AATGATTTCTCCCCAGTGTGCTCCAGCTCCCTCTACACAGCCTCCCTCTCAGAGGATGCCACAACGGGCACATCAGTTGCACAGCTGACTTGTACAGATGCGGACGCAAATTCTCCCAACAATGACATCACTACGTACACCATCACCTCTGGCAACACAGGTATTATTTTCATGACTCTCCAGTGGAGGAGGAGCATTCAATAATCTTTTTTTCTCATCCAAATTTCTGTCATCCCATCCCAGGACATTAAGGCATTTGCAAATTCTATTAAATTGTTGTTAAATGATTTAACCCTTTCCCTCATATAGACTCATTTTGACGCACTCAATAGGTATCACATAAAGCCTGATCTGCAGAAAGCCAAACTCAAACCTTACCAAATTTAATTGTAAAATCCTCATTACCAGACCACTGAGGAGCAGCGAACAGCATAAAACCTGATCAGCCTGCGAGTTACTCGCAGGCTGATCTGGTTTTATGTTGTTCGCATAGGTCTTTTCATGGTTTCCTCTATGAGGGAAAGGGTTAAATCCTTCTTATCTATGTCACATATTTAAATATGTTGATAAAAACATTAAAGTCATCATCAATTAATCATCTGAACATACCAAAACCATGTGTAGAACTATGTCAAAGTCTGTCTCATTCAAACCCAAAACTTTGGAATTCTTACCTGCAAATATTCGCACAGCTTCCTCTATTCATCAATTTGAAAATTCTTATATTCATTGGAAATTCCCAGAATGGCATTGGTTTCTAAATGCTGTTATTACTGTTTATGTTATAATATTTTGTTGACATTGTATGCTGTAAATATTTAAATTGTTTCTTTTATGTAGACCATATGGAAGATTGATGTCTACCAACTATGTTATCCACTTTAAAAAAAAGACTTTACTTACTTATTAAATCTCGGCATTGTAATGTTAGTATGAATCAACTTTATCAATGACTCTAGTTACACTCCAGTATGTACTATAGATATTGTAGTTTTTTGTAGAATAACTTGTCTGCCTATCAAAGTCTGTGTTTTTTTGTGTTTTTTTCCTTTTGTAAGTATCCTTAATTTTTTTTTTAACATTATTCAAAAGTACAGCATTTTGTGATGAATCAAAGACTGCAAGTGCAAATAAGAAAGCATCCAATTTAAGCATTATTTGACAGAAGTTTTTTGTTTTTTTTAATGTCTGATTTTTTTCTCACTTACCAATCAATAGATAGGATATTTGACCCACTCAATGTTACCTGACCATAGTGCCTGTGGATTTCGTATATTTTTTCTTCCAGATTAAGTACAAGATATATCAAAGTATCACTTTTTAAAATTTTATTCTAGTAATCATATTAATATAAAAATTACAGCACTAAACCTTAAACTTTTCAAACATTCCCCATAGTTCTACATGCATTTGGCCCTCAATGCAAGTTACTGTTGTTGTTGCTATTTTTTGGTGGGACTATTAAAAGAATCAAGGGCATTATCCTTATATTAATTGTATATTTTATTACGGATACTGTTTGTTGCCTGCAGCTCAGTGTGTTTTGAAATAATGTCCTGAATGATGTCATGCTAAAGATTAATGCAAATGAGGAATAATATTGTATGACATTGAACTGGTATTTCAATCTTCCTAGCTGGAGAGTTCTGGCTCAAATTCCAACAACAATACTTAGTGCAAAGTAATACTTAAAATTCCACTATTAGTATTTTATAAATATTCAAGTACACAACTTAACAATAATTGATAAGAAATGAAACATCTGGGTATTTTTATTAGAGAAACAAAGCTAATGAAATATGCCCTTAAGTATTTAAGTTTTACCTAGCGCTTAGAATTGTTGTAATCAATAATGAATAACATAACTGATATTTCAATCTTCACAGGTGGAGAGTTCCTGGTATCCACCACAGGGGAGGTAACCACAGCTGCTGTAACATTTGACAGGGAGACAACCGCGTCATATGAGCTGGTGATAGAGGTGGTGGACTCGGGCACGACTCCCTCGGCTCTCTCTACCACAACAACGCTCACCATCACCGTCACAGGTACCATCTTATAACCTCTCTCAGATGTCTCAGCTTATTGACTGTTTATTATAAGTACCGTCCCTGGTGGCAAAATGGTTAGAGCGTCCCCCTCTGGGACTGGTTGACCCGGTGTTAGGATAAGGTAACTGAGTGTGGTATCATACCACATGTCTATGGTGTGATACTGCAGTGCAGCAGCATTATATCTGTTTCAAGTATTCATTGTCTCCAAATGACTGAAATACATTTGTTGGGGCATTAAACTCAATAAGCAAACTTTATCATAGTGCTTTAGCTTGCTGTATTAAAATATGACCTTTGACATGCATATAATGTTTTTATTTGACAAACGCTTAAGCCAAGCTGATGGTAGATTAACCTTTTACCTTTTTCAAACTCATATTGACTCTTTGGCAAACAAAGTAGACCCAGATATCCAGGAACACTCTGATCAGGTTTTCCTCTGCTTGCTATACAATATCCTACTCAGATTATACAATATTCTGCATGTCAAAGAAAAGTCCAATGTTCCATATACCATTTAAAGTTTGGTTAATTGATATTAATCAATTCATCAATATGGACATGAATATTCATGAGGTAAAGGGTTAATGTTGGCATTTGCATGAACTTGCCATCCTTGTTAAAGATGAATCAGTGATATATTGACATGAACCCTGCAAAAAGTTCAGATGTGTATGTTTCATTTACTCAATTTCAAAAGTCATTTTCCTGCATTTTCAGGTATCTTAGTCTATACCTCACCCTGTTTCATCAATTTGGCTCAATGTTATTTATGATAATTTGGAGTTCTCTGGGTATTCTGATTTCTATTTGCACATCAAAGACCACACAAACACTGCCATTACTGCCAGCGAGATACCACTTTCAATCAGTTATTGTATAATAGGTTTTGAACTGTTTTATAATAACTTCTCCATATTTCTCTAGATGTGAATGACAACACCCCAGTGTTTACCCTGACGACGTACAATATCATGATTAACGAGGACACTGCAGTGTATACATCTATCGGGGCTGTAGCTGCATCAGATGCTGACACCGGTCTTGCAGGTGTGTATAAGCCCCCATGTAATGCGCATCCAATTAGTATCTTAAGTTCAAATTAACTCCTAATTTGGAGTCAAGGACTCCCAAATTATTGGATAAGGATTTCTGCTCCTTTTTAAATACTATATATATGAGAGGACCTTTTGGCATATCATTGTCAAGGACTACTGGGAGTATGTTAGTTGTTTACAATGATCAATTCTATCATGATTATTGTTTATTATAATGATATTTATACCATGGTCATGTCTATTGTGATAATTGTTTGCGATTGTCATGCCCATTATGACAATTTTAATAATAGCCAGGTTCATTATGAATGCTGAATTAGTTCATTAATAGGATATAAATACAATACAGTACACTTTTACCTCAGAATCCAGGTTTTGATGCTAAAAAAAGCTTTTTGAATGACCTACATTGTATTGTTTCAATCTCCTCTATTTTTTTATTTTGGATCACCAACATTGTTGTATTTGAATTAATGTACACATGATAAAATGACAAAAAACATGTAAGTACATAAATATATTTGCAGCATATCACATAATATATTCTTGTTTGACCAGAAATAGGCCACCACTTACCGGTACTTTATCTGAGTCAACACCATGGGTTATACCAGCATATCCATATACAACGGACACTGATAACCATTTTATTATGTAACATAGCTTGTTCTTCTTTTATGGACCCTTCCCAATAACCTTCAGCTTGCCATGGTAAAAATACTCACTGTTAACTATTGCACTTTTGCAGCCTCATTAGCCTTTGGAATAGAGACTGGGAACACAGCTGGGAAGTTTGCTCTGGACAGCTCTACAGGTGACTTGACCCTTGTAGCCAGCGTAGACTATGAAATCACCACCACTACCCCGTATGTACTCACCGTCATCGCTGTTGACAAGCTAGCAACATTCCGGACTGGTACCGCGACAGTTTCTATAACAGTTAATGACATCAATGATAACAACCCTGTCTGCACCGCATCATTGTACACAGGAAGTGTTGCTGAAGATGCAGCAATTGGAACCTCTGTTGTCACGGTGATCTGCACTGATGCAGACACAGTTGGCACACCTATTGCTTACTCAGTCACCTCCGGCTCCTCAGACTTCACAGTACACCCAACATCAGGAGAAGTGTCCACAAATGCAGCACTTGATGCTGAAACCGCATCCTCGTATGTCTTGACCATCATGGCAACAGACGGTTCACTAACAGCTAACGTCACGGTTACCATCTCCGTGACAGATATAAATGATGTAACGCCTCAGTTTTCACCAGCAGGTCCTTACACTGTCAGCATTGATGAAAATGAACCTCGTGGTTATCAAGTTTATGACTTTGATGCAACAGACACTGATGTCACTGCTACAAGTTTTATTTTTAGCATCACAAATGGTAACGCGGACGGAAAGTTCATTCTCGGCGCCTCAAGTGGAATCCTGCAGCTTCAGAACACCATAGATCGCGACAATCCCTTGACAATATCGTACACGCTAGATATCGAAGTATCTGATGGGACTAACACGGCTACCTCCAGTATAGTTGTCAGTATTAACGATCTGAATGATAATTATCCAAGCTGTGATGCTACAGCGTACACAGTCACTGTTGCCGAGAGCACTACAGCCGGAACCTCACTTATATCCCCTGTTTGTACAGACCTTGATGTTGTGGCTTCGCCAACTCTGTTCTTCACCATTACTGCAGGCAATGCTGAAGGTAAGTTCCAGATAAATACTGGAACAGGGGAGCTTACTCTGCAAAACACGCTGGATTATGAGACAACAACTACCTACAGCCTGACGGTCACTGTGGATGACCAAGGTACTACAAATCTGGTGAGCACTATCTATATGACCATACATGTTGATCCTGTTAATGAAAATTCACCTGTCTTCCAGGGGACTCCGTATGACACTGCTATAGGTGAAGATGAAAATATCGGTTACCAGGTTGTTCGAATGTCAGCCACTGATGCTGATTCAGGATCTACCCATGGAGTCGTCACATATTCGATAACCAGTGGAAATTCTGCTGGTCACTTTTCTCTGGATCCTTCATCAGGCTGGATCACCGTAGCCAGTGAACTTGACAGGGAAAGTACAGCCACTTATTCTCTCACAGTTGAAGCTTTTGACATGAATTCTGGGAATGCCGATTCTCGTACTGCCAGCGAAACATTTATAATCACAATCAATGATGTCAACGATAACTACCCTCAGATCAGTCCAGCTTCGTATTCAGTAACAGTTAACGAGGATGCATCTGGAACAAGTGCTAGCATTGTTCAGATAATTGCTTCTGATGATGATGATGGTGCAGCTGGCACTCTGTCATATTCCATAACAGCGGGCAATACCGGGACCCCATTCAGTATGAGTACTTCTTGGGTGGTTCTGGATGGAAATGTGGATGCTGCAACTCTGGCTAACTATGTGTTGACAGTGCAAGTAAGTGACCAAGGAACACCAGTTCTCAGTTCATTTACACTTGTGTCAGTATCCATTATAGCTGTGAATGAGCATGCTCCAACATTGACAACACCAACGGCATCAGTCACCATATCGGAATTAGAAACAGTTGGAAACATTTTCTACATTGTCGGAGCATCGGATTCAGATACTGGAATTTATGGTGAGCTGAGATTCATTTTAACATCTGGAGTCACAAATAATGAGTTCAGCCTTGACCTTTACACTGGGGAAGTCCGCGTGGCAAATGCCCTAGATTATGACACGGGTGACCAGCAGTATGAGTTAATTATTGAAGTCAGGGATACTGACACAGTAACAGCAGACACTCAAACGGCAACAATGACCTTGACTGTTGACCTCAGCGACGAGAATGATGAAACACCAACATTTACGGCAAATACTTACACAAGCACAGTGGATGAAAACGTTGCTATAGGCACCTCTGTTGTCACAGTATTGGCCAATGATATCGATTCTGGAACCAATGGACAGGTGACCTATTCTGTCATATCTGGAACTGGTTCTGCCCTCTTTGACATTGACGGGACAACAGGTGTCATTTCCACTAGTAGTAACCTAGATTTCGAAACTGGAGATCTGTATGACCTCGAAATTAGAGCTGTAGATGCAGGGACAACTCCTCTCTCTTCCATATGCCTTGTACGGATCACTGTTGGCGATCTGAATGATAACACACCAACATTTGCCTTTGGCGATGTTGCCGTGACGATAGCAGAAAGCACAGCAGTCAGTACATCAGTGGTAACTGCAGTTGCCACAGATGCAGATTCCAATGCTAACAACAACAACGTCATCAACTACAGTTTCTCAGCTGTTTCCGGCCAGTTCACCATCGGCCCCAGTACTGGGGTCATAACCGTCAGTGGAACCTTAGACAGGGAAACTTCAGCAAGGTAGGTGAAAGGTGTCAGAGAAAAGATTTATTGAAACAATTTAAAACCAGATCAGTCTGCAAGTCACTCATGTTTAATATTGTTTGCTCCTTTTCAATGACTTAGGGACGAAGAACATATTCAGTGTGATAAAAATTTCCAGTCTGATTTTACTTTTCTATATTTAACCATGATGTAATATAGCATAATTAGTTTCCTTTTCTAGCTATTAATTGTGTACTTACTGAGTTTCTTATCAGTTGTTGTGATAATTATAGATTGTTGTCTTGTATGAAAACCATTTTTATAGAATATTCATTACAATATTCAGCATGATATACATTTGATTGAAATATTTGAAAATACTGATATAAACAATAAATAGATTTTAATGGAATTTTCAGCCACACTCTCATTGTGTATGCAGTGGATGGGGGAAGTCCAGTCAACACAGGCACTGCCACTTTCACTGTAATTTTGTCCGATGTTAATGATAATGACCCCCAAGTCTCTGGGACTTATGACACAACCATCTCGGAAGATACAGCCATAAACACGATCGTGGACAACATCACAGTAACGGACATCGACGAGAATGAAAATGCTTATCTTACATATACTATAACTAGTGGGAACACCGACTCAGACTTTAGAATAGATACTGCTTCTGGTATTATACAAGTGATTAATGAACTTGACAGAGAAAGGACTGCAGAATACTTTCTGGAGGTGACGATAGTGGATAATGGAGCAATACCACGATCGGCCATTACGACTGCAACCGTTACCATTAGTGATATAAATGATAACCCTCCAGTGTTTCAGCCATTCCCAACTACATCATACTCCTTCAACGTGAGTGAAGAGGTTCCTGTGGGAACCAGTGTTGACAGTGTCAGCGCTACAGACGCAGACACTGGAGTGAACGCAGCAATCACCTATGCGGTGGCATATTACATAAGCGGAGACAACACACATTTTGACCTGCATACATCAACAGGTGTCATAACAACGGCTGGTACCCTGGACCGAGAGACACTGGACACCTACGTGTTTGTGGTGCGTGCTTCTGATGGAGGAACCAATACTCTAAATGCAACTGCAACCGTGACAATCACAATCAATGATTTCAATGATAATATCCCATCATTCAGCAGTACACTGTATACAGGTAACACCGTGGAAAATGATCCGGTAGGGACCAGTATTCTCACTGTGGTTGTCACTGATAATGATATTAACGTTAACGATGATATAACACTATCTATCGACACTTCCTCAACAGAAGGTGCCAGAGCCGACATGTTTATTTCCGCTGACTCAGCAACCTTCATTCTGTCAGTGAAATCGAATATTGACAGAGAAACAGACACATTTTTCACCTTCACTCTTATTGCCGTGGACGGAGGTACGCCAGCTTTAACATTCTCAACCTCCATAGAAATCACAGTCGGTGATACAAATGATAATAATCCAGTGTTTTCACCAACATTCTACAACGGAGAGATTCCGTACAATGACCAGTGCCAGGTGACGGCCACAACACTGATGGCATCGGATGCGACACAGGTGTCAATGCTGTGCTGACCTATTACTTCACTCAGAACAATAATGCTCACCTGTTTGGCATTGATTCTTCCACAGGTAAGTAAAGACACAGTGGCTTGAAATTCTAATATTTTGTGTAATAAATATAACTTTAGAATGCAATCCTTATCAAGATCCAAGACATGCTCCGTATATACGTAGGGATATATATGATATTGTGTATCTACAGAGCATTTCTAGGATCATGCTAGGGATAGCACAAATTGACTTAGATCATTCTAAAATGACATTTATTTCATAACCCTTTCCCTCATAGAGGATACCATGAAAAGACCTATGCAAACAGCATAAAACCAGATCAGCCTGCGAGGAACTCGCAGGCTGATCAGGTTTTATGCTGTTCGCTGCTCCTCAGTGGTCTGGAAATGAGGACTTTATAATTAAATTTGGTAAGGTTTAACTGTGGTTTTCTGCAGATCAGGCTTTATGTGGTATTTATATTGAGTGCGTCAAAATGAGTCTATATGAGGGAAAGGGTTAAAGTATATAGAATTTCAAGCCACTGTGAGTATAGATATAAAATCTCATCTTTTCATTGTAGGTCATAATCTAATATATTCGAGATCCATTTCATAATTTTTTTCTTACATATTTTTAAACTATATTGCTTATCTAACCCAAACACTCATAAAAGATATAAGGTTGATTTCTTTTTCACAGAATTTTCTTATTAAGTTGTGCATTGCATAGCCAAAGTGCTCCGATGTGTTTCAAAGCTTTATTCCATGAAAATATAAGGAAAACTTTGAAATATTTTGACGCATTTCATTAACATGTTATTGTACCACGCGGCTAAGTGTTTATGTATCTGTATGTGTCATAAATAATGACCAATGGTACTCACTGTATACATAAATACATGGTTTATATTTCATGATAGCCAAATGATAGGTAAATATAACCTGACAAAATGCATCTCAGGTGTACTGTCACCTTCTACCTTTTCTGGAACAGCAAGTAGAATTTGAAGTGTGATGGGCTTTACTTACCTGTTATCATTAGTGCATTGACTGCAATCATTGTTTAATATTCTTCTATACACACTTGTTTAAGCATTCAAATGCTTTAATTATCATTTTCTTGTGTTAGGATGTAAAAAAATAGTCCCCAGAGTTATCAGAATCAGGAGACCCCCGCTGATCTGATCTGTTGTCTCAATGTTTTCAAGGTGACATTGAAATCCTGGCCACAACCGGAGTGGATACCGGATACGTCATGTATGCTGCGGCTCAAGATGGTGGAAGTCCAATGCGAAATACCTCAACCGGGGCCACCATCCGTGTGGACACATATGACCCATCCTCAATCATTCTGAATTACTACATGAGCATCAGCAGTGCCACCTACATCGCAGGGGAGGCAACTTTCCTGAGTCAGCTTACAACAGTTTATCAGCAGACGTATCCCACTTCTGAGGCGAAACGGTGGTGTGTGACAGCCCTCACAACCACGTGAGTCCAAGACTTTGTGATTGTTATTTTAAACTTTTGTGATTGTTATATTAAACTTTTAATTCTGGATATTTTATTCCTTGCTTCACAGAAGTAACGCCTATTATGTCCCGTTACGTCCTGTCCCATCATGTTCCGTCCTACACTCACATTACATGATGACAAGGTATAAATCACCTTCCATGATAGTTCTAGATATGCTGATTTGGAAACAAATATTGACTTAAAACTAAATTCTTTTGACATTTCTTGAGTAGGACTACTTCTTCATGCCTTTGAAGTTCTAAAAAAGTGGCAATTGCACTCAAAGACCTAACAAGTAAACACTATGGTGTAAAACATCATTTGTTTAAAACTGAACCCATATACTCACTGTTTGTTTTTTCTATCTGTAGATCATGTGTGGTGCGTATCTATGTGATTGAAGACGACACCGCAGATGAAGAGACTGAGCTGTCCAATGACAAGAAGTTTCTCACCGTTAATGAGGCATACTCTATCACAGCCGCTGACGATGCTGGCACTCCAGCTAATGTCATCACAGGTACACATTAGGGTGGTATCAATATACTGATATATAGATGTAAACCAGTATTTTTATACCTGGAGAGGGACAGTCAGCCGCACTCTTGTAAAAAGGAATAATTTAGGGCCTGGATAGTCAAAATTGGATGATGACAATGATGATGATGATGATGATGATGATGATGATGATGATGATGATGATGATGATGATGTGTGATGGTTTGTGACTGATGAACCACTGCCTATGGTCAGTATGTACCACTGATTTTAGAGTTGGGTGTAAGTTTAGGGTATGTTAGAAAATATTTTCTGTCCCCGCTAATCATAGAACCATTATCAATTTTCCTTCCTGTTTTGAGAATATATTTTCCCCTCTCTATCTGGACAGGTGTCGCATGGACCTCATATGCTATCACACGAGTTGAGAAATATTACGAGGCACCATCAGAAGATTCTACACCCTGGATTGAGACCACAGCCGGCATCATCACCATCTCTGTGATCAGCGCTGTTGCATTTGTCGCAATCGTTCTAGGCATCGCAGCGGGCGTGTACTTCTGCAGACATCCCATGCAGTGAGTTCTGTACATGTCTCTAGGATTTTGGTTGGATTTGTAAAACTGCAACCGGATTCACTCAACTTTGTATATTGCAAGCAAATTATTTTAGTTGTAAAATTGTTGTCCTGCAGAATGTCTTTTTTATGTTGTACATGTATTTGCACAATTAACACAATGAAAAGTTACCTGTTTCATTGCTTTACACAGACTTAACACTTCTTGAGGAGAAAAAAAGTAAGAACATCTATGGAATCTTTCACAATCGAGAATGTTTTCATATAATGTTTAGTGAAACATACTCCATAAAAAAATAATATCTGTATAGGTCTAAGTTAGGTACAGTCCTAGTTGTAGGAAACATTTATAATGTTTAATTGTGTTTTATACATTTAATTCACATGTTTGTCAATAATAAAAATGTTTTAAATCCTTAATGACGGGGTAGAGCATATTGTCCATTGAAAGCCCCTATCAACATATGTAAAAAGTAGGCTGATAGCCCCTTCTGGCTTTCAATGGATGATTATTATGTCTATGGTTGCCATGGTAACCATGTGCTGCTGTTTATTTATAGGAAGAACAGAGTTGAGGTGGGAGAAGACTCTGGAGATAAGATTGCCAAGAACCAGTTCAAGACCAAGGAAAGGATACAAAGTAAGGGGCATAACTCATCCTACTTCTTTGGGCCATTACTTTTTTAGCATTTAAACACATTGAAAGAATCATTTTTTTTGTTATTATCATTATAAAGTTAGGTTATAATCTTTGTTTTCCACTGATGAATAAATTACAAAATGAATGATATAACATTTCTTTTATATAAAATTCTTTTTATGTCTGTTAGTTATTTTCCAGATGTTGAAAAAACATTATTTTTTTTTTTTTTTTTAAAGGAAAATATTCCCAAATATCATTCCATTGTCTAATTCAAATTCTGTAAATAGAATTATTTTTGCAATATATGAAGAAATTGGGTATCCGATATGCACTTTACTATAAAACCATCTTTGAAAATGGATTATCATCATCATCATCATCATCATCATCAGCGTCGATTTCATGAACACCAGCAATGTTTGTTATCTACATTATCATCAACTAACATTGTTAAAGTAACAGTTTGGAATATGCATCTTCCAAAATTGTTTATGGCTATATATCAATTATATGGTGAAGTTAGTATAATGATTGAAATGGCCATTTCAGATAGAATGGAAGTCCCAGGTTTTAATTGTAAGTCTAATTAGCAGAACAAATATTCTTCCTCTTTCTAGTCCAAATTTCCTTCAGCAGAGAGTCATCTTTGTATATTTTATATATAGATTTTATTTCCATTTTCCATTCAACATCCCAGAACGTCATGTCAAATGTATTTTGTGTTTACTTTGTTTGTTCTCAAAAATTAAGGAATGTTATTATTCGATGGCACCATTGTTGAAGGGTAGCATACATGACTATGGGAAAAAAGCTTGTGGGTTCAAGCCTCATTTGGGGCAAGGATTTTTCATGGCCTTCCCAGGCTCAAAGTACTGGTCCAACACAGGAACCATTAAGAAGGATTAGTATAAATTGATAGAACTTGTTTCCCAATGGACATAAAAAGAAATGCATAAACTAAGAGTGTTTTAGTTTTTGTTTCGATTTATTGCTGATAAAATAATAAAGGATAAATCAAATTACATTATGTGACAGTGTTATTGACAAAGAACAGGTGCCCCCTGGGTTAAGCCAGTTAATTATCACACTTGCCTCTCAACATTGTCAGCCAGGTTCTATTACCAGTTTGGCAATTTGTATTGTTGGTTGGTGAGCAGTCCCCAGAAGTGACATGTGGATGGTTCCCCCCTGGGTTAAGCCAGTTAATTATCACACTTGCCTCTCAACATTGTCAGCCAGGTTCTATTACCAGTTTGGCAATTTGTATTATTGGTTGGTGAGCAGTCCCCAGAAGTGACATGTGGATGGTTCCCTGCTTCTCCAGATTGCTACCATCCATGTGGTCAAACAAAATGTTTTTGTGACCTATATTTGCTGTTTATACTGTGCTGACATTGAATAAAGATTGATATAAAAGAAGAAATACATCATACAGATTTAGAACTTTAAGTTGATCCTGATCATCCATCATCCAGTTTGCTTCTTTTTTTTTTTCTTTCTTTCTTTTTTTTTTTTTTGGTGGGTTGGACAAGTACGGTTTATCTGGGAAGTTATGAAAGATTTTGCCCCAACAGGTTTCGAAACCACAACCGTCTGGTCTACAGTCATGCATGCTACCAAGTCACTGTTAGATATGCTGTGATTTAAGAAAACCTTTTCTTTTCTGTTGTGCTCCCTTAGTAATCTGATTTCTTCTCCTCTTTCCTCATACTATCATTGCTGTTTGTTAATTGTTATTATCTTATTAATTAATCATGATTCTTTTTTCATGATTATTATTTAAAAGCATTGATTGAATAAGTACATCCCTGTCTCTTTTTAGTCATGTTTGCTTTCTCCTTACATATTTTTTTTCTGTCTATCGTTTTTGTTTAGATGTGTCTCTCTTTTAGGGGGTACGGACAAAAGCCCACTAGGACAAAAGCCCACTAGGACATAAGCCCATAGGACAAAAGCCCATAGGACAAAACCCCACACCTATTTTTGACAAGGGGGACAAAAGCCCACTTTTTTTTTTTTTTTTGTAAACTTAATTATGGGAAGAAAAAAAGGGATATAAGAATATTAATATAAAGAACTTCTTAACACAATTAAATACAATTATTAAGGAGTTCACACCTAATCTCTTTAAAGTCTTCATATATCACACCTCTATAAGAATAAATTAAATATCTAACATTTATTTTTTAAAAAAAAATATGCTGGATTAATTAATGAAATTTTTCTGTTATAGTAGCTGAATTATTTGGTTATATTAACAGCGTGTGCTCCATTACCATGTGCAAAACAATGTGCCTATTAGTGTTAATATTATTGGAATTATTAAATATTTATAATTACACCTGCCTTCAGCATGTGCTCCATTATCATGTGCAAAACTATATATGTGCTCATTAGTGTTAATACTACTGGAATTATTAAACATTTATAATTATATCTGCCTTCTTGCATTTCCGTGAGAGAGAGAGAGAGAGAGAGAGAGAGAGAGAGAGAGAGATGATTAATATCTCTAAAAACTTTAAATGTTTAATTATATACTGAATTATTATTAAAAGTGGGCTTATGTCCTAATGGGCTTATGTCCTAGTGGGGTTATGTCCTAGTGGGCTTATGTCCTATGGGCTTTTGTCCTAGTGGGCTTATGTCCTAGTGGGCTTTTGTCCTACACCCCTCTTTTAGATATATTACCCATTTGAATTTCATGTAAGTAGGATACATACATATGGAAAAGAAACTACATAATATATATTGGTAGAGGGAAACATTGGTCTAATATCTACAGAAGGACACTCATGGATATAAGTACAGTGCAGCTCCATTATAACACAGTGTCTAGGGTCAAAGTCTAGATCCAGAGCAGCTCCATTATAACACAATGTCTAGGGTCAAAGTCTAGATCCAGAGCAGCTCCATTATAACACAATGTCTAGGGTCAAAGTCTAGATCCAGAGCAGCTCCATTATAACACAATGTCTAGGGTCAAAGTCTAGATCCAGAGCAGCTCCATTATAACACAGTGTCTAGGGTCAAAGTCTAGATCCAGAGCAGCTCCATTATAACACAATGTCTAGGGTCAAAGTCTAGATACAGAGCAGCTCTGTTATAACACAGTGTCTAGGGTCAAAGTCTAGATACAGAGCAGCTCCATTATAACACAATGTCTAGGGTCAAAGTCTAGATCCAGAGCAGCTCCATTATAACACAATGTCTAGGGTCAAAGTCTAGATACAGAGCAGCTCCATTATAACACAATGTCTAGGGTCAAAGTCTAGATACAGAGCAGCTCCATTATAACACAGTGTCTAGGGTCAAAGTCTAGATACAGAGCAGCTCTGTTATAACACATGTCTAGGGTCAAAGTCTAGATACAGAGCAGCTCTGTTATAACACAGTGTCTAGGGTCAAAGTCTAGATCCAGAGCAGCTCCATTATAACACTATGTCTAGGGTCAAAGTCTAGATACAGAGCAGCTCTGTTATAAAACTATGTTTAGGGTCAAAGTCTAGATCCAGAGCAGCTCCATTATAACACAGTGTCTAGGGTCAAAGTCTAGATACAGAGCAGCTCCATTATAACACAATGTCTAGGGTCAAAGTCTAGATACAGAGCAGCTCCATTATAACACAATGTCTAGGGTCAAAGTCTAGATACAGAGCAGCTCTGTTATAACACAATGTCTAGGGTCAAAGTCTAGATCCAGAGCAGCTCCATTATAACACAATGTCTAGGGTCAAAGTCTAGATACAGAGCAGCTCTGTTATAACACAGTGTCTAGGGTCAAAGTCTAGATCCAGAGCAGCTCCATTATAACACTATGTCTAGGGTCAAAGTCTAGATACAGAGCAGCTCTGTTATAAAACTATGTTTAGGGTCAAAGTCTAGATCCAGAGCAGCTCCATTATAACACAATGTCTAGGGTCAAAGTCTAGATCCAGAGCAGCTCCATTATAACACAATGTCTAGGGTCAAAGTCTAGATCCAGAGCAGCTCCATTATAACACAATGTCTAGGGTCAAAGTCTAGATACAGAGCAGGTCTGTTATAACACTATGTGTAGGGTCAAAGTCTAGATCCAGAGCAGCTCCATTATAACACAATGTCTAGGGTCAAAGTCTAGATCCAGAGCAGCTCCATTATAACACAATGTGTAGGGTCAAAGTTTAGATCCAGAGCAGCTCCATTATAACACTATGTGTAGGGTCAAAGTTTAGATACAGAGCAGTTCCATTATAACACAATGTGTAGGGTCAAAGTTTAGATACAGAGCAGCATATAACATGGTAGGTCAAGTTTAATGCCAATTCATTATAACAAAATGTGTAGGGTCAAAGTTTAGATACAGAGCAGCTCCATTATAACACAATGTGTAGGGTCAAAGTTTAGATACAGAGCAGTTCCATTATAACACAATGTGTAGGGTCAAAGTTTAGATACAGAGCAGTTCCATTATAACACTATATGTAGGGTCAAAGTTTAGATACAGAGCAGTTCCATTAAATGTTTGTTTGTTTGATGGGTTTAACATCCCACCGACAGTATTTCAGTCATTTGGAGACGGTGTCTACTTGAGACAGGCAAGTGCTGCCACACTGCAGTTTCATGCCGTAGACATGTGACATGTACAGGACTACCCTTATATGCTCAGGGCCAAGCAAGGGAGCTA
Organism: Solen grandis; assembly: GCA_021229015.1. Taxonomy (NCBI): domain Eukaryota; kingdom Metazoa; phylum Mollusca; class Bivalvia; order Adapedonta; family Solenidae; genus Solen; species Solen grandis. The sequence goes on from CM037788.1 coordinate 52,709,501, forward strand.
TACCAGTACCATTTTTTATGACATTGGTATGTTGCGGCCAGGGATCGAACCAACGACCTCCCGCCCCCATGGCGGACACTCTAACCACTCAGCCACCGGGGACAGTAGTTCCATTGTAACACCGTACCTGGGTTCAAAGTCTAGATACAGTACAGCTCCATTATAAATCAATATTTTGGGTCAAAGTTTAGATACTGCGCTATAATGGATTGCATTATAACAACTTTTAAATGCACATTAACTTATCAGAAGAAGTCACAAAATAAAGATTTAGAGTGAAGTATGAGACGGCATTGCATATGTTTTGTGTTATAATGGAGTGTGTTATAATAGATCTACACTGTATCAACATACTTGTCAAATGTTTTTTTTTCATGATTTTATACATGATCATCATGCAACTTAAAGAAGTTTAAAGCACTTTTGTGGCATATCATGAGATACCCATATGATCATTGATTAATCAGCAATTAGCGAATGAAACATTACAGGAGACCCATATTCACCAAATTCATGGCTCAAAGATGAACCAATGTTCAGACAGGGAGAGCGTAAGTGATAGTACCATGTACCAGCATGGTCACACATGCACGGTTTGCACGTGCATTTGCACATCACTAATTTAGAAACCTCATTTTTATATTTTTCATATTTTTTACATACCCTTGCTTTTTATATACATTGTGTGCATTTGGATTTAATTCCAGGTGTTTTTACACCTGTTTTATCATAGAAATTAAATAAACTTTATTATTACAAAGAAAAGATGATGAAAAAAAAATAAGCGAAACAAATATTTTCTTTGATATAAACAGTTGAAGAAAATTTTTAAATCTCTCATATCTTAAATCAAGTATCAGCACACATTACATAAGCACTCTCCTGTCTTTTTCTAAAACTAACCTTCCTAATGAGTCTAATTTATTTTATATCATTACTAAAATTATTTTTTCAGTTTTTCACATTTACACTAGGGTACTGGAGAAACAAAATTCTATAATTAATTCATTATAGTGCAGCTTCACAAAAGTAGAGGTTATAAGGAATCGCGATTGTCATGTCACATCACGACACGTCGCTTCACATCCTGTCACATAAGGTCCCTTCCTACACTCACATTACATGACGACGTGATGGAATGTGGGGGTATTTATCACCTTTAGTGAAAGTATATATATGCCATGGCACAACCATACCCCTCTTACAGCAAGGTTCAAGAGGGTTGTAGCAAACAGAATAAACCTGATCAGACCCTGAGATACTTGCAGGTTGATCAGGTTTTATACCGGTTGCATTGTTGTTGATATGGTAATGGGTGAGTTAGATATGATATGGAAACTTTATGGCATGTGACTTTTCCTCGACACTGTGTTCATATGTATCTTTAAGATTTCCACTTATAACAGTCTCATTAAAATCATATCCTAATTTGCACTCCTCTACTATCCGTGATTAGGATCTGACAACATCGCATTAGGGGTCACGTCAGATTGACCTTTTAAGAAATTTATATGCATAAACAAGTGCTTGATTTTAAACTAATTAAATAGCGCATTTCTAACTGACTTTGGTAAAACATTTGTCACAGGGTGAGAAAAATGTGCTGCTTGACCGGGACTCGAATTCAGGCCTCTTGCTAACAGGGTGAATCTTTCTACCCTATTGTGAGATTGATGCAGTTACTTCCCCCTGATATACCGAACGATTCTGTAGCTGCCAATTTGATTGGCTTATACAAAGGTCAATCTGAGACGACCCTCTATACCATGATTGTGGTCAGATCCAGTTAGCATACTGAATCTGATTTTAATGAGATTGCCACTTATAAATAAGTTAATAGTTGAATATACAAAATGTTGTTTAATGTTTTAATGCCATACATGCTTAGTTTTAAAGCTTACGCAATGATGAAGTTCATAATATACTTTTTTAAATCATAGTTAATTAATAATACCGTAACTAGATAATTGAGCCTTTTACTTAGAACCAGTGATTCAATACAGGATAATATTATGTATTTAGATGTTATGGAAGTTAAATGTTTTATGTCTGATAATGAAAGAAATATTAATATACATGTACATTAGTGATGGCACAAATTCATTGCCAGACAATGTTTTGACTATCTAATGCTTTTATGTACATTTGTAGTATCACGAGCATGTAGTCATGTGTCACTGACTGTATCCATGCACGGGTGTTTAGCAGATATTTCCTCATAATTCATTTACTGTTTTACTCTTTTTATAATTTATTTATTAATTTTGTGGTTTTTTTAAATTTTAAATTTTACAGGAAAGTTGTTTGTTTGAGGATGACAGTAATAATATATACATATACTTTCAATGGTGGTAATAATGTATACTCATTACTTTTTAAAGTTCTAATTACGTTATAAAGCCTAATGAAAGTGCAATTTTAAAAGTATGGCTGTCTGTTTTCTGAGGTAATTCAGTAAAATTGCTAATTATCTCAAGACTAAATTAATATTCATCAAGTTATAAATTTGCTTATGAAGAATCATGAGGTTAAGGGTTAACAGCTGTCTGTGTGTTAAGGGTTTAAAACTGCTGGACAGTCAGATGATTAGTATTCAATTAATCATAATATTTTGCCAATTAAAAAAACTTGAGCAATGCTCTTCCAGATTTAAGCACTTAAAATTCAAGACCTGCCTTTCCCATTCATGGCTAGGTTACCTGCTTATGAAAAGTATCCTAATCAAAACATCTTGTTCTTGTGTAAACAGTTAACCATTGCCTACCTGTTATTCTTGCTTAGCTATTGGATATCCCATAGTCAAAATTTGAATGCACATGAATGGTTCACAGATACAGCAAATGAAAAAGGGTGAAAAAAAAAAAAAAATTATTTTAAATTTTAAAAAGAAAAAAAAATCCCAACATTTTCAGTAGTGATGTGAGGTGATGACTAATACTGTGATGTGTATATTGCAGCCACCAACAACATGGTGAAGTCGTACGACAAGACCAACCTCCCACCAGCTGTTGTCGCCCTGCCCATGCCTAATGCTGTAAGTAAGGCGCTTCAACCAGATTGTATTTTAGTTCTCTTGCTTTTAATGTCCCTCCCACAATCTTCCAGTTATTCTTGCCAACTTGAAATAGATATAGCTGTGCTTTATTGAGATATTAACTATATTGAGGATATTTGTTTGCTTTGGGTGAATATGGAATATATCTCATCATAACGTGATACAATATTTTCACAAGTGCGAATTATTTTACATAACCGTGACGTCATGGAAATCTTTATCCATTTCACGTTCTACTTTGCTATATATTTCAATGTACAGATTGGGAACCAAAATTCTGCATCACTCACATTTTCAACAGTTAGATATGAATTATATCTCACTGATATATTTCAGTATCTCATTGAAAATTATAAGATAAAAGCAAGTAGCATTATATCACTCACAGCCACATTTTCTGTCAGTTCTAGAATTATCCTTATGTATATTGAGCACCAAGCAAGGTTGACATACCATACCAGTTTAAATACTTTTGTATGTCACAGCCTGGGGATTGAACCCAAAACATCCTATTCAGAAGGCAAACTCCCTTACAGCTTGATCATCTCATGATCTGGACTGATCCCCCACCCCCACCCCCAGCCTGCCACCTGCCATTCTTGTGTTTTAATTATCAACTATAGACTTAAACACATTTATTCATCGGTAATAATACTTGATCCTGTAGTTGAGTAATAGTTAATTTCTGGACAAGGAAGTCCTTAAAGATCCTGGAGCCAAGGTAGAAATGTCTGCAGTGTTACATAATAATTTGATTGAATTTACTGGGAGGAATATATGGACATAACTGGTTCTTCTAAGGCTTGTGAAGTCCTTCTTTAAAATTTATCTAATCATAAATGAGAATCATGATAGTAAGATACGATTTAGTAAATCCAACAAAAACATATAAAGTTTATCATTCATCAACGTTTGGGCTTACGCCTTCATCGGGATAATTTTAATAAGCGGAAGTTACGTCATGAATGTAACATCACAACGCAGTAAACTGTATGTTACATAAATGTATCTAGCTTTCAGATTATAGAATACATAATTTCCTATAGTATGAATATAATTTTTTTATAATATTAACATCACATTTCTAATGTAAACTGCAATTTATATGACTACAAACATAGACATGTTTCCATGGTAACAATGGTGGATCTTTATACCTCCAGACCAAGAGAGTCCCCACCCAGTTAGGCCACAAGCCAAGCAAAACAAGTGACTTCATGGATGCCTATATTCATGACAAGCCAAAAGAAGTCAATCTTACTAATGCCAATACTAAGGGTCCAACCCTGGTTAAGAAACCAGAGAAACTCCGCCTGTCAAGTCCAGCACCGACTGAAAACAGCGGGTGGGCATCACCAGCAAGGAAGCCGCCAACCCAGCGACCCCCTCGGAAGGATTCACTGATGGACTCTGCTGCTCCGCAGAAAGAAGATTTCAGACCCACCCACAACCATAAAGAAGACTTCAAGTTTACCAACCTAAATTTCAATGGGCGGGCCATAGATCCACGTATGTTTTTATCATGGACCTTGTTGTCTAAAGATTTTTTTTAATATTTTTCCTTTCTTCTTGATTTATTTTTCATCACAAGCCAGTATATTTAGATTCAAAGATCAACACTTACTTGTAGACTACAGTTATTTAGATGATTTGATTAAAGTAAGCTTGTTTTTTGGTTTTTTCAATTCTTCAATTCAACACCACATAAAATGCAGATATACCATATATCTTAATTCACAGTATGAAACGTGTTCTGAAAGATTTATAATCTATAGTTATTGTTAAAATGATAAACATAACACCTTATTTCTTATTTAATTTCATTTTCAGTTTATTTCCTCACATTTTTTTGCTTTAATAACATTCTAATTTCTATGTAGGAGTTCGAGTTTCCATACATGAGTATAGATAAGCTGTAAGTTTTACCTCACTGTATAGCCGTTACTCATAATTATATAGGATTTTATTTTCTCACTTGCGGTGAAAGGTATATGTATAGAAAATTACCGTCACATCAGTAGTAGAATCAGTTGCTAATATATCTATATATACACAATAACGGATTGCTTAACAGATAAACTTACTGTTCTCATTATGTTTTTTTATGTGTGTGTGTCCCATGAAAGAAGATATGATAACTGTTTTGTTCTATGTTTTTTGGTAGAACTGAGAAAAATAATATTCATGAAAGATAAACCTAATTATCATATGCCATAAAATATAAGATTTGATATTTTTCATGATGAAAAAAGTACCTGTATGCATATTAAGAGTAAATGTCATTTAAATTTATCAGATTTACATAATGATGTGAATAATTGAATGATGGCTAAGTAATAGAGGTGACATCACATATCATAATGTAGACTGTCCATAGGGAAATTCAAATATATTAGAGAAGGTAAGAAAAGAATATAGGAAAAGTGTTTGAAATGGCATGAAAGAAAGATGTGTTCAGTTTAGGATAGTTTATTGAAAATTAATATTTTCACTCATTGTTTAGGTACTATGACTAAATTGTCTTTTATTAAATCAAACAAAATTTCAGTTAAATATCTCATTTTTTATTTTCTCTGCTTTGATGGAGTTACAATGAGAAAGTTCATTGTGAATATTTTAGAATGTCCTTGACTGTTTGACCTTGGCAATTGACCTTGACTGTTAGACCTTGCCTGTTTGACCTTGGCAATTTGACCTTGACTGTTTGACCTTGGCAAATTGACCTTGCCTGTTTGACCTTGACAATTTGACCATTGCTGTTTGACTTTTACCATTAAACATTCAACCTTGTTTTCTTGTTTACAATGCCTTATTCACTATAGATCAGCTTGCACATTGACATAAGCTTTAAAATCACAATGCAGTTTTTTCTGTATCTGCTTCACATTTGATAGAATTTGCTGCTTTTTTTTAGTCAAGTCGCAATAAACATCCTTTTATTTAAAATTCTAAATAAGATTGGAAAGCTTCTATATTTTATTTGTAGTGGTGTTTTACTGAAGTTGGAATAGTTATGTTCCTTCTGTGAAAAATAGTTACAGAAAACTATCTTCATACCAGTCAAAAGAAAAGGAAATCAAGTAATGGAATTGAATTTTAAAACTGTTTCTAAGTGAGACTTGAAAGGAATCTAAAATCTTAATTGGAGTTTATCTATGTTACTTTCAGTCCTATCAGTAGTTTTATGTTTGATCTAAATACATTTTTTTTTCAGTCAACCATGGAGTACATTTTCTTATCAGCTGATTATTGTTTTTTTAGGTTTAATTTCATAATTCTAATGTTGAAGAAAGAAACAAAATGTGATTTAATTCTTTTTTGTAGATCAGAAAACACATTTTTGGTTATTGTTGTTTTTTTTAACTTCTACTTACCTCTTTAAATGGTTCCTGGGTTGGACCAGTACTTTGAGTCAGGAATGGTTTTAATGATTCTCTGTTTATATACATACAGTAGCATGCAATAAAACCTCACTTTAAGACCACCTTGGAATTAAGACCACCTTGGAATTAAGACCACCAAGACACCTCAGATTTAAGACCACCTAGCTATTATGACCACTCATTTTTGAACCAAATAGTCCCAAGTCCTGTCCTGACTATATTGGTAAATTTCACCATGAAGACCACCTCCCTATTAAACCCACCTTTTGCTGGAACAGATGGTGGTCTTTATAAAGGTTTTACTGTACTTTGTTGGTAGAATTGAAATGATGACATAATTGGAAGCCACCTCTATCATTGAAGTTCTATAATATACATGTATGATGTAGAGTTATACCCGATTCACAAAATGGAGTTGAGCTATAAAATCAAAGCGCTTAAAGCACTGAGAGGAAGGGTTTTTTAATATTATAATGTTGCATTTCTTTTGTTTATCAAAATAATTTTATAAGCGAGAATCAAATTTTTTTCAAGTGATGCCAATGAACCCCATGTTTTAAACCCACTTTAACCTTGCTTGAACATGGTCGTTAAAAAAGATGAACACATCATTTGTCTCAAAGGATTGCTAAAAATAAATATATCGCCACTCTTACTCTCCCCAAACTTTCTGTTTTTTTCTTTTCTTTTTTTTTTCCATTTCATTTTATATAAACATGTGCATAGGTAAATTAATGACTTTCAAAATAACAAAAATATATATGTCTTATGTTGCAAAAGTAATTAAAAAAATGCAAAAAAAAAATATATATATAACAAAATGTTCCTTGGCTGGGTTTCAATCAAACACTCCTTTACAATACTGATTGAAGGTAAACAGACTGACCTCTTTACCCACTGTGCTAATCAGTCAGCTGTTGCATTCAGATGAAATTTTATCCTTACATTGTTGGCTATCGCTGGAAATTCCAGAAAGTCATGGTTAAAAATATCTCTGAATGATTTTGTCTCCTGTGTACTTTCTTTTTTCGTTACAGTTTATTAAACACATTATCTCTAGAATCAATTTTCACTGCATTTTAATTCAGTTTCGACTTCCCTAACGCAATTGTAATAAAATAAACATGAATATTATCACCATTTAGTGATAAGAGAGAAAACAAATTTTGGGCTTTTTTCTCTGCGTAGTAAATAAAAGGGGGAAATCTATAAATATAAATGTCTAAATATAGCCTCGAATAGTTGTCTGGTTCAAAATGTATGCTACCATAGACCAACATTTGCAAGCAACCCTGTTCAAGTTCAAAAATCAGTAGGATCGTCCTGTCCCGTCCTGTCCCATTTCATCCCTCCTTACAAAAGTTTATTATCGTCAAACCGTCACATTGTCAAACCAGTGTGTAGCAGGGGTATTCATCATCTTCAGTGATAGCTCTGGTTCTACTGTGTATTACGTGGATGTACATTGCTAATGCATATTGCTACTGTATATTACTTGAATGTGTATGTTGTGTATTGCTAATGCATATTTCCTTTGTGTTTTACAGACACTGGTCGTGTGTACGAATATAACACAAGAACAGGGGAAAGGAGATGGGTTGATACTCCAGATGCACAGCATGCCAAGCTGACCAAAGATGAAGAGTCACATTCATAAGGGGGGACAACTCTGGCACTGGATCATAAAAGTTTTGCTCAAAGCATTTAAGATATATTCATCAAGAGCAGATAGTTTTTTTTTTTCCTTTCATTCTTTCCTAATCTGTTTATGATTATCATTAGTTGTGTGTTTATGTTAAAGTCAATTGTTGTTTTATGTCAATTTATTTTCTAAGACAATCATGTCATAGATTATGGAAAAATATTTTATCTATGAGAGTAAACACATACTTGTAATGCAACAGAATTATTTCATAGTAACTTAATAAATATCAGATTTTTTTTTTTAATTTTGTGAAAAGCAAGTTAAGCGAAACAGATGGAATGAAATGTGTCTTACTCCATTATGGTAAGAAGAAATTCTACGGAGACTGAACGAGTTGTCATTGACCCTTTACCTCATGATTTTTATATATACTTTTATGTTGTGATGATTCCTAAGTGACCTCACTTTAGATACCGGCAGTGTTTAACATGATGGAGTTTTCTTTGTATACAGATTATGTAGACCCTGAGATACAGTATCGTATGAGCCAACAGGACAGACCTGGCTTTACCTTGCTTGCTGATACATCAAAATGATTCTATATTTGTTAATGGTTAACAAAACATACGACACAAACTAGAAAACATGGGTGTGGGTACGGAGCCATTTTTTTGTTGATATCTTAAATATTTAGATTATAGTGCTCTGATTCTTTTTGGTTTATGTATTACTTTAATCTCAGATTAATAGGAATAACCATCTAATCTTGGTTTGAAAATATGTTGAAGATAATAAAGTAATTAATGATGAAAATTTAATAATTGCATCTTCCTCCATCTATAATTAGCTAAATGTTGCTATAGTAATAAAGTCTGTCATGGCGATAATAAGCTCCATAACAATAACTACGTTATTTACTCACAAAAAAAAAACAGTAAACAATATTAACCCGAGACATCTAAATATTCCGTGACCTTTCTTTGGCAATTGTCGGTTTTTGAGGTAAAACATAAATTTGAGGGGTGAGAGCAAGAATATGCTAAGTGCTTATATATTTATATGCACTTAGCATAGTTTCGCTCTCACCACTGGAATTGTGGACTTTATGGTACAACTTGTATATGTATTACTTAGAAGCATGTATTTATCACACACCCTGAAAGCCTCATGGTAATGTTCTAGAGTCGAAGCTGAAGGTTGTGGGTTTGAATCTGGCTTAGACCTTAAATATTTTTCATAATATTTAATGAATTTTGACCACCATGTTTATAATGTACTAATGCAAACCACTCCTTTATCAAAAGTACATTGTATCAATTGTTGAATACTTTATATGGCTTATCCAGTCCTCAACTGCATATAGAATTATAAGAAGAAGAAAATAAATGAACAAAAAAAAATAAAAAAAATATTCATTTATCCACTCATACTGCAAATAAATGAAAAATTGATAAGTGAAAAGAATTAAGAATTGAAAAAAAATGTCCGCATCAAGGATTTTAATCTGTCACTTTGAGATTACAAGATCACTGAACTTACCACTATGAAGTAGTATTAACCATTCTACCATTAAAAAAAATGTTTGGATCGTAATAATTCTCGGTAACTAACGAAGACGTTCCAGAGATTATCAGTCTCCGGTCAATATTGTCAGACAACAGTAAGGAATTTAAACTGTACAGACCATGATCTGCCTGCAAATTACATTCTCTTGAAATCTCTCCTAATTCGAAGGGTTAAAGCAAAACTAGGATAAGTGCTTATATATACATATGCACTTAGCCTAGTTTTGCTGTCACTCATTACTATGGTAAATGTTTATATTATAAGATTGTTTTGTTTTTTTCCATTCATACGTAGCTAAATATGACAAGTGTGATTTAACATGCATAGATTTACGTACTTGGTTAGTACCATTTATGTATTTCTGTCATTTTCTTTTTTATTATTATTATAAAAATTTAAATTATTTTTTTTCAAAAATATAAATGAATTTACAATGAACTTAAATGTAAATGAATTTTAAGAAAAAATGAATATGTAATTAATTCACAGTGAATTTAAATGTATCTGATATTAGAGCCTGAAATTACAGTTAATGTAAAATTACTTGAAATTACATACTGCAAATGTTTCCTAAATTAGAGCTAATGTAAACATACTTGAAATTACTGTGAAAATACTAACTTAAACAAAATGGAAATGTACATGAATTTACAGTGATTTTAGAAGTTTCAAGTGCTTTAAGTACAATATAAAATTATGCAAATTATGTATGAATAGTTTTGTTTTATCGCAAATTTCTGTTTTTAGGCCGCCACATTATGTTTTCACTTAAAATAGAGATATTTTTGTTTTCAAGGGTTTTTCTGGTATAATCAGTATTTTGTAAACAATCTTCATCATCAACTTTTATTCATTTTAACATTATATTTTCCATTTACACCAAGTACTAAGTAAGTAATTTTGCATAAAAACACAAAAATGTGACTTTTTTGACCCTCAACATTTGGCAAATATACATTGATTCATGTTTTTAATACAGGAATCTTGAAATTTGGGGTTTCCTTTAACATTCTACTCAAAATAAATGAGAATAAAAAAAATCTTTGAAATAAAAATCTATATTCAAAGTTATTTTGCATGACTTTGTGAAAACTATACTTTTTTTTTCACATGTGCTCTTTGATCCATAAAGACAATAACTGTGCACCAGTATGAAATTATTATTTATTTTGAATTACCAAATTTGAAAGATTATTCTTTAAGTACTTTTTTTCAAGAGGAGAAAAAACAGTGGTGCTATTGATATGTTGGTGGTATATGTATTTGGGCTTTATAGAACACGTTGTGTTTTGATTTTATGTATATATACCATATCGTACAATAAGTGCTTTTATAAATTGTTGTTGGTGCATTGTTAGTTTTTCTCTGGAATGTAATACTCAGTCTTTTAGTCCACTCAATTCTTGTGTGTGTGTGTGTATATATATATATGATAATGAAATATTTGTTATTGGCATACAAATTAACTGTTATTTGTGAACATGTACACATGTGTGTTAAACGCCATATGAAATTTTCTGTTGTGATATGTATATACAAACTTCAATGTGATATTGTAATAGCATAATATTTGAATTCCATCTTTATATACAACTGATTGTTGCTGAACAGTTTATGACTCTAGCAATACCAATCTACCTGGAAAAAAACTGCAACCCTTTTTTTGCTCTTTTATTTCTTCTGATTTTTTCTGTTATTGTTCCTACATATTTTCTTGTACTTCACACTTTTGGGTGTCACTTACAGTGATGTGTGAATTGTGTGTAGTATCATATAAATACACATATTGTCATCATCATATGTCATGTATACCACTGCTCATGTATATATTATCCACTGACTTTATTCTAACTCTGATAGTTGATTATGAAAGTCAAGGGTGTTTAACTACCCCTGTCCTGTACTGACTGATGTATGCAGAGTACAGGCCCCTGTTTCATTTTTTTTTTCTTTTAAAGGTTTTGAGACACTTCAAGGCTAGGCATTCTGTGTGTTCTTTAAATTATTAATCTGTAGAAATCAAGCTAAATTATTAATGGCCTAATTATCGAGGAAAAAGACGCATAGATATTTATATATGCCAATTAAAATGCCAATTTATTGGATTTATATCAATGGTTTATCATCTCCTGTAGCACAAAAATTCTCGAGTTGAGAAATTTCTCAACTGTAAAGTTTTTAAAGTATATAATTCCCTGCTTTAGTACAAAAATAAAATAAAAATTGGAAACTTTACACATATTTTGTAAAGGGTATGTCCTTATGGGATGTAGTCTTCAATTTCTTTTAAATGTTAGTGGTAAAGAAATTAAATTTTCATTACAGGAAAATCTCAGTTTGAAACATTTTTCATGAAATTTCTCAACTCTATTTATCCCTCAACTCAAAATTTTGAAGATCTATAATTTTTCAAACCTGGAGAAACTATCTGTACATATATCATCAGCAGCATGTTCTTATAAAATATTGTGTTTAATTTCTTCAAAAATTCAAATTTGTGTTGATAAAGAATTCAGTATTATTTAAATTTAAGCAGTATCTCAGGTTGAGGAGATTCATGAAATGCAGGCCATGAAATGGCATCAAAATTTCCTAGACTCAGATTCAAAACTTCCTTATTCATGGACCTTAAGAGCAGAAATCTTTCATAATTTTATTCTATTATTAGTAATAGTATGCTCTTTATACAGAAAAGGATCATTAATTTTTCATATTTCATACCTGTTGTAATGAAGAACTTAGTATTTTTACCTGTCAAGGAAAATCTCAGTTAGAAATATTTAATGAAATGCAGATCTCATAAGATATATAGCATTCTTCTATATTCGTATGTCCCAGTAACACACATGGTTGTATATATATGTTTATCATACAAGTTTAATTGAAATCTGTGATAAAATTTATCTATTTTTGTAATTACTAATTTTATACAGTAGAGAACTAGAACTTAATTATCATTGTTTCTAATTTGTTAATAAAACTGAAGTCTAATTTTGTTGTCTATTATTACTTCAAAACATTGATAAAAATACCAATACTTAAAGTCAGGTAAACACAAGCACTTATTTCAAAACCAATACTTCCAGTCAGGTAAATGGGTTCAGTTATTTCCAATACTTCCAGTCGGGTAAATGGGTTCAGTTATTTCCAATACTTCCAGTCGGGTAAATGGGTTCAGTTATTTCCAATACTTCCAGTCGGGTAAAGGGGTTCAGTTATTTCCAACAAGTCAAGGTTTAGTTATTTCCATTACTTCCAGTCAGGTAAATGGGTTCAGTTATTTCCAATACTTCCAGTCAGGTAAATGGGTTCAGTTATTTCCAATACTTCCAGTCGGGTAAATGGGTTCAGTTATTTCCAATACTTCCAGTCGGGTAAATGGGTTCAGTTATTTCCAATACTTCCAGTCAGGTAAAGGGGTTCAGTTATTTCCAATACTTCCAGTCAGGTAAAGGGGTTCAGTTATTTCCAATCAAGTCAAGGTTTAGTTATTTCCAATACTTCCAGTCGGGTAAAGGGGTTCAGTTATTTCCAATCACAAGTTTATTCCAATACTTAGTCGGTAAGGTTCAGTTATTTCCAATACTTTAAGTCTGGTAAAGGGGTTCACATATTTCCAATACTTCCAGTCGGGTAAAGGGGTTCAGTTATTTCCAATCAAGTCAAGGTTTAATTATTTCCAATACTTCCAGTCGGGTAAAGGGGTTCAGTTATTTCCAATCAAGTCAAGGTTCAGTTATTTCCAGTCAAGTCAAGGTTTAGTTATTTCCAATATTTCAGGTAAGGGGGTTCAATACTTCCAGTCGGGTAAAGGGGTTCAGTTATTTCCAATCAAGTCAAGGTTCAGTTATTGCCAATCAAGTCAAGGTTTAGTTATTTCCAATCAAGTCAAGGTTTAGTTATTTCCAATATTTCCATTCAGGTAAAGGGGTTCAGTTATTAGTAATATTTCAGGTTCAGTTATTTCCAATATTTCAGGTAAGGGGTTCAGTTATTTTCAATATTTCAGGTTCAGTTATTTCCAATATTTCAGGTAAAGGGGGTTCAGTTATTTCCAATATTTCAGGTAAGGGGGTTCAGTTTTTTCAATATTTCAGGTAAGGGTTTTTTTTCCAGTATTTCCAATGAGGTTAAGGGTAGAGTTATTTCCAATCAAGTAAAGTGAAATTATTTCCAACTGGAGGTGTTACAGTGTCCCCCATCATCTCTAAGCCCCTAGGATTCGCAGAGTGAAACCTGATCTCTCCTTTGGTCACTTGCAGGCTGGTCTTGCTTTAGACTGGTTGCCAGGAAGCAAAAGTACTGTAATTGGTAAATCATTCCAAACTTATCTAGAGATAATGGAAGTATGTGAAGAGGACAGTTTTATAAGTGGAGAGGTCACGTTGCAGCTTGAGTCTTTGATAAGGTCACATGTTTGGAATGGTGTTCAAAACGTTTTGAATGAATTTGTAGATTACCGTACATCCTCCAAGGAAAGGTCTTAATTTTGGTATGATTGATGTTCACCCCATCAGTATTATACTGACTCAAACAAATCTGTCATACGGAGGATTCTGAACACAGGAAAAGTAACACTTCTATGCTGTTAACAAGGGTGTATGTCATGATACTTATAAAACTAAGTACAGTTGTACCTGTATTAGCGGCCACCTGTATTAAGCGGTCAACCATCATTTAGTGGTCAAATTTAATATTACCAAACTATAGAATTTTTATATTTATTTAACCTTCATTTAGTATCGCTATATGAATGAAATACTGTCAAAGTGATGGTAAACTCAAATAGTCATTTAGCAGTCACCTCTATTAAGTGGTCACTTTCTCTTGTTACTTTGACTAGCTGCTTAAGGCAGGTTTGACTAATTATTTTATTTCACATCTGGTAAACCACTCCACCAGCGTCCCCATGCAAAAACAAAATAAAAATGTGTTGCTATATATGAAATAAAATGGTATATCATAAATTATTACCTAATATAAAAATTCATTAATGGGTCTACAAGATTAACAGAATCTACTGAAACCTATCTTATTCATTATTTAAAGATTAGTTTAACCCTTTCCCTCACATAGACTCATTTTGACGCACTCAATAGGTACCACATAAAGCCTGATCTGCAGAAAACCACAGTTAAACCTTACCAAATTTAATTACAAAATCCTCATTTCCAGACCACTGAGGAGCAGTGAACAGCATAAAACCTGATCAGTCTGCGAGTTACTTGCATGCTGATCTGGTTTTATGTTGTTCGCATAGGTCTTTTCATGGTTTCCTCTATGAGGGAAAGGGTTAAGTGTTAAAAAAAAAGTTGGTTTACATTACCATACAAATATATTCCAGTAAATAATTTTTCAACTGAAGCCAAATATGAATGAAATTGACACTTTCATTTTCTTATGCAGTGCATTTGTTTTATTTCATAATTTAAAACTTCTGAAATTAGTATAATATTCCATAATTTCTATATGTTAAAAAATCTCATGAGTACTGTCTATATTAATTGTTTTGAAAAATTAATTAATCCTAATTATTTTAAATTAAAAAAAAAAAATGACATAACATATAAATTTCAGAATGTTTCACTTGTCACTAGTATTTACAAGGGAAATCTTTGAAAGGAAAAGTTTTAACGGTTACTGAAACATATAGCTGATATATCAGACTCAAAAAAAAAAAAAATCTGGAAAAAATGAGTGTTTTGATTTGTATGTTAGTGACATTGCTAGGTATAAGTTGTTCAAGAGGTGTGTTGATGTCACAGAGCAACCTGCTGGATACTGCCACACAACTGGGGGCTACAACACTGGTCAAATACCTCAATGTGGCTGGACTGACTCAACCCTTCATGTCCAATGGTAAGTCACCAAGGCTACCATCTAATGGTACTTCCATCTCATGGTAAATGGATAAGCTCCTATCTCAATGGCTAGCGGACAAGACAAGGTCTCTACAGTATGTCATCTAAATCTTTTCATTAAATTAATTATTCTCTAACTCCTGTACTTCTTATACATTTATGAAATTTTGTTAGTGTCTTGAAATTGTTATACCCCTACTTTGTATCTGTTTTATTCATTTTAACTTTTTTAGGTAATGTTAGTATGAAAAAAAAAATATATTTGATAACAAATTAGCCATATGATACTATTGATGGTCCCTTACAGCTTTTATTTTGTGTTCCAATGTGTCAAATACTGGCCTATTTAAAGTGTTGGATCAACAATTAACTCTCTTTTATTCACAGATGGTCCCCTGCAGTTTTGTGTCTTCTAATATCTCCCCTCTAACTTTAGTGAGAAGGTTGTCAGTTACTTACAGATAAAGTGTGCCAAATACTGGCCTATTTAAAGTGTTGTATCAACAATTAGCTCTCTTTTATTCATTTTAAACACTGTGTGTCCATCCATTCCAGGCCCATTTACAATCTTTGCACCAACAAATGCAGCCTTCGATGCGCTGCCAGCAGATGTAAAGATGCAGCTGACCTCTGAGCCGGACCTCCTGAAGAAGGTGCTCATGTTCCATGCAACCGATAACACGATCTACTCGTCACAACTGTCCAATGAGATGCAGATTAACTCCCTTGACTACGACACCAAAATCAGGATCAACATCTATAGCAAGCCTCACACGGTGAGCTTGTCTTAAGATTGACTTTCATTACATTATCACAAAGATATACCAATTTACTCTGGAATAGCAAACACAGTGGTTCTTCCCTGTGGAACTGTGGGTACAAACACATTATTACCTTTAGACAAAATGAATAAAGGTCTACAAAGGTTAATAATAAAATTACTATTGCACTGCATGCTTTTCACCATTACATGAACACCTTGTTTGTACCTACCTGGAAAAACCCATTTTTTGTAAGTTTTGGATATTGTCTCTACATTATCATCTTTTTTGATATTTTAGTTTATTTACTTGGTTCTAATGTCCTAGTATCAGTATTGCTATCATTCTGGTGACTTTGTACATATGAGACAGATATGGTACCTCATAGATATTGAAGACATTATACAGGGAGACCATGGAATACATGTATCTATTAAAGAAAATGCAGTAATTCTCTGAAGTTAACCCTTTCCCTCATAGAGGAAACCATGAAAAGACCTATGCGAACAACATAAAACCAGATCAGCCTGCGAGTAACTCGCAGGCTGATCAGGTTTTATGCTGTTCGCTGCTCCTCAGTGGTCTGGAAATGAGGATTTTGTAATTAAATTTGGTAAGGTTTAACTGTGGTTTTCTGCAGATCAGGCTTTATGTGGTACCGATTGAGTGCGTCAAAATGAGTCTATATGAGGAAAAGGGTCAAAATGAGTCTATATGAGGGAAAGGGTCAAAATGAGTCTATATGAGGGAAAGGGTCAAAATGAGTCTATATGAGGGGAAGGGTTAAAATGAGTCTATATGAGGGAAAGGGTCAAAATGAGTCTATATGAGGGAAATGGGGAAAGGGTAAAATGAGTTCTATATGAGGGAAAGGGTCAAAATGAGTCTATATGAGGAAAAGGGTAAAATGAGTCTATATGAGGGAAAGGGTTAAAGCATCGGCTTAAGCTGTTTATTGATTATCATACATATATGGTTGGAGCACTGGCTCAATGGTAGTGAGCTTTATTGCTAATCAAGGGGTCTTGGGTTCAAATCCTGGTCAAACCTTGGAAAATTTATGGGTTGTTTTCAGCGTCTCTAACCCAGCTAGAGGCCCAGCGCTGGTTCGTCTAGACAGTTGTAAAGGGGCTTTGTATGTACCATGCAGTGCTGTACACCTGGCACATCAAAAAACAAGGTGCATTATACCTGGGTCCTTTGTATACTGTCCCTGTCTCCTCAAATAGATTGCACCTGCCTATGGGTTATATGGGGAGGTAACCCTGACAGAAAAATCCAAGAAAATCAAAGTCAGAGGTGCTGGACCATTTGTCTAACCAAAACCACATCACCATGTAATATATGGTTTGTACGTCTTTGAGTGAAGGCAACAATAAAACACCTCTACTGCAGGTAGTAACAGCATCTGGCAGCGAGGTCATCAAGGCAGACATCAACGCAACCAATGGTGTCATCCACCTTGTATCCAGGGTCATGTTTCCACTGCCAACTGTGGGTCCAGTACAGTACTTGGCAACCCACAACAACCTTGGTACTCTACTCTACTCAGTTGCCATGACATCACTCAGGGCTACACTTGAGGGTATGTTCCTGCTGTTGACCTTTAATAGAATGACACTCTAGCTCATTTAAAAAAAAAAAAAAAATTCTGCATAGTGCATGAAGCACAGATATTAAGGTTTTAGAACCTAATAGCAATCAATTCCATCAAAGCCATGCATATAAATTCACAATTTAAGTTTTTAAAATGTCAAAGGTAATCTAAGGGGTAAGTTGACATGACAATTGACAGATTCTTTTATTACCTCCCCTTGATAATTTTGTCACAAGTTATCTTACCTGAAAACTAGAAAAAAGTGACTTTCTCCATTTTCCAATAGTAAAGTTTAGATTTTTTATGAAAGTTGAATAGAATCATATAACGGATCATTCTACCATTGGTTTTTCTCATAAATCAAATTCAGTTTTTCATAGTCTAAGAAAATGGATATTTCCTATAGGCTTCAATGTTAACTTATATGCAGATTATCTCCCCCAAATTAGATAAAATTTGGAAAAAAACTTAGTGAAATATTTTCAATTTTGAATGTCTTCAAAGTGACAAACTTTCATAGAAATATTACCATCCAGTGGCAAGATATGGAATATGGCTATTAGGGTGCTAATAAGCCTAAAAAAACTCATTGAACTCTTCCATTCTTCCACACCTGACATTCCCAGGTTAAAAATCCATATAGTTAACATACACATTATGGGGAAATCCATAATTTTATCAAGTGATAATAAGTACTGTAAATCCGATATACTGTCTTAAAATAGATACATATAACTTGTTTTCCAGTGTCAGTATCGCTTAAGTACTTTTTGAAATGCATTAATTTATCAAAAACAATTTTGTTCATTAAATACCACTGCATGCAATAGCACAGAAAATGATGTCAGTTAATATTTAAGGCTATCACACTCATGTTAGGAAGCCTTCCAGCTGGCTTGCTGTAGGTCGGTAGTTCTACCCAGGTACCTCTGTGTACTCGGGGTCTTCCTCCATCTGTAATTATCTGGACGTCGCTAAATGATTGAAATACTATCGCAGCGACGGTAAACCCCAATACAACAACAACATCACACTCTGTAGCATCTAATATCTATAAAACAGTGCCAGTAACTGTTTGAAAACAAGTCAAAACAGAGTCAAACCTGATCAGATTGTCTTTCTAATGTTACAATGGTCTGATAGGGTTTCAATATGGTTTTTCATGTAAACAAGGTATGAAGTTAATTATAATTTAAAGATCAAAACCATGAATTACTGGTAATGTTTATTTCAGATAACTTTGAATAAAAAAAAAATGTGTGTACTCATATAATTAATTCTTTATGATTACTGGTCTATTAAACTGAATAAAATGTTCTTTAGCCACTCTTACATCAAACAGTTATTTCCATAGTAGTGTTATAGGAAAATTCTATTCACATTGGATTTACCTATCAAATGAACAGTTACAAGTACAAGAATATGAAACTGTTTTAAATGGCTCTAAACCCAGGTGGATCCGTGTACGGACCTTTCACCATTTTTGCCCCCAACAACGCTGCCTTCAACAAGCTGACACCAGGCTACTGGAGTGACCTCTTAAACCAGAACTACACTGCTTATGAGAGTAGGTTGCACTTTTTCAGTAGCTGTGCAAACATTACAGTTATTATAAAAATTATGTATTTTGTCAAATTCCTTCTATAAAATTAATACACAAACAAACTGTAATATTGTAGCATGTTCAGAGAAAGAAACAGTCAAAATAGAGATAATTATAAATTGTACACATAACGTTTGCATTTTTCCCACTTTTTTGACGTTTGGTTAATTAGGTGACATCATATCCGTTGTTTATGTTTAGAATTTATAGTTATCCTGATGAAGGCGTTAGCTGAAGCGTTGATGTGCGATAACAAAATTGAATATTTTCCATTGTTGTCATTGATATATCCCATGTTATACCCTTTTGATAGTATGTACTTGAGTGTACAATTAGAATGGTTTGTTTATGAAAGGAGGGAGGATGAGGACTCCACCCTACCATCTGTGACTACAATGTATCGGTATATTTCCAGACATGCTGAAGTATCATGTTGTGAAGGGGACGTTCTACAGTAAGGGACTCGCCCCAGGACACCTGACCACACTCAGTGGTCAACAGCTGACCATACACCCAGGTCAAGGTAAGTTAGACCAGCCAGTTCTAGCAAACCAAAACACTGTAAGAAACACTTTTTTTTTTCACCATAAAAAAGGGTAACTAAGCCACCAATGTAGATCTATTATTGGGTATCAATTCATGTGGGACCTTAAAAAGGTATTTCTACCTTGGCAACAACAACAAAAAAAATACACACAAAAAAGAAATGTCATACAAAAAGTCATTCATTCAAAGTTTACAGAAATATTCAAATTAAGTCTTGGATTTACTTGAACCACTTCTTTGACTTGTGTATGACCTGGTATAAAGTCCATTACTGATGGCTTGCTTGACCTCCTAAAATGATAAAATAAAAATCCCTAAAGTAGCCAGGGCTTAGCTTTTCACTGTCAAATCTAGAAATGTCCAGATTTCTTGAAAAATATTATGCCATGAAATAAAACTTGACCAGTTACCTTTAACTATCACAGGTGGTATCAAGATCAACAATGCTACCGTGGTAACGGCGGACCAGACAACCAACAGTGGGGTGATCCACGTTATAGACACAGTCCTCATCCCTCCCATTGATGACCACGCCCAGTCACCCCACATCCATACTGTATCATACTCCTCCATTAATTTTTTTATACATGTAATAAATGTTTAATAAATCAACAAACATAAACCACTTGTTTGGGTCAGTCATTCAAGGTCATTTTTTTTTTCATTTACAGTTCAAAAGTCTCATTTTAAGACCCCCCCAAAAAAATTCAAACTTGTTATTTTGTCTCTCTTTTTAAGCTTCTATAAACATCAATTTATCAGGAAGTTGCCAGTTTCATAGAATGCATGTGGTAGTGTAAAATGTCACAATTTTTCTTAGTCAAAGCCAAGTGTTCTTAAAAATTTAGATTGATTTGATTGGTTACTATAATTTTCAAGTCGAACCCTTTAGCTCATAAATATTCATATACAAATTTATGACTTGATGAATAATAAATTAATGAGCTTTGAATAGTATATGAAACACTGGATTTTCTTTGTAATGGTGCAGACTGTGTTGAATCTGAGCTGCAATGTTGTATGATCAAACAGGTCAGACAGCTGGGTTAGAACTGTTTGCCAAGGCATCAAAACAAATGTTGTTGTTGTTGTATTGGGGTTTACCGTCGCTGCGATAGTATTTCAATCATATAGCGACGTCCAGCTAATTACAGATGGAGGAAGACCCCCGAGTACACAGAGGTACCTGGGTAGAACCACCGACCTACCGCAAGCCAGCTGGAAGGCTTCCTCACATGAAAAATCCGAAGTCCCTATTGGGATTCGATCCAACAGCGGTGAGGGGCTGAGAGATTTTTAGTCCACAACTGTAAGCACTCGGCCACGGCGGCCCCCAAAACAAATGTACATAAGGTCAAGGGTTAAATCCAAATTAGCTTTGACCCAGCCAAAAAATCAATATCAAAATTGTCAAGTTTTGCAGAATGGATTTTCACAAACAAAAAATCCTAAATGTGATCTACAAAGTTTATTCATAAAACAGTATTTAGTCACATAATGTGTACACATACAAAACACATGCACTTCTCTTATGACAGGTCATCACCTGCTTGATAAAAAATCACATGACTGACTGGCTAATGAAGTTATGGTATATTGTTGTGACCGCCCAAATATTTACAAAATACATCCATATATAATGTCATGTACACAGGCTTATAGGAGACTAGGATTCCTTGACATTAGATTTAACTGCACAGGAGTTACTTTTTGTAATGCATCAGAAATATTCAGCAATTACTATTTACAATGCTTCAGAACTGTGCAACAAAGAATTCTGCTTGTAACAATTCCACTTTATTTCAACAAGAGTGTTAATAATATATCAAATGATAAATGAACAGCAGAACATTTTATGTGAAACTTACAGGTTTTGCTTTATGAATAAGTCCCATCTTTTTTCAATTTCCTTCTTTTAACAGAGCAAAACCTTACAGCTACCTTAGGGATCAATGACAACTAGCAACAAAGTAAACTGCTTAGTTTACGCTAATGATTCTTTTTTTTTTTCAATTTATTTTAGATACACTACATAATTACTAAAGTTCCCTTTATTTGTTCTTATTAATAAGAAAGATAAATGAATAAAGAGCAAAAACCTTGAATTTGAGGTTGGAGAAAAAAAAGGTCTAACCTAATAGTCATGACAAGGTAAACACTGAAAATAAATAAAAGTAAACGTATCAGTGCTATTGATAACAAGTTAACAATTAGTAATTGACACTTCTAGTTCTTTTCTTTTTTTTTTTCATGAAAACAGAAAACATACTCAACGTGTTGCTACGTAATTCATAATGGTTCCTATTCACAAACTTAAAATACAGAAACTGAAAATAATATATATATAATATTCAAACAATATATGTATACATGTATATAAATAAATCATCTTTGAATACAAAACATCATCTGTAAAAAAAAAAACAATATTTCCTTTGCAGGAAAAAAATATAAATGTGTGAATAAATTAAAGATAAAAGGCTTCAGTATTTCTGTTTAATCCAGCAGTTTGATCACAGACTTTGGTAGTTATTTTGAGGAGAGAAATATGAAAATATCAACTATAATTCAATCATCTGTGATTGTGCCATAGTCAATATTTGGAACACCTCTGCTTGGTTGCCATCACTCTTTATTGAAGAGTAACGAGCGAAACCAGACTGCAGAAGAGAGCTAGACTGTGAATCATCATCAAACTTAGTTACCATTTAGAGACTATATCAGAAGAAAACATTGGTCTAGATAAAAGACATGAGGAAAAGTGCTTGACTGATCCTAAGGATGCAAATTTTGATTTTCCTTAACAGCGTCAAATGCTTGATATTTTTAAAATGAAATCTATTCAGTGATTACATAATTGAACTCTTCACACCAGAAAGAAAGCATCAGCAAAATTAAGCACACCGCAAGAGGCCAACCACCAAAACAAGAGTTATCTACCATGATATTCTGCTTGTATCATTTTTGTTTTAAATCCTCAAAAAGGCATCATTCAGGTGTATCTCAACCCTGGCACTAACATCTTTAGTGTGCCACGTTTTCTTATACACTGTTTTCTTTATTTTGTTAGACAAACTATATTGCACAGGTAAAAATGAACGAAGAACAGATCTCTGTAACACAAAATTTCAACACTCACCCCTTAATGATCATATGAACAGATCAATTACAGCTCATATCCAATTAACTGATAGATTCAATGAATCTGTCTCTACCTGGATACAACTACAAGCAATCCTCAGTCTTTACTGTATTACAATGTCACCTTCCAGACCACAAGAACAGATTAACCCTTGACCTCATGAATATTCAAGTACACATTTATGATTTGATGAGTATCAATTTACTGAACTTTAAATGAGATATTTAACGATGAATATTACTTTGCTGTGCTGATTGTGTATAAACTGAGCTACAAAATTGTATAAACAATCAGAGGAGATCCTGATCAGATAGTTCCATTCAGGAGCAGTCTGATCTGGGTCTGTCCTGTTTTCCAACGCATAAAAAGAAGTCATTATAAGGTAAAGGGTTCAAACCTGGTCTGACAGCTTGGACAAGTGTTTTTTCTCTAACAACACATGTTGTTAATGATGCAAACTTTTCACACATGACAGAATCTTACTTGATCACATTTATTATGTCTTTTTCATCAAAATACTAAAATCATTGATGTACAATGAAAACAAATTTACAAAAATGTTCCAAATGTGTAAATATTTTACTTCTCTTGAACACAGCATGTGAAATCCATTAAGCAAACTTTTTTTTTTAAAAGAAAGCCGTTAGTCATTATCATTTAAGTTTCTTAAAACAAAAAAAAGCAATATGTTATTTACGTTAATTTCTGTAACCCACAACCCAAATGTACACACACTGATCAATATATTCTACAGAAACTAATTTGATTCTACAAGAACCAATGCTGTTGAACAACAAACTTAAAAGTTATGTATCAAGTTTTTTTCCCTTCAGAGTTATTAAATGCCGGGCTCAAAACATAGGCACTCAATATTTAAAAGGTTTATTTCAATCTTTATTTTTAACATTATAAGTGATTAAATCATTGCTTGTCCATCAGAAATTCAAACAAATTATATACCTCCTTTGCATAAAAAAATAGAAAATTATTTCAACTCAAAATGCCTTTCTGTCGGTCTAAAGTTAACTCCCTTTATTTGCTCATGCATTCAATTGCATGCATTTTTGATGCATTAAAATTAAATGCACACATATTTTACACCATAAAAATCCCTATCGTCCTTTCTGGAGTGATCTCCCCTGATGTGTGCTAGTTATGCCAGCAAGAGTTATCTCCCATTCTGAAGGGCGGGTGAGGGCGGAGTCAGGAGGTCCTTGTATTCCCTGAGAGCCTCTCGGAGGGCCTTGCAGACTGAGGGTGAGGGGGAGGTGGTACAGTCCACCAGGTACGGGTACAGCTGGATCACCTGGTGCCACACCGTTACTTCCACTGAAACACAGACACACGCATCACTGTAGTAACTGTAAACTGTCACTGATAAGGCATATGACGTAAGGCAATATATTTTATGCTAACTGGTGAAATGCTGGGTTCTATCAATCCATATCTCACAGTGTAGGAATATAGATCTACGCAAAATAGTTCCATAATATCCTCTACATATTAACCCTCACAATGTTGTGGACACTTGTGACTGCCTTTGCAACAAGTGCAGACCATGCGCAACATCCATGCAGTCTGATCATGATCTACACTTTTTGCTATTCGGTCAATAAACTTTTCAGCAAGCACCCCCATAAACACCTAATGGTACAGTCCAAAATATAGAAAGGACAAGTCCAATTAAGAAATATAGCATGGTAAGGGTTAAAGGCACTTGAAAGTTTCAGCTTCACTTGCATCAGGAAAAGGAAAAGGCATAACAGATTTTCTGGAAAATGAAACAATTACAACAAACAATGCCATTCGTGCCTTTGAGAGTGTTTCATGTAATGCCCCTGCATCCCAACTTGTCTTCATGTAATGTAATTGCAAGACAGGACAGGACGTGATGTGAAGAGACAGGATGGGAGAAAGCGTCTTGTAAAAAAGAGAATTTCAAAGACAAAAAACAGACTTAATTATTGTGAAAAAATGACTGCCTGGATTCACACCTGTTTTAAAATATCAACAAAACCAAGGAAATGCAAATCAGGAAGATGTGGGATGTCTTCAGAAAATCTTTTTCTTCATTCAATTCAAAGTATTTTGCAATCATTTAGTGGACAAGTTGAGATTTGGTAAAACAATATCTCATCCTTGCTTAAGATTAAATAAAACAATATATAAGTTAAAACATAGTTTGTTGCAAATACATAAAAATATACATACATGGAACAAGACCAAATAAGAACTTGCAAATGGGACAAGCCCCAAGTTCCCAAACTTAGTTACAGCTCTTCACATTAAAAAATAACACCTGCGTCACCTGCTGAAGCATGACGAAAAAGTGTGACAGACAGACAGAGGGACAGATGGATAGACAGATGATGCAAAAAATTACAATTTGAAAATACATTTAGTATGAACAGAATACATAATGAGACATATAATTATTTACCATTAGCTTGTGGCGCCCTCTTCAGAGAGGAAATCAAAGTTGTGACTGCTTTTAAGACTGATGACATCTCTGCCAGACGTGGTCTGTAAATACAAGGATCAAGCCTGTGTTATCTGGTTCATCTAGAGTGATATCTATACTGTCATGGAAACTCACACAATGAATGTGTAAGTGTGATTTCTTTACATTGTTTTACAGAAAAAAATCCACAGAAAATGTTCAGTACCCTACAGTGTGCATTTCAAGGACTGTTCCATCTTCTTATATTTCCTGTACATTTAGAACAGATTCCCTGTCAACCCTCAATTTTTTATTATCTTCAAATTAACTTTTGTCTGTACCAATTATGACTGACCTTTCAACTGTTGATACAGCCTGTATGACTTGTGTTCTCTGGATACAATTAAACCTATCAGCAGAAAAAAATGACCGAAAAAAATAACAATAACTAAACTAGTAAAGAAATTGGCAAGAGACCTGCTATAATGACTTTGAAATAAAATTTCACTAATTTGCCGTCAAATCACTTCTAATAGTTACCTAGGTAATGGACATTTCCCACTGAGTTTCTCATCCTCGGCGTACTTCCTGACAACATCCTGGCACCTCTGTAGGAGCGATATCACAGCGAGCTTAGTGATGGAGCCCTCGTCCGACTTGGACCGGTTGATGTACGAGAATTGGAGAAGCGTCTCAAAACATGTTTTTGCAAACTCCTCCCGCAGCTTTCGGCTAGAATCTGTATCTGCAGGAGATTATTGTACAACATTCAATTAAACTCAGGATGAAATCTCTTTCAAACCTTCAACATGGAGGACAAGAATTTATGTTATTACTGGTTTGTGGCAAGAATGGAATATAATACATCTAGACAAAAGTATTAATAACCCAATATTAGAAGTTTGACATGTTTTTACATGTATTTGAAAAAAAAGTTGTAAAAAAAACAAACTTGACCTTGTAATATTTAAAAACCCCTGAAAGTCAAGTTCCAAAGTCAGAAGGAATTGATTTGCAAAGAAAGATTTAGATTTTTTTTTTAACAGTAAACAAGGTGAAAGATATGAAACCTATATAGACAAGGGTGACCTGAAATAAAGACATACTGAGATGATGTGGACAAAGGACAGACTCAAATCTAAATTTTGGTATCACCACAATATTGGAAAAAGCTTAAGAACTAGGACTGTCTCTGAAGATGATGAATAACCCTGCATCCCATTGTCTTCATGTATTGTGAGTGAAGGACAGGACGGGTTGGGACGGGACGGGTTGGGACGGGATAAGATGTGTGTCATTCCTGTGTAGCTCTAACTTCAGTTACTTATTGCCTGTATGGAAAATTTCTATTCTCTCAGGAGATTTGAAGCTTGCAAAACTTGAGATGAAGGAAATCTCAATATCCAATGTTTCCTGAAAAGCAGGCCTGGTTACCTATAAAAGTGTCAGACGTGGTGGAATGTATGGAGCCGCGGTTCAAGATTGTCATCAGCTTCTCGACAAACTCCTGTGGAACACTGCTGGCGTGCGGCAGAATATCGTCTCGAATCATGTATACCACCTGTCAAACATAGAAAAACATGGGATCAACAATGACCAGGGTACTGGAGTAATTTGATACAAATGTATCAGAGAAGGGATGTAGTAATGTACAATTTATAAAATATTTCTATGCAAAGTTATAAATTTTGTTCTGGGATTATAAATCATCATAATTATGGCTTGACTTGACTATTTGAGTTTGCCATCACTTCGACAGTATTTCAGTCAAATAGCGACGTCCAGTTAATTGCAAGTCGAGGAAGACCCCGAATACATGGAGGCATCAGGGTAGAACCACCGACCTACCACAAGCCAGCTGGAAGTCTTCCTCACATGAAAATCTGAGTGACCCTGCCGGGATCGGAACCCACGAGGTGAGGGGCTGAGTGAGTCTTAAAGTCAGCGACTTTACCCTCTTGGCCACAGAGGCCCCCCCATAATTATGGTGTTACAATACTAAAGATAGCAGTTACATAATCATTGAAATATTACATCAACAGTCATGTATCAGGATCTGTGTCTAGTACCATATGTCTGAAGTTCATGATCAATTAATTACTAATAACTGGTTATAAGTTCTACCATCTGGTAACAATTAAACAAATTAATCTTTGAGAAATTATACAGAATTAAACGTAAAGAAAATTTTAAGTTTCTCCAGTCTACATAAAATTGCACAGATATAAGGTTTAATATTGTTAAACATTTAAAATTATCAACACCAACAAACAGTAAAGATGCAGGGTCTATTATAAGGGTACCTTGCAGTCTATTGCCTCATCCCGCTGGAAGTCCTCCACTGACAGAGTGGGTGGGGTAGGGCTGCAACAGAACATGGCATACATATAAAATGTGATTTATTATTCTAGGATAAATGAGAAGCTGAAAACAACTTGTCTAGCTCTTTCAATGTAAATCAGCCCTTCTGATTCTTGTATTAACTATATACACTAGCATTTTTCTATGTACAAGAAACTGCCACCAAAGATTGTAGAAATTGGTCGTATTTTGTATACACCATAAGAGACTCAAACAAACTGGTGCTGGATGTAGCGTTATCTGAGTCCCTTGAAATATTCAAAACTTAAGTGACATCCCTCATAAATTAAATTCTTTTATCCTGACTTGACTTGACTATTTGAGTTTACCGTCGCTTCGACAGTATCTCAGTAATATAGCGACGTCCAGCTAATTACAAGTGGAGGAAACCCCAAATGCATGGAGGCATCTGGGTAGAACCACCGACCTATCACATGCCAGCTGGAAAGCTTCCTCACATGAAAATCCAAATGATACTGCCAGGATTTGAACCCACGCAGTGAGGGGCTGAGTGAGTGTTAAAGTAAGCAACTTTACCCTCTTGGCCACGGAGGCCCCCTTTTATCTTGAATCTGATATGATATGTTGAAGATCCCAATACTGGGTTTTACACAACTGAATAAAAAGCTCCACTCTATTACTGGCGGTGGCTCTTCAAGACATTTTTGAATGCTTCAGAATCCAGATTTTTATTATACACAACTGCCATTACAATCAATATGACAATGTTGAATGTTATATTAGCAGTAAATGGAAGAAGAAAAAAAAGAAGAAGCAGAATGCTGATATAAAATTTAAAAAAAAATATTTTCACAAGGGCTGACCGCTAAATTATTCTACATACATATAAAGGTAAAAGTAGATGGAAAAGATTTACATTCAGCAATAAGTATAGGGCCTTGATTTCTAGATTCTTTATTTCAAGTTTTTTCCCTTGTTTATTTAAATATGGGCAATTTGGCTTAGAATATATATACATTGAATTTTATAACATTCTGGTAAACACTTTTTTTAAAAATTGCAAATAAAACTCACAAAAAAAAATCCTCAGAAATAAACAAAATCTTTGAAAATGAATGGTAACAAAACTTACTTTTTGGAGAAAAGGAAATCTTCCAGTGTATTTCCTAGCTCAGACCACATTCCCTTGAAAGCTTCTTCTGGAAATTAAAAATAAGGATAGACAACTCAAGCAAGAGTAATTCAGAAATTACATGATAACCTCCTCTTGTTAAATGTTGACATTGACCCCTTCACCACAAAATCATTCAATCCCTCTAGAAGGTTCTTGAGTTGGACCAGTACTTTACTCATGGGAAAGTCTTGCTCCTACAAAAAATTAACTCAAAACCTTTGGAACCAGTCAATAAATACAACTGCTTAACAAGTTTAGTCTGTTCAACGCACACGGGACCAATAAATTCACAATACTTGAAAACTTGTGAGTCTCTCAAGAAGCTAAGCCAATTGCTAAGCACTTGCCCTGTTAGTATTGGGTCCCTGGCTTAAGCCTCTCTCTCTCAATCAGAATGATATCATTTAGTTTTCACTATGAAAAGTACAGATGAAGATGTGTTGCTAAGCAACATACCATGTTTCCTGGCAACCGGGAGGCCAGTGGAGAGGATGGACATGAGAGAGTTGATGACTAGAGCCCAGGTGGACTGGGAGGGACAGCCGTACTTCAGGCCCAGGGGCTGTCGGAATGTCTGCAATCATACAAAACAATTGATATAACGTAAACATTAATAATGTCTTATATACCATCAAATGTGGCAGATTGGAATTGTATTGTTTTCTTGTTCTTTCAGTTTCCTTGAGGGATCTGCCTTTAACACAATGGTATATGTCTTTCATTTTCTTTTCACACATTAAGACATAAAATACCACCAAACACACACTATTAAGATATGAATCCAGTACCATTCTCTGGATTAAAACAAATTCATAGCACACAGGTCAAAAACATGATCAGCCTGCATGAAATTCTCACTTAGATCATGATAATTGCTCATACTGAAATTGCCAATCAAAATTACTGATTTTAGGACCTCCTAATTAACTAGAACTTTGCTAAAAGTGTTTCATACCCCCGCAGCATGTTATGTTAGTGTTGGGGGTGGGACGTGACTTTGACAGGATAGGCATTAGTCCTGTATCACCCCCACGTCTGAAGCAGGAATATAAAACATAATCATGGTGTATGGCTTCCATTGTTACTTCCAAGAAAATCTCTTGACATCATAATGACTAACCATGTTCTTCAATTGATCCAAGAAACAAGGTCATTAGACTGGTTCTGGAGAGATATATCAGGTCTACAGATCACGCGCTGGGTCTGGTTGTCTATGACCTGCCCCTGATAACACATGGTCACCACCGGTAAGTGCCAACTTCATAACTATGTTGTTCTTGTGTAACCATCTCTCTGATTACTTCGTCTTTATTTTCAGCAGATACTTATTCTGTATTCAATTAATGTCAAAAAAGGGTTTATCAGATGATACAATAATGTATGTGGTGAAATTAACCTTGGATGGTTAATGGTTAAATTTAGAGAGAGAAAAATGATGTTATTTTCCTTCTCTCCTTAAAAAAAAAAAATTATGTTCCCAATTATTGTTGGTTGCTACAAATTCCACCAGTAGGATTTTCCTTCTTTACATATATGAAGATACTAATGAGATGTTGCAAATTATCCACATCCACAGTTACTTTCCTTTCCCTTTTTTTTTCTTTTTACTGTAACCCTTTGCCTCATATTGCTATGTTTTGATGCCTTGGCAAACAGAGAAGATCCAGATCAGACTGCTCCTGGAATGAACTGATCTGGGTCTTCTCTGTTTGCTTATACAATATTCTGACTCCGATTCAACATAGTCTACAGGGCAAAGAAAAATCTATAGTTTTATATATCTATTGTCTATTGTCTTACCATGATTGATCAACCGGTAGTCATAGTTTATGGTTAACTAACAATCTCTTGAAACCCTTAACATTTTATCCAGTATCATTTCAATTGGAATCGTTTAAATAATATGAATGAAAATTACATTAAATAAATAATAAACCAATATTTAAAATCATTACAATTTTTAGTCAAATGATTTTAAAGTATTTTTGCTTTTGAAAAAAGTAATTTTCTTCTGGGGGTTCAAGAGGAGGTTGGGTCAATGATAATAAATACTGTAAAATCATTAATTTTTTTAACATTAAATTTCATTGATTATTTACCTAATGGAATTTCATGGGTACATTTATTCATGGATCTATGTTCTAGAAAATGTGAGGTCTATATAAGAGACAAGTTTTTGTGGGGATTAATATTCGTGGATATAACCCTCCATGAAATCGATGAAAATTAGTGTCCCACGAAAATTAGTGTCCCACGGAAATTAGTGTCCAATGAAAATTAATAATTTCACAATAAATATTCATAAGATGATGGGTTAAACAGAGAAACAATTGATCTCTACTAAGACAAGTTCTCCAACATCCATCAAAGATAATTAGAGTTAAAAGCTTCTATTCTTTAACCCTTTCCCTCATATAGACTCATTTTGACGCACTCATTAGGTACCACATAAAGCCTGATCTGCAGAAAACCACAGTTGAACCTTACCAAATTTAATTACAAAATCCTCATTTCCAGACCACTGAGGAGCAGCGAACAGCATAAAACCTGATCAGCCTGCGAGTTACTCGCAGGCTGATCTGGTTATGCTGTTCCTAGGTCTTTATGGTGTCCTCTAACTGGATAAATTCATATTAAACACAAAACAAATCTTGCTTTGCTGCTGCACATAAAACCACAACAACAACAACAAACCAAGAGGGTCATGAAGAAAACCCCTAACTGTTCACCTGAAAAAACAAACTTCTTTGAAGCAACCATTTTCTAAACAGTCAAATAATCTGAATAATCTCAGGTGAGCTAAAAATACAAGAGGGTGTGTTTTCATTTTGGAGTGTACTAAAAAACAACCCTTCAGATATGACCCACAGCTAGATCACTTTTCTACGCAACACAGCCAGGCAATCCACCCCCATTATTGGTAATACTGGTAATCTATATTGAATAGGGATTACCTAGCTACCTTGACACACAATGGGGAAATTGCAGGTATTTCCGTCTTTCTAGCTATCACTTCAGATTCATAACAAATGAGAGTAGCTTTGAGTTCAATGTTCGATAGGGTACAACTCAGAAACCTTGTCTCCGTTCTGCACATACTTGGGGCAGCAGGGAAATAGCGATCAGCGTAATCTCACTAGTAAATAGTATAGTGAGATTATCAATCTGTCCTGGCTGTCTCTCTAAACATACCAGTATATTGCCAAGTCTTTATCAATCTTCGGGTGAATGGTCAAGAGGTGGTGATGGCCTTGCAGTCTGGGTCATATTGACCATTATAAACGGTGATATGACATCTAGGCTTTTAATAATGACCTTTATTCAATCTATTGATCAAAAGGACTACTTAACATTTAAGTAAATATCTATCATATTTGAGACTATTATCAGCTGTTGTTGACAGTCATGTTTCTGAAATTGACATCATGATCAACTCGGCCAACCAGCCCTCTGTAAGTCACTTTACCTGGGTTATACCAACCCCTCTGTAAGTCATTTACCTGGGTTATACCAACCCTCAGTAAGTCACTTTACCTGGGTTATACCAACCCCTCTGTAAGTCATTTACCTTGGTTATACCAACCCTCTGTAAGTCGTTTACCTGGGTTATATCAACCAAGTAAGTCACTTTACCTGGGTTATACCAACCCGTCTGTAAGTCATTTACCTGGGTTATACCAACCCTCTGTAAGTCATTTACCTTGGTTATACCAACCCTCTGTAAGTCATTTACTTTGGTTATACCAACCCTCTGTAAGTCATTTACCTGGGTTATATCAACCAAGTAAGTCACTTTACCTGGGTTATACCAACCCCAATAAGTCACTTTACCTGGGTTATATCAACCAAGTAAGTCACTTTACCTGGGTTATACCAACCCCAATAAGTCACTTTACTTCGGTTATATCAACCAAGTAAGTCACTTTACCTGGGTTATACCAACCCCAGTAAGTCACTTTACCTCGGTTATATCAACCAAGTAAGTCACTTTACCTGGGTTATACCAACCCCAGTAAGTCAATTTACCTCGGTTATATCAACCAAGTAAGTCACTTTAACTGGGTTCAACCAACCCCAGTAAGTCAATTTACCTCGGTTATATCAACCAAGTAAGTCACTTTACCTGGGTTATACCAACCCCAGTAAGTCACTTTACCTCGGTTATATCAACCAAGTAAGTCACTTTACCTGGGTTATACCAACCCCAGTAAGTCACTTTACCTCGGTTATATCAACCAAGTAAGTCACTTTACCTGGGTTATACCAACCCCAGTAAGTCAATTTACCTCGGTTATATCAACCAAGTAAGTCACTTTAACTGGGTTAAACCAACCCCAGTAAGTCACTTTACCTCGGTTATATCAACCAAGTAAGTCACTTTACCTGGGTTAAACCAACCCCAGTAAGTCAATTTACCTGGGTTATATCAACCAAGTAAGTCACTTTAACTGGGTTAAACCAACCCCAGTAAGTCAATTTACCTGGGTTATATCAACCAAGTAAGTCACTTTACCTGGGTTATACCAACCCCAATAAGTCACTTTACCTCGGTTATATCAACCAAGTAAGTCACTTTACCTGGGTTATACCAACCCCAATAAGTCACTTTACCTGGGTTATATCAACCAAGTAAGTCACTTTACCTGGGTTATACCAACCCCAATAAGTCACTTTACCTGGGTTATATCAACCAAGTAAGTCACTTTACCTGGGTTATACCAACCTCTGTAAGTCAGTATACCTGGATCATACCAGCCTCTTTAAGTCAAACTGCAACCTTGATCATGCCAGTCTTGGTATGCACCATTTATTTCCATGGATATTTTTGAACATGACATTTCTTGTGATACAGTTCGATTATAAACTAATTGACTATGTAAATAAAATATTGTCCAGTACTTTGATTATACTGTTGCTGTTTTTCTCATTTATTTCAGCCCAGTACTTTGTTGTTTATCTTGTTT
>CM037788.1:52743659-52793659 GCA_021229015.1 Solen grandis
CAATTAACATATAAGCCTCGTTTATATACCATTTGTCTGCTATTATATATATATATATATATATATATATATATATATATATATATGCACTTTTAATGCGATATAAGGTCGCGTTTCTCCTTTTAGCAGAAAGCTGTAATTGACTGACGAAAGTATATCTTGGCATTTTGAAGTCCTTCAACTGTCCTGTGAGAATTCTCCAATGTTGCCAAAAACTGAACACATAATGGAATTCCTAAAATAGTGCAACTGATTAGTTCTGTAAAGGAGTTATGAAATGAGAGTTTTAGAATGGCCAAAACGGCTGTCACCGCAATAAAACTGACTTGGGATAGGTGGAGTAGGGAAATCAAAGCGCTGAAGGCACTGAAGTTGTGGGTGTCTCAAGTGTAAGAGGGTTTGATGAGCTGCGGATTTGCTGATAATTTAATTTTTACCAGATTTTTACCAGATACCACACTTAAATAAAATAATGAAATATTTTTGTTGTAGAGTTGCTTCCTTTTGGATATGGATATATATCTTACAAACTGTAGGCAAATGAAATATGGAGAGTAAGAGAAGCGATATGCGAATTGTTTAGCAGTCCACTGAAACAGATATTGTGTTCATGTTTTCCTGTAGCGACCTTGTTAACGCATGGTTGAGGCGGATTTATAACATTGGGTTTATTGGCATCGCTTGAAATTTTGATCCCCGTTTATTAAATTTACGTTGATAAACAAAACAAAAAACAACAACAACAAAAAATGTGACAATCCTGCTCTCCCGAGGCTATCAGCGCTTTGATTTGTAATCAGTATGTGACAGTAAAGTCTCTATTTATAGATTGAAGTAATTATGCAAAAGGTTGGCTGCAAAAGTCGGTGGATGGCTCGTAGTTGATTTCGGATAGTAGATACACAGGTTTCGGTCATTTTATAGTGTAACAAATAACCCCAGGAAGTATTTGATGTCGATAGTTTGATGTGATTGTTACATGGATTTGTATCGGACTTCAAGCTTTCTACGTGGGTTATTGTAACAAAATAAAATTATTGAAACCCGCATATTTACTATCCAAAATTATCTAAGAGCAACCTTTGCATCAAAACAAATTATATTCCTCTGCATGGTCAAGTGATAGTTGTGCAACATCAGAGGAATTAGTCCTTTCGTGCTTTTATGCCATGGACAATTGTTGTGTCCTGTAAATATTTTTCTTTTCACACAAAATTGATTTTTCAACAATATTGCTTAA
Organism: Solen grandis; assembly: GCA_021229015.1. Taxonomy (NCBI): domain Eukaryota; kingdom Metazoa; phylum Mollusca; class Bivalvia; order Adapedonta; family Solenidae; genus Solen; species Solen grandis. The sequence continues at coordinate 52,744,900 of CM037788.1, forward strand.
TCTCAGCATACCAATGTTGTAGAGTTATATACAATTGTTCGATCATATTTACAATATTGAGAGGTTATTCGGGGTTTCAAAGTAGAAAAACGGATGCTCAGAATTTAGGTACTATAGTTGGTGTGACTGACGTCACCTTGCCGGACTGGGTTAGAGCAGGTGGTTTATTAGTACTGTGAACGAAAATTGTCTTGATATTAACAGAAATGTTAGTATGAAACATAACTAAATTATACTTAAATAAAGAATTTACACAGTTAATAATTTATATCGCTCATAAATAGAGAAGAAGATGGATTGATAGATGAATGGATGAATGTACGGACGGACGGACAAGCGTTTTAGCTACTTTGTGGGGTTATTTCTTTGCCCTTCCTTTGATCTTTTGTAACATCGCAAGCGAACAATAAGAATGAAGCAACACTTAGCTTAAACCTAATTTTGGAATGTCTCTCTCGTTCTTTAACGGACGGGCGGATGGACATGTGTAAGAAGGGATCACTTGTGATGACAATAAAAAGGTTCAATCAAATAGACGGGTAACAAGAAATACAGTCTGAGAGATAAAATGAAAAATATAGACTAAAAGAAAAAAAGACGGATGAACAGAAATCTATAGCAGAATCAGGTGGTCCTGAGTTTGAGTCTGTCTTTTTTCAGGAAACAGTCAGAGCTCGACCAGTACGATCACTTCCTGGTGTTCCATCGGTACGACGATTCTGTTACGTTCCAGCTTGTCGGAGCCGTCTGTACCATCCTCGGTAAGCTGCACCGCACTGCTCCAAATTTACCCGTTATCCGTAATCTGTAAAACTGAATGTTGGATTATATTTACTACACAGTCTACACTATCCGCTGTTTAAAGTTTTTGCATCTTTTCTTTCTTTATTTTTCTACAAAAGCAGTGTATAAAAAACGTTCCTAATTAACGTCGGTGCGCTATTCCAGGTTTTAGCAGTGCAAATTTAAGCCCCAACGTTTCCATTCATGGCTGGGTCAACTGTTGTCACACAATATTACAGACAAAAAAACATTGTATTTACTTGTGTAGACCAGGTTAACCATTGTTTACTTGTAATCCCAGTAAAGCGTCTACGTGTAAAACACTTTAAATTACATCAGTAAACACTTGAATGGTCCATCAAAAGTGAGGAGCGTCCAGTACAATATATTATGAAATTTTACTACATGTTTTATAAATAATGTATGTTACAATATTTTGCCTCGCCTGGCACTCAGCAAATAACGGTAGTTCCATCAAACATTCAACAATACTTAGCGCTAGGTAAAACTTAAATTCTTAAACTGGGTAGATACAATACACATTCCACTATTACTATTTTATGAGAGAGAAAAAAACAACACCCATGACTAAGCTAAAGTGAGTTATTACCTTAATAACTTATAATTATTGTTTAGAAATGAAACAAGAAATATCTTTAAAAAAGATATTCGGCGTAGGATGAAAGAAAAACGAGATTTCCAGTCTTCTAGAACATTCCCAGGAAAAGCGCGCGAAAGACCGACGCACAACAAATTTAGTACGCTCTAGAAATAGTTCAGTATTTTTTCTATGAAATATACTTATTTATAGACGGTAATACAAAAAATTATATCTGTAAATAGGCTTGTTTGATATTTGTTCATATCATTATTGCATATGACAAGTATGATATAAAAGCGTTATTAGTTGTTTTGGTTTTGGCGAATTAATTTTCATTGAGAGCATCTCGGCAGGCTGGAAGAATTCAATATACATAGTAATTAAGGGGTTTCATGTCATAACACGGTGGATTCTTTTTTGTTGTTTTAAATCATTTTCACAAAGTAGCATTCCTCAATTGATGGAAAAGGATTGTATTTAACTTACTGAAATCACTTTCATGTTTACATCAAAAAGAAAAGTAATAACACCAAGCTGAATGATATATACAAGCTGCACCCCTTATTTACAGTAATTTTATAGTCCATAACGATGCGTTAACCAATAACAGGAGTCCTTTTATTCAGCTTAGAATTATTTACCGCTGTTAGCGTACATTTGATTGGTTTAAGATGCGAGTTGAAATCGAAATTATACAGCTACGCCGAAAAAAAATGTATATTTATAAGAGAAACAAGACTAATGAAATTCGCCCTTAAGATTTCAAGTTTTACTTAGCGCTTTGAATTGTTGTTAGAATTCGATGCAGGACTGGTTGGCCCGGTGTCAGGATAATGTCACTGAATTTGGTATTCATAAACCAATTAATCAAACACACAAACACATGTTTTAGCTCATATATCTTTATGTGTCAGGCCTTTAATTTTGACAAACTTTAAGTGATGAAAAATATTTCTGGCCCCAGGGGCGGATTTACCGACCGTGCTGGAGATATTCGGGGGCTATTTCCTGAAGTACTGTCTACGTCACGGGTACGACAAGATGTTGAAGACGCTGGGCGGGGATTTCCGGGCCTTTATTCAGAACCTGGACTCGCTCCACTCACTGCTCGCCTTAACCTACAAAAACATCGAGGCGCCCTCATTCAGGTACGTACCTCAAATCCAACACCACTTTAAATTTCGATAAACTGAAAAGAAAAAATGACATCAGCAGCACAAATGAATACAATAACAAAGATAAAGAGTATAATGATGATAATTCAATGTAAAAGTAAAAATGATAATAATAACGTTTTTTTGTGTTATTATTATCAGACATGTGAATACATAGATTAGCTCCGTGTCATTATCATATCTTTTTATCATTTGGCTGCAGTAAAATGTAAATTAGATGAAATAAATATAGTTCAAGAGATATAAGGATATTTTCTTTGGTTTCAGGGGTTTCCTTTGCTTTTAACGCAACCTTTCTCCTATCTACTTTGCTTTTAACGCAACCTTTCTCCTATCTATCAAACCCTATTTTACGTAGGTAAAATAACTCGTTTCCTTCCCCTCACATTTTACAATCTCCTAATACCGGATGGTATTTAGCCAAAACACACTATGCCTTGTCAATGCGTGGCTAAAAAAGGACCTAGCAATTTAACCCGGTGATAGAACAATGCCGTCTCCATTAGGGAATGTCAACATTAAATGGTTCAGACTCATGTTGCCAGCGGTCGAAAGCATCCTCTGGAAACGCATTTAAAACTCTCTTTTTTATGAACTTTATCTACCTTCCTCCGCTATAGTACAGTAATTTCCTAGCACATCATTTATTTATTCTACGTCAACCATGTATTTTATTCGTTATAAAGTATTCAAGAGGCAAACATTTGCAGTCATTCTAACATTCTCACGCATAGCACGTTCACATAACATGGTGCTTAGCTCTTTTACAGACACCTAACCTTCTCTTAACCCTTTCCCTCATATATACTCATTTTGACGCCCTCAATAGGTATCACATAAAGCCTGATCTGCAGAAAAGCACAGTTAAACCTTACCAAATTTAATTACAAAATACTCATTTCCAGACCACTGAGGAGCAGCGAACAGCATAAAACCTGATCAGCATGCGAGTTACTCGCAGGCTGATCTGGTTTTATGTTGTTCGCATATGTCTTTACATGGTGTCCTCTATGATGGAAAGGGTTAACAGGCTAATCAAAGTCACAAAAGATATGTCCTCTTGGTCAAGGTGACTGCTATTTAGAGATAAAATGTATACTAGAAAACTGTATTCGATCATTTACGACCTATTGCTTAACACGTCGGTTGATTAGAATAGGTTGGCGTTTTTGTATGGTATACCGCTTAATATATACTGTCCTTTATAACTGCTTGCCGCTTAGTACGGGAGACCACTTAATATATATGGTGACATATTACAGGTTAACTATTCAGTGTAGATGACCACAGGTTTAACTGCATCGCTGATCATTAGCTCTCGGCACAATTTTCTCATAATATATAAAGCCGTGATAGTGTTTATTAAATATCCGTACTGAACCTGCATCTACTGGTGCATTTTCAGTTCGTCTATTTTGTTACAAAATTTTCGTTTTAAATTGCAAAGCGTTTTAGTTCCTCTGCGATGCTTACAAAAAACACTTCACTTTATACTTTTCTGTATCTGCAAATGTAGATCAGACGTTTCTGTGTTCCAGTATAATTGCTGTTTGCGTTTTTTTTTTTTTTTTCCAATTTAATTATTTCACTCAGTGTAATGTTCACATCTGTGAGGAAAAGAACAGGTCAATACGATTTTCATAGATGAGCAATTGTGATAACCCAGCGTCCGTCGTCGTCCATCGCCCGTTGTCAACCATTTGCTTTAAATGACATCTTTGAAACCACTAGGCAGAAATTGATTAAATTTGGCATGAATGATCCTTGGGCGGCCCTTCACAATAGTTACTAAAATAAACTTGATCTATGCAGAACTCTGGTTACGATGGCAACCAGCAAAATTTTACTTTAAAAACTTCAAAAATATTCTCCTCTGAAAGCAGTGGCCAAAACACGTCATGCCTGTCTACCATAAGTTGAAACCACCTTAAAAAATGAGCCCCCTACAAGGTCCTGTAGTTTAGTTTAAACATATTTTATTTCCCAAACAAAGTTACAAAGAAAACCATCAGTGCAGCATATACATATATGAAATGTAAATACGTTACAGGATGTCATCAAGATATTGATATTAATACATGGGGATTTAAACGAAAAATACCAAAAGATTATGAAGCACTTGAATGTGTCTTGATCCTTGGTAATAAAAAACTGGAACGATTTGTCTGTCAGAGTTAAGGTATTTTTTGAATACATGTAGAGACGATGCATTTCTTATATCAATAGAAACAGAGTTCCATACACGTACTGCTGTAGGTAGAAATGAATGTTTGAGCGTGTACACATCTTATATTGTGATTATTTCTACGTTGATATCTAGAGTAAGTGTTGAGATTTGGTACTAATGAGGATGGGTAACTTGACGTTAAGCTGTAAAAAAATTATAGAATAGAACAAGACGATGTTTCTTTCATCGATTAGCTAAGGAATCCCATGCAGTTTCATGTTGTAGTTTGTTAAGTGATACTAATTTGGTTGCACAAGTGACAATTCTTGCACATTCGTTTTGTATTTTATCTAACTGGTAATTTTCAGGGTTTGGTAGTTTCCTAATTATAGCTCTGTGTAGAAAAATTCAAAATTCTTCTATGAGGCCAATGACCAGAATTTCATTTCATTTTAAAACGGCTATTAACCATATTTGCTTAAATAAAGTTTATCCCATAAAAGATAAGGCCCTTTTTGTCATGTATGATCACCTTATGGCCGTCTGCCATAATTGCTAAAATGAAGCTGATCTCTTGAAAAATGAGGTCCCTATGGGATTGGGTATTTTCCTTATATAGCTCTATATAGAAAATTTCAGAATTCTTCCTCTATGACGCAAATAGGCAGACTTTAATTTCTTTTTGCTCAAATGGTCACCTCATGGATGTCTACCATTATTCCTAAAATAAAGATGATCTCATGAGAAACGAGGCCTCCAGATTATTGATTCAGTTAAGAATTCTTAGCATCTGAAACTTGATGCTGTTGGAAGTATTAATATTAAGGGATTTGAATGGCTTTTAATAAGCATATGTACTCTGGTGAGCGATCTAGGGCCAGTATGGCCCTCTTGTTTGTATTTTGAATCGCTATATCCAGCTGGGCAACGAATAACAAAAGGGAATAAAATACATACATACGTTTCCATTATGAAATGTGTAACTTATGTTCCAAAAACTTGGCTTAACAACTTTAAGTATTATGCTGGAATAGGACAGAAAAGAGTTTGAAAAATCTTCCATTCTTTTCGATATTTTTTGACAAACTGTTTTTTTTTTGTAGATGATTATTATCATACCGAATTTATAATAGCGTACTGCCTTAAGATACATCGCAAGTTCAATTATGAAACTGCTTTAACTTTTATTGCTGAATAAATATGTAAAAGTATAAACTTTAACCACAGCTTTTATAATTTAATAATCAATAAGAGGAGAAAGACATGGTACCAAAACTCAAACGTCATCTTGGTACATGATCCTAAAATATTTAAATATCCACACGAATAAAATATAACTAACTTTTTTTTCTTTCTAAATATGACATTGATCTGAATGAAACATTAACTAAGAAAAATAGAAAAACCCTGTTTGGAATCGAACCCTAATCCCGAGTTTCGAAGCTGTTCACAGTAATTCTAGCTGTTCCTGATTTGGAGGTAATATGTCAGAGTTCCAGAACCTTAAGAGTCGCATCAACCCTCATCGCCAAAAGGACCCACCAGCTATTTCAATGGTGACAGAATGTCACAAATTCATTTTCTTGTTCGTACGGAAATAAACAGTAGGGCATTGAAATATGATCTTTACCGTTAAATTATACAAGATAATCCTTCATGTATTTGTGGTGAGACTGAAGATTGATTGTCACCTTTTTCATTCCACTGCCCACTTTAAAGTCACTTTCGTCAGCCACTTTTAAACAATATCTCACACTATTTTACACCATCCTTTGTGGTCATTCTCTAACTTATTTTCTGCTGGAAAATCGTACAACATTATACTATTCGAAGTGTGTTTTTCTCATCACCAGAACATTCAAACATTTTGACAGTTGATATCTTCTTTCCTTACCCTCAATGCGCCATTAACAACCCCGTTTTAAAAACACCGATATCATATAAATCTATAACTTGAAGCTTTGAATTCACTTATGTTACTTTCATAACATTCGATAATCTTTAAATTTTGAAACATATTTGTTTTAAGAATCGTAAAATCTCTATAATTATTGTATAATATATTTTCAGGATGGGAACTACAATAGGCTTTTAGCTTAAAGTTTCCAGTTTTGATCTGTTTGTATGTACATTGGTTTTCTGTATTTAATATTTGTAATATGTTATATACGAATGAATTATGTTTAAGAAAAAAAATCCGAATCTTTCTTTCAATATGCATTTATGTGTATTCCTTTATTTGGATAAACAAGATTGAAATGCCAGTTTTATCGTCGCTCTTAGATGCAGACATGGAAATGCGCAAAAGTTGGGCTTAAAATCATAACACGAAAGACATTAAAAAGCAAAAATAAAACATTGGATAATATGATATCAGAAAAGTTGATGGATGTATTTTTTGACAGGAGCATTGATACAAATGATAAAGATTCATAAAATGTCTGTATTTGAAATGTTTTCAACTCGAGATCTCATATTCGTCGATGCAATATCGATTAATAAATTTAATGTAATCCATCCATCATTAAATTACAATCATGGTTCTTCAAATATTTAAAAAAAATTCAGAGCAGATGCATGTATCTATTGATTTGTAATTATAGGTTGTTTTGCTCTACGTCTAAAAAGGCTTGAATATACTATAAATTTCCCCCAATTACATGATAGGGCATGATGATGATTTTATGATGAATGGAATACCTTAAATAAAATGTTGTTTAACGTGTTTTACATCATTTTAGGGATGAATTTAAAATAATTAAACTGTCAATGAAAGACAATAGAAGACGGTTATTTTGACGCCGCTAAACAAAATCTTTAACAGTCTGTTGGGTAAGTCTGCCGGTAACCAAAGAGTGCTTCATTAATATTGAAGAAACGTGTCACAATAGAGCGATGTTTATCCCTGTCTTACGATTATCACATTTAACAATAAAGGTGGAACCATGCAGGTTTTTGTCTAGACAAATTTGTTAGAGAAAAGAAAATGTTTAAAGTTTGGCTTCATTTTTTGTTAACCGTTTACTTTCTTGGAATTATATCTATAATGGGTGCCATCGTCCAGTGGTAACAGATCCTTAGAAAGAGGAGGCAAGGGTTTCCATGACGCTCCCAGTACTGGGCCATCCCGAGAACCATCAAGAAGGATTAAAATCATTTGTAGATTAAGTGGGAAAACTTGCTTCTCAATCGATGCATAATAAATTAAGCTAAACTAAAATATTCCAAAAGTTTCCCTCAAAGGGTGGATATAGGAGCTAGAATGTAAGGTAACATTCTCGTTGATACTCATGATGACGCTCACGTGGTCCATACAATAGTTGGAAATCGAAAAACAAGGAGAAAACCCGCGTGTTGAAACGGGCAGTTCTATTACCATTTTCTTACGATTTGACCATGCTAAGACCGAAATTAGTTTGCATTGGTAGAAAGCCAGTATTAACCGTTGGCTAATGGTAACCACAACGCTATTTAGGTACCCTGAGTCTGTTGCTTTTTTGCCAGTGAGATTTTTCTTTAATGATTTTTAGATGCGAGACAAACCCAGACGGCAGTCTCGAACTTCATTACTACACCATCCGACCGGGCTTGTACCCCATCGTCCTGGGTAGGTACCACGTGTTACCTCGTGCACCTTGTTCAGTAAGGCTGAAAACTGTCCAATATTTCATAAATCCTGTAGGTCCGATTCTATAAAATGCTGTATAGTTTGAGTCGCCTATCACACTTTAAACATTTTATATTTGACACCACAAAAACAGCATGAGGAATTGAAGCATTCGGGTTTACTGTTTTTTTTTTTTTTTTTGTTTTTTGTTTTTTTTTTCTGTTTTTTTTTTTACTAGGGTCAGATTTCATTAATAGACTGCAATTTACATAATTATTAGATTTATACTGTAGAATAATACTCCATATGGGGTACTGATATAACAAAAAGACATGTTTTAAGTTATCTATTTGTTCTCAGAGTCATTTTTTAAAAACATTTTAATAGTGTACAGTTTCTAGTCACTATGGTCATTTCAGTCTAATAACATGCTTGCTTATACGCAAGCGTAAAATGGCTGCCGAAACAAATGAATGATGTATGACAGAATAAAATCATGCGTCATGTTTTAATTAATATTAATCAATCACTATCAATCAATGGGGTCGCCTGGTCCTGTATTTAGTTACATGTCCCTAAGACTGGAACCGTCAATTAAACATTTTTCTAAATAAACACTCGAAAGGAATGGTCTACAGATAACGATTGGATAAAAATATAAGTCGAAAGGAAATTGATTATGTTTAAGTTTTTTAAGTTATTTTTTGTGTGTTTTATGTGTGTGTATGTGTGTTTTCCCCCATAATATTTTTTTTTGACAACATACTATAAAATGTCAACATTTTTTAGTGCAGATACATTTCGTTGTGGGACCGCAGTAGCGTCATAACGCATAAGACATTTTAAAAACAATAAAAGACTCGACTGCCTTTGGTCCGAAGTTTGCAGAAGACAACAATTCAGTGTTCCGGTTCCTCGTGTTTCTTTGATGTTGTCTGTTACTTCCACAGAGGAAAGCAAGGTTCAGATCGGTGTCTGATATTTTAAGAAAGGGAAAATGTTTTAAAACTGTTCAACAATTCGCAGAAAACATACATTAATCCTTCAGTGCAATATTGAACAGTTTTCAGTGAACTAGTATTTTAAATTAGAAAAAAAAACTTGAGGAATAGTAAGCATTGATTCTTTCCTTTGTTGACGTAAAAGACAACACCAAAGAAATGGTTACCTCATGTTAATATCGAAGTCAATTTTCATTACTGGACTGCAATTAACATTTTAGTTTTATTCTGTACTATACATCATACGATGTTACTAAAGAAGAGCAAATTACGTCACACAAATGTTTTAAGTTTACAGTGTACTTCATTTGTTCTCACAACTTAGATAAATCACATCTCGTGCGGTATGTGGTCACTATTGTGGGAGGAAACGGATAACCCTGATTTTCCAGTGTGTCCCTCCAAATCGTCCAATGAAATGCTTGTATTTCGTTCAAATGTCACATGTTGCCGTGAACCGTGAGGTTTTGATATGGACAAAATATAGTTTTATGGTTCCTACTTGACCAAAGAGAAATATGGGCGGAGCTAGTTGCGGTAGTCGCTGCATATTTTGTTAGCTCAAATATAAATAAACTCAGCGACACTGACTGAACCGTTATTAACACATCACATGAAACTGTCAATCAAACGGGAGGCGGGTCAATAATGCGAGGTCAAAGGTATGTGACAAACTGTAAATATGTTATCGTATATAGTTTAATTTTTATAGATCTATCGCAGTGCTCCGCTTCGCGCCGCGTGCGATAAATCCATAAATTAAAAAATATAAATGATAACTAATACGTGTGTCTTCATAGGTGTCTGCACAGTGCTACCTTATATACGTGACCGAGAATCGAAACCGTGTGATAATCACACTTAAAACCAAAACAAAATGAGCAATGCTTATATACTTGCCAAATAATGAGCAGATATCATTTCAGGAAAAAAATATGTTTTTGTTTTACTTAAATACTTCTATTTCCACTTACAATTCACAACATATATCACGAGTATATAACAAAACAGTATTTTGCCCTCGCCTTTGTATACCTTGTTTATGTTTTTACTGTGACCTCAGATCAACCTTACATTCAGTGATTTTGTATATTTCAGCAGTTTATGTTTAAAACTTACTAATTTCACATTTCAAAGAATGATACTAGATTAACTAGCATGTCTTTCTTTCAAGCACAGTACCTGTCTTAGTTCATTTTTAAGTCATTTTGTTATTTAAAACATATGAATTTTTGGTTTATTTTCCCATGCTCTTCTCAAGCCATTTTGACTTGTTTCAAATAACCCGACCGACCCGATGTTTTTGTACCGACCGTAAACTTTTTTTTTCCAAGCTTAAGGGTTATTACGGTTTCAAAACACTGTTTTTGTCACTTCCTCTAAAGAAATAAAGTAAAAGAGGAAAACAGTTTAAAATAAAATAAAAGTTCAGCCGACCTACCGACCCTATTTTTTTCGGAAATGTTAGTGGAAACAAACAACTTTTTTTGCCTAATACATAATTGTAAAACCGCCTATTTACACGTTTGTAAGGCGATAAACATTGTACTTGTTTTTGCCAAATAAAGAATTGAATTACTTCGCTCTCCAGGCTCCCTGTGGTCATAAGAGATCAAGATTAATTTTGGCATTAAAATCTAAATCGGCTGAAATTAAAACTAAAACTATTTGAGACTCGTGTTAATCTTTTATATACAAAGGTTTCTAGTCGATATTGTCAGCTTCCTACACTTATACTGAGAGAATATATTTTTAGCGCATCAGTTTGTTCACAGTGAAAAAAAATAAAATAAAAAGAGGATGCCTGAATACATTAAAACTGAAGCTTATATTAGATATTTCTTCATATATTTCATAATGATATATATAGATAGAATAGTGAAAAACACAAGCCTTCTGAAATGTTTCCAGGCCTTGTAAAAGCTGTGGCCAAAGACCTTTACGAGCAAGACGCTGATATTCAGTTTGTGCAAAAGTCTCAAGAACTGATAGGTGGCAAAACTCAGGAGCACGCGACCTTCCACGTCATTCTGCTGGATTCCAAAGAATCAAAGAAGAAAGAGACCAAAGCTCTTGCAAAAATCAAAGCCGACTTCCAGCCTTTCTTCCCCGCGCAATTCCACATCAGTGCCGAACAGTTCTGCAATGCATTCCCCTACCATCTCATCTTCGACCATCAGCTTAAGATCCGACAATGTGGCATGATGATACAGAAGTTGATAAAGACTTCTACTGGGGGGAAAAGCTTACATGACATTTTCGAGCTGACGCATCCTCGTATGGACATGACAATTCCCAATATTCTCATGTTTATCAACGCCGTGTTTATGTTGCAAGTGCGGATTCAGCACACACATCGGGCAAAAATTAAAAATAACAAAGCCACACTTACACTGAAAGGTATGTTCATTGTGTTCCTATATATATGCGGATCTTTGTGTCGTTTCCTTGCAAGCGTTAATTGCCTTGCATATTTTAGACTTCTATATTTTCAATTTACGCAAATGATAAGCGTATCATATCGTTTAGATCTAGGAGCCTGTTATTGTGCATAAATATCCATTATGAACATGCATACATATTAACTATGGCAACGAACAAAGGGGTCAGTAACTTTTTACTTGCATTCTTTTACAACTTTTTATCGCAGTATTTATGAGTTTGGGTGTATACAAAATAAAACATACAGATGTGTGGTCATTTGTTGACTGGTATGCTGCAATACTAAGTCACATTATCCTGACACTGGGATAACTAGTTCTGGAACTATTCTTTCGTGCTGAGTGCCAAGCACACGCGGCATATACCAATACTATTATAACGACTTCAGAATGTCATGGCCGAGGATCGAATCGCGGGTGTTTTAGCTACTAGACCACCGGGAGAGTTATTTTTATGATTGAAATGCAAAGCCTAAACAAAACTTTCCTGTTTTTTGTGTCCAAATAACTAAGAAAATGCACATGTATATGCAAGCAACTAACGGGGGGGGGGGGGATCTGTTTGATATCAGTGCCTTTTTCCTGCCAGGGCTCACTTAATGTAATCCAGCCTTCATAAAACTGTGATCATGGTCCATCAAGTGATCATGGGAATTTTATTGTAAGTGCAAGCCTTTAAAGATTTAGCATATAATCCTAAGTCAGTGGATGCTTGAATCTATGCTTGAATCTACTCTGAAGTCTTTTTTAGCATTTGAAGGATCATGATTATGATTTGATGATTGATGAATTACCTTAACATTACAACTGATCGATTGCCAAAATTCTTAAAACTAGAAACGTCAAAAATTATTTATAGTCACTTTCATTTAAATATTTGAATTCATATATTGCTTATATTCGGCATTTTATTACTGAAAGTAAAACCTCATCCTTTATGAGCATATTTCAGTATTTCGAAAGCAATTGATAAGTTAAAATTGTTATCCAAACACTCCTTGATTAATGACGTCATATCCGGTGCAGGTCAGATGATGTGGCTGGAGGACATTAAGTGCATGATCTTCATCAGCTCGCCACGCCTCTCCAGCCTCACGGAACTCATGGAAATGAACGTCTACCTGGCTGACATCCCGCTGTATGACGTCACGCGGGAACTGGTTCTCCTCAACCAACAGCGTATTGCCGAAATTGACATTGCGTAAGAATTATTTTATTTACATTGCTCACAATTTGCTATCATTGGTTATTACTATTTTTTATTGTAAACTTTTTTTTTCGGCGCGTGATTTTTGTAAGTAATGTGATTTATTTTGAAATTTCGTGAGTTATATTCTAACCTTGCATAAGTTTTCAATGTATTTTAAAATTTGCTTGATTTCTTTTTGTGTCTACTTTCAGTTCTTAATTTCTGTCAGTATTTATACTTAACAGTGCGTAAGGGTCATTTATTATGCTGGGCAAAAAAACAAAACAAAAAGAAAAGAAAAAGAAAAAAACAACAGCAACAAACAAACAAACAAACATCTGACGCTTATATGATCTTATAAATCACCCGTATGAGCTTCTTTTTCTAATGTATTAAAATAAAATGAATTTTACGGGAAATTATTTTTTCTCTTATATTTTGTTTCATGGTAGGGTGCGTTCACACTTTAGGTATTTACTCGATGGTATATGAACAGTCCGCGATATTGGTTTGGACTAATCAATACACGGGTTTAGGTTATCAAATTGTAAAACAATTTTGCATATCTATGATAATTATGTGGCTTAATCCTTTCCCTCACAGAGGACACAATGAAAAGACCTATCCGAACAGCATAAAACCAGATCAGCCTGCGAGTAACTCGCAGGCTGATCAGGTTTTATGCTGTTCGCTGCTCCTCAGTGGTCTGGAAATGAGGATTTTGTAATTAAATTTGGTAAGGTTTAACTGTGGTTTTCTGCAGATCAGGCTTTATGTGATACCTATTGAGGGCGTCAAAATGAGTCTATATGAGGGAAAGGGTTAAAAATGTGTATAAAATGATATTCTTTACTAGATTCAAGAAGTATGAAATATGCCTATAATAAATGGGACCATAACATGACAGAGTACTTTCTTTCGATAGGATTTTGTGTCACTATCAATTAAGTGTTTCTTTTCTTTTATTATTATTTTTATCATCATTATTATTATTATCATCATCATCACAAATACACATTTTACGAAGAATGAATACACAAAGCTGTTGATGATCAGTAAATAAATATTAAAGTAAAATCAAACAAAGAAAAAGGTTGGAATTAAGGTTTTAGATATACATATTACTTTGCTGTACATTTTAAATTTACTTAAGTTGAGTACGTATTTAATACTTATAACAGGGTTAGGAACGGAGTGCATATGGAACGAACGATTTTGCTAGTATGGTCACCGTATGAACTCGTCAATTAGTCAGTAAATTTTCTACAAAAAGAAAAAGCTTGCACAGTTTATAATTAGCCGATCTAACTAAAACATCTGTTGTTTAACAACCAACTGACCAAGTACCGTGGGATAGACAATAAGTTTGAATTAAGCTTTAACGAATTGTTAGCAAACGCTTGAAAATGTTGTTTAATATTGTGTGGTATATATAGTTAGATTGCATCAAAAGTTTTATGCAGATTTTTCTCCAAAGAAATTTGCTGTTAATTGCTGCATCTGCTAAATAGCAAACCGGATTGTGACGGTTAACCCTTTCACTCATATAGACTCATTTTGACGCACTCAATAGATACCACATAAAGCCTGATCTGCAGAAAACCACAGTTAAACCTTACCAAATGTAATTACAAAATACTCATTTCCAGACCACCGAGGAGCGGCGAACAGCATAAAACCTGATCAGCCTGCGAGTTACTCGCAGGCTAATCTGGTTTTATGCTGTTCGCATAGGTCTTTTCATGGTGTCCTCTATGAGGGAAAGGGTTAATTAGGCTAATAGATATAAATGACTTCCGGTTATCAGGGGCATAGCTTCCCATAGGCCTTGTAGGCCTACACTTTTTTTACCAGGAAAGAGAAATAATGCCAATGCCAAAAATACAGAATATTCATACACATGTACATTGTATTATAATATAACATGGATGTGCGATGATTTACTTGTCTACCCGCAATGACTAAAAATCCTTTGAACAGGTTATATACATTTATACTAAATATACGCCAAAGTGCACCTACAACAATTTAGAGCATTTTAGGGCGAGGGGGATGTCCCCAAAACCCACCAGAATTTGCCCTATACATTATTTTGAACCAAGCTATGCTCCTGGTTATGTATTTTGTTACAGAACAAGCAGTAAATTTGTTCCCTTCCACATGTCAAAACTTGAAACCCGCATATAGACACAAACGGATAACCTCGGCTATTTGCCAAATGCATTTATTTTTTTCAATATCGAAAATACAGTGAAATTATTAATGAATGCATAATGCCAGTCACTATGATTCGCCCCGCATTTCCGGTCACGAAAATGCATGAAGTCGATTCCTATTTCCTAAAGTGCTTAAGTGTGAATAAATAAGAATTTAGGCATCTGATTGTACTGAGCAATTTAACTCCACTGGTGGAAATAGGTGGAAAATAGCCGGACGGTGAATGGTATCAATAGGCATATATCAAACTGATTCGGTTTTTAAAGGCATGCATTTACTACAAAATTTCCATGATAATGCATTTGATGAACCCTTGTCGCGATTTAATGATGGATGGATTACCTAAAGTATCGCTTACAATAATGTTTGAAGTTATTTTGCTCTGGCTCTTGTAAATGGTAATTTGTGTGGTGCAGGAAGAAGCTGGACGAGACAACCATCGCGTTACGGAAGACGTCCCAAGCTCTGGCGGAGGAGAAGAAGAAGACGGAGACATTGTTGTATCAGATGTTGCCGGAGAAAGTCGCAAACGACCTTAAGAACGGACGGACCGTGGCAGCAGGTACGGCGTCTTGGCAACGGAACTGATTCGGCCTAAAATGTCACATATATGTTTATTATTATCATTATTTTTTATTATTATTATGTTTAATTTTATTTTTAATTATTATTATTACTATTATTATTGGTAGTAGTAGTAATAGTAGTAGTATTAGTAGTCGTAGTAATAGTATTTAAAAAAAAATTATAACTTATACTTGTCCTTTTGAACAGTTCATAAACTGTACCAGTATTTTTTTAAAATTATTGCCCCATCGGGAATCGAACTCCGATACGTAACCAGTTTACGATGCCAAGGAAACAAGGAGCCATGTAATTTGTAAAATGTATAGTTTATCCTATTGAACATGTAATAAATAACTTATTAAGGCATCTTCATTTCTTGCTTTTTTTCGATTTAATAGTTTCGGAAAGAAAAGACTACTTAAATTGAGGTCAAAAACGTTACTGAATTTGCATTTAAAAAAGTGAAAACTAAACCATTTTGAAATAACTGTGTAATTCTATTGTTATTCATCCATGTTTTATCTCTTTCTGTCCGTGACAGAGAAGTTCGAGTCTGTGACGATCTTATTCAGTGACATTGTCACCTTCACAAACATTGCTGCAGCATGCTCCGCCATGGCGGTGGTCAACATGTTGAACGACATGTACTTCCGGTTTGACAACGCAACGAATGTACACGGTGTATATAAGGTACGTAACTCTTCTGTTGTGGTTTCGCCAGTTGTTTTTTTTTCTTTTCTTTTAAACGACGATCCCGAGTCCTACCGCATGCCAGCTACAAGATCGTCACAGTGACAAGGAGTGGTGAACATAAGTCAGCCAATATTATACCCAGTCAGTCACAAAGCTTCTAATCTACAAAGAAAGAAGAAAAAACATCAGCAGTATGAGGCTGAACAATCTACGTTTGATTTACAAACTCTCTGGGGCCTCCGTGGCCGAGAGGGTAAAGTCGCTGACTTAAACACTCACTCAGCCCCTCGACGCGTGGGTTCGAATCCCGGCAGGGTCATTCGGATTTTCATGTGAAGAAACCTTCCAGTTGGCTTGCGGTAGATCGGTGGTTCTACCTGGATGCCTTCGTGCATTCGGGGTCTTCCTCCACCTGTAATCAGCTGGACGTCGTCATATGACTGAAAAACTGTCGAAGCGACGGTAAACTCAAATAGTCAAGTCAAGTCAAGTCTTGTCAAGTAAAACTCATCTTATTTTATACTCGTTGGAAGACACTAACGTAATGCGCGGGTTGTGGTCACGCGGGTTTTAAAGGGTCGAGTAACCTGAAGGCTGCTGTTTCAAGACCGGTCTCTTTTTTCCCCAAAAGCCTCTTTAGGCTGATAAAAGTGAGAAAGTTGTCAGTTACATACGGGTGCTTCGTCTACAGTATTGGTTCAAGCATGAGTGGAGGCTTGGAATAGGTTGGCTGACCGTCGATAAATGATCAAAGAATAACAGTAGTTGTGAAATACGGTTGCGTTGATCTGGATGTACTGTGTTATTACAATTAATTAGAACAAATCGAGAAAAATTCTAGAAAATAAAGAGTCGCACCCAGTAACCCATCATTAATGATGCACGATGCACTCAAAGGTGCAGATGCTCTATTTATTTTTAGCTCACCTGAGCACAAAGTGCTCAAGGTGAGCTTTTGTGATCGCCCTTCGTCCGGCGTCCGTCGTCGTGCGTCGTCCGTCGTCAACAATTTGCTTTAAACGACATCTCCGCTGGACAGAATTTAATGAAACTTGGCAGGAATGTTCCTTGGGTGAGGCTCTACAAAAGTTGCTAAAATAAAGTTGATCCATGAAGAACTCTGGTTGCCATGGCTACAAAAAGAAAAATAATTTGAAAACTTTAAAAGTCATCTCCTTCAAAACTACTGGCCAGATTTCAAAATAATTTGGTACAGATGTTCCTTGGGTCAACCTCTACCAAAGTTGCTAAAATTATTCCGATCCGTAAAAAAACATGGCCGCCAGGGGCGGGGCTTATTTGCCTTATATGTATATAGAGAAACCTTTAAACAACATCTCCTCTGAAACCATTGGACAGAATTTGATTAAACTTGGCAGGGATGATCCTTGGGTCAACCTTCACACAAGTTGCTAAAATAAACTTGATCCATGTAGAACTCTGGTTGCCATGGCAACAAAAAGAAAAAAATATGAAAACTTTAAAAATCACCTGCTTCAAGACTACTGGCCAGATTTTAAAATAAATTGGTACAGATGTTCCTTGGGTCAACCTATTTATCTCAGGTGAGCGATTTAGGGCCATCATGGCCCTCTTGTTTGTTTTTTTGTTGTTGTTGTTTTGTTTTTTTGCTCTATTTTTTTTTCTCTATTTTTTTTGCTCTATTGTTTTTAATATTCCTAATTGCTCATTTCAACTCCTGTTTTCACTTGTATTCGATAGACCCCAATTAAATTCCGTATGAACGTTTCCTTCTGCCAGATGCGTGTTACGTGTTTTCCCTAACGTTAATTAGCTGCCGACATTTGCAATATTTCGATTTTCTTCCTTTTCCCGTTTGTAACAGGCAATTTCTCAACATTTCCAGTCGTTACTTATAAGAAGCGTCTACCAAATTACCATTTGAAGTAACTTAACATCACTCCAAAAATGTTACGTGTGTTTCATGTTTAGTTTTAGTAGCATGCATCTTGTACTGTACACATTTAATTATTCAGATTTTTATCTTTTATGTTTTTTTTTTTTTTAATCAACTGCCATTAAATCAAATCTGACGTAGGCCTGAGGATGTCAAATGAGGACGCAAGATTTTTTTTTTTTTTTTTTTTTTTTTTTTCATAGAGCAAAGCTCGGGCGGAAACTGGTGATGCCCACTCAATATTCGTTCCAAACCTAGCAGTGCTGGTTCTAGACAGGAAACCTTTTTGTTTGCCAAAGATAACATTAATATGAAATTGCATTACATTGATGGCTTCAACGTTTATTAAGATACAAAATATCAGTTTGAATTAAGATTTGTAGTCACTTAGATTTTACTAGTCTATAAAAGTCTAGATTGTATGTTTGTGTGATCTGTGCTGTTGTTATGACGTCATCATTTTGGGTGTAGGTAGAGACAATCGGAGACGCCTACATGATTGTAAGCGGGGTACCAGAGAAGAACCCAAAGAACGCTCAGCCCGTGGCCAACTTTGCGATGGACATGGTGACAGAGTCTGCAAAAGTTCTCTCCCCTGCCACGGGGAAACCCCTGCAGGTGAGCCACGTATATATAGACGTGCAACACATACTGTAAAATCATCAATTTTCATGGTTGACAAAATTTCGTCGATGCTGTGCATGTCTCAACCAAGGAAATTAATTTACACGAAAAATGTTTTAATAAACACGACACAGTGTCATAGAGCAGAAATCCACGAATTTAAGTACCAACGAAATTGACTTACATATTGAAGTACATATTCCACAATTCTTAATGTCAACGAAAAATTATGATTTCATAGAAGTTCTGGAATATCCTTAACTGTAATTATGGCTAAACAAAAATAGGCAAACAAAATATAGCAATAGCAGGCAGACGTATAACTACGAGGTAAGGGGATCGCACAAACTCTCTCCAGATCTGCAGCTAAACGCTTTCATGGTAACGGTTTATCAGAAATTAAGGCATTTTTTACACACGTAAATATTTATCTGGAACGGAAACTGAACATGAAATAAAAAAAAGGTCAACTAGGCTAAATTAAAGTCTTGGAATAAAATTGATGGAAAGAATAATACGATTGAAATGACATCTTTTTGGCACTAAGTAATTTAAAAAACGAAGGATTCTAGACGGATGTATTTACAATTCCAGCCTAAATTGCTCATCAGAGGTATCTAATTATTGTAGACATGGAACTTAGATTATATATTTCTCTCATTTTCTCCCCTCGTGGTTGTCGTCTGCAAATTTTAATCTGAATATTGCGTGTAACTTAATTTGTTGACTTATTCCCGAGAAGATAGAAATTGCTCATTCAGTAACGTTCCATCATTTTCTAATATAAAATTGTGTCACCTATTGGTCTCTCGCTCTCTCTCTCTGTTTGTATTGATTCGCGTCTTTTTCTATCGTCTGTGACTGTTGACGTAAATATTGAACAAGTACAAAAATTATAACTCCGTCTCAAGATTTAAATCAATTTTGGTGACACTTTATAAATGTTACTTTTGTACTTATGCAACAACAGCACATCCAGTAGTTAAGACCACTAAAAGGATCAGTTTCAGGGTTCAACATTAACTTTTTAATCACTGGACCAGTGGCCCAGTAGCTCAGAGAATTGACTAGACCTGACCTAATTTGAACTGGACCAAACTTGTTTGAGATAAACCTTGTAGTACAATATCTTTAACATCACTTAATGGTTATGCTCCTGTTGTATACCATGTATATATTGAGGGATACACATTCATATAATAATGATAGAAATATTTGAATAAAAAAATAACGATAAAATATGTAACTAACTTTTTTTCTTTCATTAAACTGTTTCAACTTTTATTAAAGAACACCATGGGCATTTTAGACTGCATATCAGCACTATGGGTACATGAACAATGTAATAGTGTAACTGCTTTTTACTAAAATCTTAAGTTGCTTCATTTTCAACATTGTTGAACACACAATGTCCATCGTTAACCTAAACAGTCCATATTAAAGCAGTCTCTGCACTGACTGGTCAACTTAATTTATTATAAGAGCTCACATTGTGATTGTTTATTTCTTATGTGCAATGTTAATTCATTTTGAATTTTTATGTCATCAATTTTAAAGTTGTCAGTATATGGAACCCTGAATAATTCTACCCACAGTCTCAAATTTCCTGCAAGGCATACTATATAGAACATCACACTGTTTTACTCGTCGTGACCCAGCCTCGCAAAATTGACGTTTGAGCTTTTGTTTTACATACTCTTTTGATTCCTGATTTTCCTTTCGTTTATTTGAAACTTTGCTACTTGTATGTGTCGAAACCCAAATTTAAATAGGTCCATACTTAATATAAACGAGAAACATACGTCTGCTCGATTTTAACATATTCAAATAAACAAGTAAAGAAACATGGTGCGGTGTAACATTTGGGAAACCAGAATTTGTCACCTTTTAGATATAAATTATTTTTTTATGTACCATAACTACGCTCATTTAAACTCATAAGACAAAGGGAAGATAATAATCACAGGCGACAAATTCAAACATTGCTTTTATTTCAATGATCAAACACATTTTTCAATCATTTACAGCATGTCGCCATGCGACAGAGCAAGTGCCCGTTCAAAAGGCATCAACAGCCAATCAAAAAGTCAAACTTAATTTATTAACGAAATGCTAAAAATAAACTTGGGTTTTCCAGACTTGGATAGCTAAAACAAATGAAATTACATATCAAAATCGATTTTTTTCATCAGAAACACATGTTGTTAATTAAATGCACGAACGGAAGGGGCAAATAATAATTTATTGGTGGATATTTTAACTAGACCGGTCGGACCAGTTACTCGTGGGCCTTACCAGACCGGACCGACTGTCTACTAAACAATGTTGTTCGGTCTTAGGTTAATGTCGAACCCTGCAGTTTGTTTCTGGTGACCTTAATCTTGACCGCCGACCATAACTCTTTAGCTCCGAGGACAAGAATCAAACGTGGAGAGAAACTACAAAAAGATGTGTTTTCTTAAATTTTGAATTTAATATTACTAAGTAATGGAAACTCATGTATAACAATTACTACAAGGGCGTTATTTTTGGCCATATTATGTTACAAGGAACACAGTTTTTTGGTTGGCCTAAGTGTATGTGTGTGTATTTTCTTCTTTTTTTTTTTAAGTTTAACTTCTCACCGACAATATTTCAGTAATTTGAAGACGATGTCTATTTCAGACAGATATGGTGCTGCCACACTGCAGTATCTCGCAGTAGACAAATGGCGTTATACCATACCATATCCTGACACCGGGCCATAGTCCCGGAAGTACCCTGTATATGAGTTTAACACCATACAGGGAAGTAACAGACTTCGGTTTTGGATTAAGCTGTAAAAAGATGTTATATTTCAGATCCGGGTTGGTTTCCACACTGGACCCGTCGTGGCGGGTGTGGTCGGTAAGAAGATGCCCCGGTACTGTTTGTTTGGAGACACCGTCAATACGGCGTCACGTATGGAGAGTCACGGCGTCCCGGGCCGGATACACGTCAGTCCGACGTCATACAAGTACGTCATAACATCAGATAAAGGTCAAGTCACGGTATAACAAAAGGAAGAAAACCGGTATAACATGTTTATTGCCAGAACGCAAAGACTCGATATGTATACGCAAAGCCAACTTCACTAAGTAGATTTAAACACACACACACTGGCAATTATTTCAGGATTATAATTAATTGATCTTTTAATCAATTATTCTATAATCAAAACAGGTCAGTTGCGGACAGTTTCATATCTAATTATTGTTCACTCCAATACTTTGTTTATTCCGTCAATGATAGGAAAGTAGGCTAACGGTCAATATCAGTATGTAAATGTGTTATGTTAATTTCTTTGACGTCATCGGCCTAAACATTATATTTCTATATTTATATGGGTCTGTGGTAATGTCAGAGGGACCGGTTGACCGTTGGTCGCCTGGGATTTAAGTTCTTGGTCCTCGGACCTGATTATTCATATAACACAAACATATGTTAATTAATAATACATTTGATTGAAAATCAAAATGTCCCTTCATGTGCCTATATTCGACATAGCCATGACATTTCTCCTTCAGACCCCTTTCACAAGCAAAGGAATACGTATTCCGGTCACGTGGGGAGATCGAGGTAAAGGGAAAGGGAAAGATGTGCACGTACTTCCTGCTGGGAACCAAGACCCGTTTGATCCAGGAACCAGACGATGAATGCAAAAGTCTTCCGGTCATAGGGGACTCAGACAATCAAGTTCAGAGCACGGAGCCGGAACCTAAACCCCAGACGACAAACGGTCAACCGGCCCCTCAAGCACAGCCGCAACCGACAACCCAGCAGAAGAGCGGCACGTGCTCTGTGATGTAGGGACAGACGAGACTGAGTTGAGATAACACATCTCCATGGTTACAAAACATTCCTCTTATTTACAGACATTTAAATTTTCTGTGATCACTATAGATTTTTTTTTGTTTTGCGTTGAATTTATTTTCATTCCTCTTAGAAAAAAAAGTGGTAAAACGTGATAATGTGAATTTAGTTTCAACTCATTAGAGAAGAGTGACTGACAAGTCTAACACACTTTTGATGGATAACTTTAAAGTTTCCATCTACAACTGAAACGTTTAACGGCTCCAACATCCGGTTCGTTTGACGCCGCTACAAAATCTTCCTCACTGCTGTTGCTAATGAACTAGTCCGAGATAACAGTAACAGGAAATTCTCCTCAAAAATATTAGTTCATTTTTTGCTTGTTTGGTTGTTGGGTTAAACGTCCCATCGACAGTATTTCAATCATTTGGAAACAATGTTAACTTGAGACAGATCTAGTGCTGCCGCACTGCAGTCTTTGATCGGATAACCAACGACTGCTGATTACGTTACTCTTCATACATCACCCGTGGGATTTTTCATGTTAAAATCGAGAGTATATCGATTTAGGGCAGGAAAACCTTGCCCTGTCTGGCGTTAACTAATCCGAACACTCATGTCATGAAAGGAGATATTAGGATTTTTAAAAAAAAAAATATATATATAGTTTATTTTTCAAACACACAAGTACTGTCTGTATTGTAAAGACATATTGGAATTATACAAAAAGTGATGTAGCTTCTCCTAGAAAGCGTGACAAATCAATTGTTATATTGTATTGTTTGTACTTTTTTTCAGTTATTATTTTATTTTATTTTTTTGGAATGCATAAGTTTAAAACTTAAATCTCATTTTAAACAATAGAAAACTGTATTTTTAATACACTTTTATAACAAAAAGAGAGAAAAAATATTGATGGTCATATACTTTTTCTTGGTTTTCAGTTTATTCCAGCTTGATTCAGTGATTATATTTTTCTCTGATATATAGCCATTTTTATTTAATCTTGCTTATGTTTTGATTTATTTTAAGTGTGAAGTGAAATAACTATGCGTGTTTATTTAATATTTTATTTGTGTCGTAAGAACCAAGTCAAATCTAGTTGATAATGCAAATTCGATATAGCTATCATCATCATCATCATCATCATTATGTATAATGATGATGATAATAATAGTAATTATGATGATTACAATACATGTAAAAATAATAATAATAATAATGATGATGATGATGATGATGATGATGATGATGAAATTGCTTAATAATAAATAAAATTAATGAACATATAAAAATTGTAATACATATACAAACATGATACATATATGTTCTATTCTAAGTAATAGCCTAATATTTTTTCCTTTGACCAACGAGACTGCCGTGCACAGTTTACTATTACAGGAGGACAGCCAAATTGATTACCACTTTTCAAAATAAGCTTCCATTTTATTCCAAACAAAGTTATAGAATAAAATAAAATAATAGGGAACCGCGGCCGGTCTCTGCACTTTCTCTCTTGCTCTCTCTCATACATGGAAATCACTACACCACTCTGATATCATCAGTGATTATATCCGAAATCTAAAAACTCCACTCAGTGATCTCCCTTGCACGCTCACTTACGAAGCACGGTGTTGAGACGATCAACGAAGTAGAGAAATTCGTAGATCGCCGAAAGTTACCGAAGTAGCTCGATAGCGTCAATTTCAACACTGATTTTTTATTTTATTTTTATAAATAACTGTCTGATTTGAGGCATTGTGAACTGTTCCATACCTATCATCTTAGATTGTGATATATTTATGTTACATTTATTTTGTGTTTGTGTGTGTGTGTGTGTTTTTGTTGTTGTTTGTTTTGTTTAACATTTTGGAGAAGTTCGACAGAAATTGTTAAGAACTATCCAATGGTTTGATGACTGTGTAGATTAAATATATGTTTTGTTTAAATGTTTGTTTTTTCATTGATCAGTGATTCCGTGACAAAAGGTGACTGATCACAGAAAATCTCCTTCATAATGAAGAGTTTCATTCAGTGTCCATGGTTTATATGAGATATCTATTTAATTTAGATAAATTACAAAACGATTATTTTTTTCTAAGTTATTATGATAAAACAAAGACCTATTAAGCATTATTTTTAGGTCTTTGGATAAAAGTTGTCATTTTTCGGTATTAATATCGTCGATGCATGAAACCCATGGCAAATTAACGATCTGAAGTAAACTAGCTCATCAGTAATACCCAAAGTTTTGGAGAACTTTAATATTACAAATCAAATAAAATTATGAATAGATACAGTGTAAATATATTTGATATTTAAAATATGTCAACATGCATTCATTGAAAATACGGCTCTACGCCAATTTCACCGCTATGCTACGCTTCGTGTACAAATAAGATCTGAACTTCAGTTAGATAGGCCATGCGCGGATCCGGCCATCTCTATCGGTGGTGGGGAGAGGAGTTCCGACAGGGATATGTTAGCCATGCGTGTGTGTGTGTTGGGGGGTTGGGGGGGGGGGGGGGGGGTCCGCATGTTGTCTATGAAAATTAACGTAAGGAGGGGGGGGGGGGGTTCAGGTTTTCATTTTAATTTACAGGGGGTTGGGGGTCCACTCTTGATCCGCGTATCTTTGCCCTACACTGTAATCAGCAAAGCAACTTTCTGTCATCTCCGTGTCTCTCTGTATGCACGTATCCTGCTATCAGTAAGTAGAAAGAAAATATGATGATACATTCAATGACATAGGCATCACCCTCCAGAGCGTTTCTAAGCACGTGTCGTCTGAGTAGATTAACATAAAGGAATCGACTGCAATCTCCTTTATGTTTTTAATATGCAAAAGGGCGTGGTAGGTATTTATTTACATTAGTATGATATTTTTATACGTTGTTCACTCAATATTGAATGCTGAAAAAGTATAGAGCTACACAAACTGTCTTTGTATCATTTACTATTTTGATTTTATAAAAAATTATTATTTTTTTTTTTTTTTAAATTATCATCTTTTTCGCTTGACGAATGGATACAACACTTCATTGCATTATTGAGACTTTTTTGAGTCAAATTGAAAGCGCGAACTTGGTTTGTCATTCACCCCACCCACCACGGGGCCTCCGTGGCCGAGAGGGTAAAGTCGTTGACTTAAACACTCACTCAGCCCCTCACCGCGTGGGTTCGAATCCCGGCAAAATCGGGGTCTTCCTCCACCTGTAATTAGCTGGACGTCGCTATATGACTGAAATACTGTCGAAGCGACGGTAAACTCAAATAGTCAAGTCTGCCCTGACCTCGTGTCAGCAGTAATTTCCGGGCTTGCGCTTAAACATAAGGTACCACTTTCACAAGGAAATTTTAGTCAATTTCCTTTTTTAGTCAAAATTCAGTTATTTCTGCTTAGTTTTTTCACCACATTTCAATAAAAAAGATGTTATTATGGGAGATATTTCCCCTTTATATGGCAAATAAATATTTCATCAAATATTTATATTTTTCATTAAATCGTGTATCAAAATTTGCCAAAATTAAGAAATGAACTTAGGCCGGGTTAAAAAGGCTTACATTACACACAGAGAAGGTTCATCAGCCGAAACATCGCTGTTCAGTTTTTTTTATTTATTTCTTTTTTTTTTTTTTTTTTTTTTCATATTAAGATAATCAAATTAGTGTCTGATTAATGGGACATAATCCAGCAACATGGTGTATAAATACTCAGCCATGGTTAACTCCCTTGTATCAACTTTTTTTTTCAATGAACAATACGCAATATACTCATAAGTACTCCGACTAAAGTTTTGTCTATAGCATTTGTTGTATTCAAAATAACAGATTTTTGGTTTTCTATAGCTTTCCACGAAAATTGGTTTCAAAGAGTTGATTATGCGTCAAAATTATTCAAGCAGACAATAGATTGAGCCAATGCACATTTTAATATTTACTGGGCATATGTTTTGGAAAATATATCTTCTCTGCAAGTTTGAAATCGGAGTACTTACAAGTTTCGTTTAGTATATTTATATGCACCTAGCATAGTTTCGCTCCCCCTCGATATATATTAGTTATCGTTTACATTTTAAATCCCATAAAATTTAAAATGTAAACGATAACTAATACCTACATGTCATAACTTGAGAGTTAAATATATAATATCATTACACATTTTGTTTTATTTTACAGTATATTATGACATTACGTTTCTTCCCTCTTGCCACAACGAACTCGTCCTCTCGCGCAAGCGCATACTGGCTTTCAGCATCATTCCGCGGTTACACTGTTCGGTTATGATAAAATAAAATTTATATCACATCCCTTAACCCTTTCCCTCATATAGACTCATTTTGACGCACTCAATAGGTACCACATAAAGCCTAATCTGCAGAAAACCACAGTTAAACCTTACCAAATTTAATTACAAAATCCTCATTTCCAGACCACTGAGGAGCAGCGAACAGCATAAAACCTGATCAGCCTGCGAGTTACTCGCAGGCTGATCTGATTTTATGTTGTTCGCATAGGTCTTTTCATGGTTTCCTCTATGAGGGAAAGGGTTAAAGGATAAACGAACATAATTTTCACTTGAGTTAAGTAATGTCAACATTGACTCACGCCTCAGTTGACATATTGAACATTATATCCTATCGCCCTAAGAGGGGTATGGTATTTATATAAAACATCACTAGACCGTCAAGGACAAATATAAACAAAGCTTGTTCTAAAAATTGGGAACTGTAAAATGAATCTAAAATTTAGAAGTTCAAAAAATACTAAAAAATGAATTTACTTACTGTTCTCACAATGCACATTAAATTGTATCCCCCCCCCCCAAAAAAAAAAAAAAAATAAAAGATCGATCACATGTAGCTGCAATATAATCTTTTTTGCATATTTCTCTATTTATGTTTTTTTCCCCTATAAACTTTACAAATGAGTCTACACATTCTACGTAAGTTTCCATTTTATTCGATTTAAACTATTACAGTTTTTCGTCATATACATGTATGACTTGATAGAGCTGAGATAACAAGGAACACGTGACGTGTTAATAATTTCCTAAACATGTACACTATCATTATAAAGTGTTAACAAATTATTTGTTGAGGAGGAATTAAGTTTAACCAGTTTTCTTTATGCCTTTGGCAGATATATAATTTCAGTTACGGAAAATGCATCTGAACAAGACGTGTTCCAAATTTCACAATGTCCCCGCCTGAGCCAAACACTTTTTGGCACCAACCCACGGGGACAGATGTCAAACACATGTTATTGAAGGGAATTCATAAATTGAATATTAAGTAAGTCAAATATCTTTACAGGATGAGCAATATCTCTTCATATGAAGAATTAATTTGTCTCAATGTGAAGATGATGCGAACATAACAGGATACATTCAGAGTGGTATTTTCACAAGTTAACATCAAGATAAATGTCAAATTCGAGTGATAACGTGAATGTTCACTTTCATAATATTCCTCCAGTTTAAAATCAAGTTAGATTTAAACTTCATTTATTTTACAATGTACATCGATTACGAAACAAGTTATCACACTTTCTATTCATCACTCTCGATGACTCTTGGAGCAGCGTATGTGGTCATTACTGTGGGAGGGAACCGGAGAACCCGGAGAAAACCCACGTGTCTAGACGGCGACCACTTTACCTTCTCACGTTTGTGACCACGACTCGAACTCGGGAAAAAAAACAACAAAAAAAACAACAACAAAAAACGGATTGTGTGTATGTTGTCAGGTTGGGAATGTCTTTAACATTTAAACGTTTTGATTTTGTAATTATTTTCATGTTTGTACAATGATGAGATGTAAATAAAGATACTACTACTACTACTACTTGTTAAACTTTCATTTGGTTATTGATAATGCTCTAACAAATGAGGTGGATAATTACTGCCAACCGCTTTTCTTTGATTCTCTGCCTTTTGTTATAGTCGAAGAATACTAATTTATGCACTGAAAATGTGTCAATAGAAGTTGCGTATGCCTTCTATTTCTCTATTGTATGTGTGTGGAGAGAGAGAGAGAGAGGTACAAGGTCTCTCTCTCTTTTTCTCTGTGCGTGCGTGTGCGTTTGTCTGTCCGAACATATTCATGCCCGTAAACATCGATTGTTCGTGTATCAAACAACAGAACTAGTACCCCGAGCAAGAAACTTGCCTTACATTTACTCAGTAATATATTTCTTTTATCAAATCATAAATTAAACATAACAATACAAATAAGTAGATGTATGATATGTTAAAAAGACACCAAGTGAACACAATAATACTAGTCATGTCAGTATTTATATGGTTATTACACTGACAGTATAAAATGACATTCGAAAATTATACATTTAACCCTTTCCCTCATATAGACTCATTTTGACGCACTCAATAGGTACCACATAAAGCCTAATCTGCAGAAAACCACAGTTAAACCTCACCAAATTTAATTACAAAACCTCATTTCCAGACCACTGAGGAGCAGCGAACAGCATAAATCCTGATCTGCCTGCGAGGGTTAAGAAATATTTTTATATTAGGCCATCAGTTGTAAAATTTGTAGAAACAAGCAAGTTGATAAATATTTCAGTTTGGTAAATTCAGATGAATTTATTAGCATTACGTAAATATATGCGAAAACAGGTTTTGTGAAAAGATATCATTTACAGAAATCAGAAATAATTGGTACTGAAATGACTTTTGGTCTGTACAGGATAAATGCTTGTATCCCTGTCTACGGTGACAACTGCTTATTCAGTTATGTTAATTTCTAAAAGAATCTTGTTTTATTTAATACTTAAGATTGGGTAAAGCATACTAAAGTCAATATCGACTGAATTGAAAAGTATAAGATACGTGTTTTTTTTCATTAATAATAAATTAATGTAATCTGTACATTCTCTTGGAAGGACCTATTTACAATATTACGGAGTATGCATATAATCACAAAATCCTTCTATATTTTACATAGGAAATATTTTGTTTGTGTATGACTATGAATATGTTATACTATTCTGTTCATCTCATTAAGTTTCTTACAGAAAATGTATGTAAAACCAATAATAAATAAAACCACACGAGAGAACAAAGATAATTACGTGTAGGAATGTTCACTGTAATGGGACGTCGGGTTTTTGACACACCGCATTTACGTTATGCTCAAAAGTAATTAAACCCAATTACAGTCAACTTTTACAAAAAGATGTAACACTGAGAGATTTTTTTAATTGTTTCTATAATTGCACTTTCAATTGTTGGTTGACTGAGCGAAATGTACTGTGATATATATCTATTTTCAATCAAAACATTTTTACAATAAGTTTTGAAATATGCTGGTAACATACAGGGGTTTTAAATTGTACAGTATTAGCTTGACAGAAATCTACACTGGATTCGCATTTTAACGAAAAAAGAAAAAAAAATGGGAGACGGAGTAAATATAATAAAGGAAGTGGATATTCAAGTAGTCCTTCGGCGCCTCGAAGCAAGGAAAAAGTATGTACACCTGTCTGTTGTTTTTGTGTCGTCATGTACATGTAAATGCTTACGCAGAATTTAATAAATTAGCAACATAATATAATAAATTATGAACATAATGCAAAAAAAAAACAAAAGCACATGATCAAAATAATATATGACATAATATAATAAATGATGCACATGAAATAATAAAAGATTTACATCATATGATAAAGTATGCACTTAATAAAATAAGTTACCTTAATGATTTAAAGACATAACTACATAATACAATAAAAATCAAAAGCACATCTACTACTAAATCTTCTACTACTATTACTTCTGCTATTGCTACTACTACTTCTACTACTACTACTACTACTAAGGGCGCCGTGGTCCAGTGGTAACGTATCCGATTACGGATCCGAAGGTTGTGGGTTCGAACCCCGTTGGAGGCAAGAATTATTCATGACCTTACCAGGCGCAAAGTACTGGTCCAACCCAGGAACCGTCGAGAAGGATTAGTATAAGTTGTAAGAACTTGTTTCTCAATCGACGTAAAATAAATAAATTAAAACTAAACTACTACGCTATATATTGTAACTATATTATAAGTACAATTACTACTTCTACTACTATTACTTGTGCTATTGCTACTACTACTATTACCACTACGTCTACTTTACTACTGTAACTATATTATATGAACGACTACTTCTACTAGTATTACTTTTGCTATTGCTACTTATACTAATACTATGCTACTGTAACTACTACTGCTGTTGCTGCTATTGAGCTTCTGTAACTATAGCATTACATATATTATATAAATATGGTATTTTAACATTATAGGCCACAACATTTGGAAATAAAATCCTTCACTATGTACATAAATAGGACACCAAACTTAATATATCTTCTTTAATTACATTCACAGGAACATCACACGGGATGGAAAACTGTCCAGGAAGCAGCTGGCCTCCGCCTACCGTGGCTACCACGGGCTCGAGTCCCAGTACTATGCCCTGACGCAGAAAACGAACGAGGCGATGATCAACACAAAAACCAAGAACGACCATTTAAATCTAAAGCTCGAACAGGACATAAAACGTATCTCTTCACAAGAAAAGCTGCAAGAAACGAAGTCCGACCGCAATATTAGAGATCTCAGAGAAGACTTTACGGCCCAGCTTGCATATCAGTACGTTTACAAGAACCACAGCTTCAGGAAGTACGACAGATCCAAGAATCACAAGAAACTTCGACCAGCTTCCGACAAACCCGAGCTGTATGATGCAGAGAGGAGGCCTGTGCCACCGAAGACTCCCAGGCCGCTCGGGTCCCTTCGTCAAATGGCAAACTATGAAAATGAATTAAAAGTAAAATTCCCACCGATAAAAGATACCGATTCTGCAAGTGATGACAAAGAGAAAATAACGGTTAATGCAATGGGTGAACGGACCTATGAAGATATCAAGGAATTATCTAGAAGTAACTCTCGCAGAGGCTTGAAAGATTCATTTCCAAATATTGAGACTGCAATGGGCGTTGAGATTCGTTACCGGCACAAGCTAAAAGAAGATGACAAAGGCAGTCTGTATTCGGCGCCAGCGGGCGTCATGGAAGCCGCACAAAGTGACGCAGGTGAGGAGAATGGGGTGCACGTAGCTGCTCTCGACATGGGGCAGAACCTTATGTTGATGCGACAGAAAGCTAAGGAGAAACTGTACGAGAGGCACAGACTTCTTCCGGCTCCTCCCCCGTCCAGGGCTGAGACTCGAAATGAATCGTGGAGACGAATTCTTCCTCCAACACCGTCCCGCCCGAGTACAGTACTTCCAAACAAAATGAGGAACTCGGCAGAAATGAAACAAATGATCCAGAAAGAGGCAACAGAAGTCATGGATAAATGGGCTAATATAAACAAACGTAAAGAGCTGGTAGAAAAGATAAAAGAAATGGAAAAGGCAAAGCATTATGAGTCATCCTTCCCAATATTCGATAGATCGAGACCAACATCGGCGATTTTAAAAGATTTCGAAGAGTACAAAAAACACAAGGAAGAAGTAAAAGCGAATCTGGAGCAGAAACAAAAGGACCAGTCTTTTATTGTAAGACAAATGTCACCACAACCCCGGACAACGTCGCCTATTGCTCAGAAACGGAGTGAGTACTCCAGAGCATCATCCCCCGTTATGAAGCGCGAGGGGTCAGTTGTCACTGCAAGAGATAAACTGAAGAGAACGGACAGTGAGAAGTTCCCATCCGTCTCCCGAACATCCTCTTACAAAGATTGTCAAGATAGGTCCGTGTTGCATGAAAATGCTCTTTTAACTGCGGCCGAGAGGATAGAGATGGAAAGAGAAAGACGAGAGCTTCAGGTGGACATTGATGAATATCACAGGAGAATTGAAAACAAAATGGACAAACAATCCGACAAATCAAAGAAATCTCGAAGGAAATTACCACCTACTCCTTTTCCGGAAGATAAAAAATTAAACAAGAAAAGATCGAAAGAGCCTAATAAACCTGTAAAAATGTTCGATACTTCGATTTTGCGACAAGACGACACTTATATGATAAGAAAAGTTAAGCAAGCCAATTCGAGATATATACCAGAAACCAATCACATCGAAGAAGCAGAGCCACAAGCACCAAGTAAGAACAACGAAATGGACCCCTATACGCCGTTAGCAAAACAAATCGAGAAGAAAAATCTGACGAGCAAACAATTTCATGGCATGGACTCGGAGAGATTAGAGTACATCACGAGCGCAACCGGAAAAGCACTCTTCCCGAAAAAGGTGCATCATGATTATGACCATTTCAGCAGGACCACTCCAAACAGGAAGAAAGCCCTTGAACTGAGGGCCAAAAACAGGAGAAAGATTCAAATGAAAAATGCACAGTTGGCGGATGAGAAAGCATTGGAGATAAAGCAGAACGGCTCCGGTTCAATGGCGGATGGGCCTGAGCGCGCGAACACCTGTGTGTCATTCAATGAGAACGTGATCGTTTTCCAGACAATTTAAGAGCTGAAGAAAACCATGGGGGCAGTGTCGACAACGACATCATATATTTAAGGATAAGACCTATATATTTGACGTTAACTGAATGTCTGTAGTGTAGACACATTCATATCGGGACGTGGATGTTGTTTTGTGTGCACTTTTGCCTATTCCGACAACTTTTCTTTAATTATTTTGTCGTTTCATCTTTCCGTCTCACTCGTTTTGTTGATTATTTGTAATCAGATCATGAAGAAAGAATCACGTGAGAACAGTAGACGACTTTCTTTTTCTGTGCGTCTAACAAAGAAATATAAAACCAGAAATATGGACAAATATCAGGCTCGAATTCCACCAAAAATACGTAGTGCTAAGTAATACTTGAATTCGTAATCTACATGTAGGTAGATACCGCAATAACTATTTTCTGAAATATTCAAGTACAAGACTAATATACAACTGATTAACTTATTAGCTAACAATGATTGTTAAGGAATGAAATATTTGGATATTTTACTGGAGAAACAAGAGTAATGAAATTCTCCCATATATATTCAAGTTTTACTTAGCGCTAAGAATTGATGATGGAATTCGACCCTGGTCATTTATTAGAAAAAATATTTGAAGAATGATAAAAAATGTGTTTTATTGAAGAATGAAGTAAAGAAAAAATATTTCATTTGTGTGTTTCTGTGATATTTCTTATATGTGTTTTATCATATATCAATTACTTATCGCTGATAATCTTTCTGTCTCTCTCTTGGGTTTGGTTGACGTTACTAACTATAATTGTAATTAATTATAATTGTCCGTTGTTCCCGATCAGAGACGTAACCTGTCTCACTCTCTTTCTTTCTTTCTTTCTTTCTTTCTTTCTAAATATGTGTGTGTGTGTGTGTGTGTGAAAATTATAACTTTATAATATTTATACGCATGGATTTCTAAGAATACTTAAATGACATAAAAACAACACAATCATAGAAGCTTTAAGTGAAGAGAATCAAGACAAAGTAATGGATTATTTTTTATAATTTAATCTATTTCATATACTTTAATAAAACGATAGACATAATTCAAAACGTGATCAACAATCAATATTAAATAATAACAGTTTATTTACATCTGGTGCTGCAACGTTATGTACACAGGTTAGCCAAGTCTATGCCCCTTACGAGGCCAAGAAATATCCGTAATCGTTGTCCATATCGTGGTCGGTCGTTTCCGGTGAAGTGGCGGAGATTGACGAAGTGGGAAAGATTTATGATCGGCTACCGTACTCGACTTGTCCGATGCTGATCTGCTCAATTATGAAGTCATCGAAGAGCTTGACCCAGAGAGAGTTGGTCCTGTCGTTGAAGCTGCTCACATTTTCCTTCATCAGCTCTCGCATCGCCTTACTCAGATGCTGTGGAAAGAACAGAAGCCGAGGTCATTTATCCTATGATTTTATATGAATAGGGTTTTTGTGGAATTAGATTGGGTTTTTGAAAAATGTGAAATGGAAAGTCTGTATATTTTGTTTTTACACAACTACCAACAATTTAATTGTGTGTGTGTGTTTCCTTTAGATATACCATGATTCTAAAAACTATTGCTTTTTGGCCTGAATATATTTGGTAAATACTCAATACCCTTCTTATCTGTTACTCTGTCAGCAGACGACATTTACAACTCGTCATAATGTTGGAGTTTTTAGTCAGTGTAATATTTTGAGATAATGGTACAGTATAACCTTAGTAATTAACTATGAAATTAAGGTAAATCATTATCTCTAAATTTACAATGGATTTCGTTTCCGCGGTATTGATCGTGTAAACCCCAAAATCTGTTATTCTGGATAATTTCCGCTTTGAGCAGATTTAGTGCATGGGACGTACTTTAAATATTGCTTAAAATAAATAAAAAGTCAATAATAGGTGTTTGAACCGAAAACCTTTGGATCAGATCGGAGTCTCAAAATGGTTTCCCTAAGGAGACCCCCATTCACTTTCTACTCTCTAAAACTCTGACAATTTATTTGATAATTGATAATATTAAGGTGTTTTTTTTTCTTCAAAAACATATATTAAAGGAGTTGATATCGAATCATAGAAACTAGAAACATTGGTTGGATATGTATGCTTTCTGACAGCGCAACGTCTCAAATATAATGATATACATTTCTGTTTACTTATCCTTAAATATCAATCCTATAAATATATCTTTGAATGAATATTTATACTTAGAAACAGTTCAAATTGTAAGTTCAAGTAAAACAAGTTAATGATGAAAGAATGTCTTCTCTTCGTCTTAAACGTGCCTTAAAATACAACAGGAAAGCAACAAAAATATAATCTGTCTACTAAACAGAGATGCCGTTTATCATTAAGTAATTTCGTCTGATAGAATATAGCATATGATTAATTGCAAAAACACGAGGAACACGTGTCACCTGCTGAGGAAAGCATGACGGAAAGTGTGACAGACGGACGGGCGGACAAACAGACAGACAGACGCATATGTGTGACCTCTGCTTAAGCAGGTGACACAAAAAGCAGAGTATCAACCTACTGGGAAGAATTTGGCGGGAACATTATAACCGGAAGTACCATGGCGACCTCCAAGTTGCTTCAACATGGGCACGACTTCCTCCAGAGAGTCGAGGTTCTCAACCACCTAAAACACGTGAAGCACGTGGTATAATACATTATAAACATTGTAGTCACGTACGAACGATAAATTGAATAAACATGAAAATCTGTTTGTTTCTTACTAAAAGGGTAGCGAGGAGAAGGGGTTGGGTGATTGGAGAGGGTGGAGCGGAAACGGTGCCATTTTGTTCTCCTGATCTGTCCATTTTGAACAATCTGGCAATTTTCACACTAACAGCGTTTTGTATATAGATAAGATAAAGATAAAAAGAAGTCTTCCTTTACAAATGAACTTCAAATAATAATGTGACACTGTCTAATTGTTCTATCACAAACGCATAAATAACATGGGCACTGGACATAATGTATCTATCTTCGCTTGATTTTCTATACATTCCGTATGGCTTATGGGAATAAGACTATTGAAGTTGTAACGGTAGCAGTACTTCACTGTCCGCTGTGTCGCAGTTGTGAATAGAACAAAATCAAAACCATGCTGTAACATATTTGATCATTAATTTCCCCAATAGACATGAGGTGAACTGCGTTAACTTTTACCAAACAAGACTTTTTTATAATCAACTTATATACATTTGTCATGTTTAATTTGATATATTGCTACTGGATGCCATTAAAAGAGTTATTTGCGAGAAACCAGTTAAACTGGGTACTTAATACGGAAATTTAGATCGCGGGTACCTTGGTGATGTACTTGACGACCCTGGTCACGTGGAAGATGAGGCGTGAGCTGTTCTGCATCTGGGCAGCCGAGCTTCCCTGGGCGAACGAGAAGATTGACTGGGTCTCGGGGAATTTCTTGAACATCCTGCACAAAGAGAATTTAAGAAATATCTTTAAAAAAATATTCAGCGTTGTTGACGGGCGCAACGGTAATAAATTATAAAGCGTCCCTCCACCGCACACTATTGTAATGATCATGCTGTAAGTGTCCTTCAGTCATACGGACAATAATGCATGCAGAAGTTCATAACATTTGGCCCCTAAACAGCCCTGCGTTCAGTTAACCATAACGTTCGGCCCCTAAACAGCCCTGCTTCAGTTAACCATAACGTTCGGCCCCTAAACAGCCATGCGTTCAGTTAACCATAACGTTCGGCCCCTAAACAGCCCTGTTTTCAGTTAACCATAATGTTCGGCCCCTAAACAGCCCTGCGTTAAGCTAACAATAATGTTCGGCCCCTAAACAACCCTCTGTTCAGTTAACCATAATATTCGGCCCCTAAACAGCCCTGCGTTCAGTTAAGCATAACGTTTGGCCCCTAAACAGCCCTGCGTTTAGTTAACGATAACTTTTGGCCCCTAAACAGCCCTGCGTTAAGCTAACCATAATGTTCGGCCCCTAAACAGCCCTGCGTTCAGTTAACCAAAACGTTCGGCCCCTAAACAACACCATAACGCTCGGAAATGTCCTCGATTTCTTCATGATCATAATTTTGCTTTAGATTTCAAATTTTAGGGAATAAAAGCTACTACACTTGAAATTCATTGAAAATTATAAAGACTATATCATCTTATTGTCATCATGACACTAAATTCCCGCGCAGGTAAGAATCTTTCGTTCTGTATGTAAGTTAATTATGTAAAATTAAAATAATATGAATTAATTATCAAATGTATAAGATACTGTAAGCGTTACTAATATATAAGTAAGTAAATAGATAAATTAATTAGATAAATAAATAAATGAATAAAAATAAATATATTCATTGATTAAGAAAGAAAGAAAGAAAGAAAGAAATGTTGTCGTCTAGTCATATTCTTTTTACGCTGGTATTTTCTTTAACTCAGATACATTATTTACACTGATCCAAATATAAAATGAACTTCATAAATGTCAGACATTTATATCATTTGCGTCATTGTTCTTAGATTTTTTTCCGATAGACCATTCCACCAGAGGATCGGCAATACCCAGTATATTTTGCTGGTGAGTAACTGGGGGAAATATCAAGTGTACGTTTATTTCTCATTGAACAAAATGCGAACTTTTATATCAGCATCTAGAATATGTGTTCGGGAAGTCCTCGTTGACGTTCTATTTTTGGAGTGATATTGTCTATATACAAGTCCTTTGTTTTCGAACGTTCAAAAACAAAGACCTATTAAATAAGTTAAATAGGTCGTTGATCTAAAAAAGCCTACCTCAAGAACATGTCGAAACCTCGCTGGGAAGGATCCCCGGCGATAAAGGTGTTCCAGCTGAGACGCAGGGCGATTTTCTCGGAGCTGGTGAAGCTGGGGGCATGGCCGTTGTTCCTGAATCTGACCAGCTCCAACAGCCTGTGGTACAGAACATAACATGAGACATGGTGGCATAGTATTAACCTGGTATAACATAACATGGAGCGACTGTGTATTTTTAGGTTTGGTACTGACCCTGAACGGAAATAAAAGGGAAAGGGATGTTTAAAGGGACCGAGGCGCTAGCCAAGTCACCCTATGATCATTGCTATATATTTCCGTATAGGGTTAGTACCAT
Organism: Solen grandis; assembly: GCA_021229015.1. NCBI lineage: Eukaryota > Metazoa > Mollusca > Bivalvia > Adapedonta > Solenidae > Solen > Solen grandis. Next base: position 52,783,308 of record CM037788.1, read on the forward strand.
ACCCAATAATTGACCCTACACAGAAATATACGGGTCACCATGTGACCACGATTCGACCAATAAAAACGCAATGTGACACAAACAGCGTTGTATAATTATGATGTTAATCAACATAACGCAAGTTACTTCGTGTAACATAGCAAAACGTGATCAAGCACAACATAATATAGTATCGCACCATATGGTTATGTAATATAACATAAAAAATGAAAACATCAATAAATAATATTTTATAGAGTTTCGTGAAATAAAAGTGCATATGTGCATTATGTTTTCAATGGCCCGGATCTCTTATTCCATTTAACAAATATCGTAGACGCCGCTACGTGTCTACTTAGCCTGTTTAGATACTAGCCGTGTAACGAATGAAAAACTAATACGTTTAATATGAAGGAAGAAGAAAACGAATCGTAATAGAAAAATGATTTGTATGCTTTGTATCAATTCTGTATGTATTACTTCTTCCTTTTCATAATCAACAAGAGAACTATGCATTCTAAACTACACGTATCATCGTATTTTCCTCTGTTATATAATTTTAGATCTAAAACGTAACCTAGATGCAAATCCAACCAAGTTAATAAGTCAATGACCACCTTCATTCACGCAGTGCCGTTTTTGCACTCAACTTATTTTTTTATAAAATCTCGGCACATTTAGGCATTGGTGCAAGATTGTGGTAACTATATATAGATAAATAAGTAGTTACAAAAGTTTAGCGCCAAGCCTATATGCAGTTCAGACTAATTAAATATGATATCTCCCTGTTGGGCCATGTGCGCTCCTTTCCTAATTAAATACTGACTTGTGTTGCATTCACACAAATTGTACCAACCGTTTGTTAATCGTAAAATATATATATAATAGAGATACGTTGACTCAGATGTCAAATGGTAAAGTCTAATTTACCTCAATGAAATATATTTCCGATATACTCTAATATCATTTATTCTCGTTGACATTAAATTTCGTTGATTATGTACCAAAGGGAATTTCGTAGGTACATTTATTCGTGGATCTATGTTCCAGAAAATACGAGATATACTTAAGATACAAGTTTTCGTCGTGATTAATTTTCGTGGTTAAAACCATCCTCGAAATTGACGAAAATTAGTGTCCCACGAAAATTAATGATTGCACAGTAAAATATTATTGTATACACGAACCATACACTTATATTGCCTCGAGCACTGACTACTCGTATATTAATTTATGTCCATTTCATGATACTTCTATTACAAATCGATTTTATGTGATGTAGCATTTTATGGAATTTTAGGCTCTAGACATTGTTATATATACATATTGAACTTCATGCCAGATGCATCGGTGTGATTTTGCATGCACTAGTCAATGTAATAAAGCCATGCAGCACCCAATTTATCCGTTTAAATGCGACTGAGATTGCTTTTATTTCATCTTTTTCATCTTGAAAAGAATGAAGGATAAAAAAAATGATCATATTTAATTGGGAGCTGGCGAAAGTTTTACATGTAAGATAGTAATGTCAATGTATATAAAAAATTAAAAGATATTCATCTGCTTATAGTATAGGATTTTAAATTTTGCTGTAGCCAAAGCCTCCTCAATTCTATTTTTTTATTCATTTATTTATTAGCAAAAATACAGCAATATCTGTTAATAGTGGAACATGTTTCTTATCACTAGCATATTCATAGAACAGATGACATATTACTTTAAAATAGGAATTTCTTGAGACTGGACCAATGATATAGTCGAATAAAGACTCGGGAGCGGTATTCCAATCAAAGTTGATTCCTAAAAGGATTATTTTTTCTTTTAAATGGAGATTTTATTAAAAATTGTTCCGTAACGGTCAAGATTTCCTTAATCAGGCCTTAAAAATCAAACCAGCCGTTTGTTCAGTGAACCAAGTTTCATCAAGTTAGCTTGCTTAGTTATTAAGTTATCGCGGGATCCAGAATTGAGCGGACAGACAGACGGACGGACGTTCTCACTGAAGTGACGTTGTGGGATTTTTCCTTTGATCTTTGGCCCCTTTTGCACCCCGTAATTTGCACCCCACAAGCAACAAATCAGCCCTCAAGTGCCAATTGTACTCCTTCTTCAACTTTTATTTACAAAAAGTTGAAGAAGGAGTACAATTGGCACTTGTGGGCTGATTGTACTCCCTAAACCCCACAAAACTAACCCTAACCCAATTTCCTTACCCCGGAGCGTCACTTGAGGGAGGGCGGACAGACGAACGGACGGTCAGACGGAGGGCAAACCTATAGTCCCCTCCGGTGTGAACACCGGTAGGGGACTAAAAATATACCTTTAATATTTTTACGTATTATTTACCCTAGAAAAAATACGGGAAAAAAGGGGAAATCCCAATGCAAATATCAAGGAAACGCTATTTCAATGGAACATTATGATAAATAAAGGACACCGCATGTTTAAATAAATAAATTTATAAATAAAGATAAATAATAATAAAAAAAAACTCGTAACTTACTGGATCAGCATGCTCTCGGCAATCTGGTCGAATTGGTTCTTGTCCTGAAGCACGAAATAACAAGTACAGTTATACATAAACATATAGGTAAATAGGTAAGATATCGGATCAAAACAGAACAGTACAGATCTTTATTTTTCTCAACGTGTTCATTGTAAATTGTTGCATCAATAATACAAATTAAGTCAGTTATCAGCTGGAATTTTCATCAACACAAGAAAACCTTCATTCACAAACTCACCCCATAGCACGACCTTTTCCTCAAATGGTTTTTAAACAACTCTCTCTCTCTCTCTCTCTCTCTCTCTCTCTAGTGCAATGCATATTTATTTGAAAACAAATGGGAAAAGGTACGCAGCGAAAAAAAAAAAGATTGGACAGTATATTTTCGTTAAATAAAGTCAATTGTGATCGGTATTAATGCACAAGAAATATAAAACAAGCGAAAATGAATCAAGAGAGATGATGACTTTTTAATAATGGTGATGAAGATAATAATAATAATAATACAAAAATATATGCATGAATGTCAAAATTAACCAATTAAAATTAAGCAAATTATGATAAAAGAAAATTCAAATTAATTATAAATGATTTAAAGCAATGAAAACATAAAAAAAAACATAAAGTAAAAATTACGAAAAATTAAAAAAAAATATAAAAGATAAAAATGCATATAAATGACAAGAGTATTTAATGAACATTAAGTAATAGTCACACGACGAAATAAAAGAATAATGTAATGCAGCCAATGGTATAAGCGATACACTTTTTAAATGGTTATTTGGACGATACCCCCGGACATAAGGTTGATATGAATAGCTAAGTTATATTTAACAAAAAAACAAAACAAGGCATATTAAAAAGACATCGAATACTGATAGAGGATACAACCGACTCAAAAGAAGAAAAAAGAAAAATAGAATGTATCCTATAAAAACAAAATTTTAAAAAGCTGATAAATATAACAAATAAACTAACTAACTACTAACTAACTAACTAACTAAAACTAACTAACTAACTAACTAACTAACTAACTAATTAATTAATTTACCTTTAATTAATTATTTAATTAATTAATTAAAGGTAAAATGAGATATCAAACAGTATTTTAGTAAGAAATAAATCAAGAAATTATAAGGTAAGAAATATGATAAAACGTCAAAAGAAATCGTGGATTGAACATCACATCAGTTTAAAATTAAAAAAAAAAATAATATTAAGAAACAAGAATGAAATGAAAGCACTACTTACAGCCATTTTGTTTATCTGGTTGTCTGCTCTGCCAGGAGGAAGGTACAGTGATGAGACCGGGCCCTGGCCCTGTTTTATACCCTCGGGCATTCCATCTCACTACCCTCACACAACGTAGACCGGTCAGCCGTGGACCGGTCCACCAAACACGACAGACAGGTTCCGAAGTACAGTGACCCCGATATATGCTGACTCCGCACTTTAAATGAGAGTCAGCCCTCAACTTCTTTTAGATGCAAATATGACATTTTTGGGTTGACGTAGCTTATAAAAATATATGTGGGAAAAAATAGAGATAATCATATTTGGCCTGTCTGTCTGTCTCTCTCTCAAAGTGAATCACATACATACATCAAAAAAGAAAAAAAAAAGTTTCTGAAAACACATTTTATTTTGGACATTCAGTCAGTTGTTTTTACGACCATGACAAATTTTGAACTTATGTCTATGTTGCAAACTCATTATTTATGTATCTTTGTTTAAAATCAAAAAATAATATGTCAATTTAGGAATGCGTGATGGATAATATAGCGGTATGCATATAGTTATGTTTTTAATTAGTTCAAATCATTGCCAAGCTTTTAAGAGTCAACAAATGCATAAATATTAAGCATAAAATCATCAGGGACCACAATGGAAATAAGGGCTGGCCCTTTTTGTGTTATCTCTGGTATTGATTTGCAGTGTCATGGCTCATTTGTGTGTGTGTGTTTTGTCATCATCATCATCATCATCATCATCATCATCCTTTTAAAAATGTTGTTATAAATGAAGTATTGTTTTCTGTCTTCTTATCTATCTTCCTTGTCTGTCTGTCTGTCTGTCTGTCTGTCTGTCTGTCTGTCTGTCTATCTATCTATCTATCTATCTATCTATGTATACAAAAATAACACAAACATGCAGACATTATAACTAACACGTTATTAGTTTCATTTCATTATATGAAAATTTAATTGCAAAAACACTTTTTAGACTTATTAGCTTACTATTTTATTTCATTTTAGAATATGTAATGCATATATAATAAGCCATTACACTATTTATTTAGGACCTCGGTATGTTGCTGTGGGAATGGAAACACGTATCCACTGGTTACCACGGTATCTAATTTCTAATTGAAAAGAATAAGATGACATAATTTCTGGTCAGTATTGATTTGCTGCATCTCATCCTATGTATTTTTAATTGTTGAATCAAATCCACAGTGGTCTAATATATCCAAATCAATAATGCGTTCTTATAGACATACTAGTACTTCTTTTTTCCGTTCTTGTCGATGCGACAGAATTTCAGTGTATTCATTTATCTTTCAGCAAAAAGACCTTGAGTGCACAAGGGTCATCCAGACAGAACAGCCTACCTATCGAAAGACGCCCGGGAGGCTTCATCGCGGGACCTAACCGGGGCTCAAACCTACAACTCTGTATGACTATGAGGTTTAGTCTGCAACTACAACGAAAGGTGTCTTAGGTCACGTGATACGTTATTGTAGTGGGGCGGATCTGTAGGTTGTGTTTCTTTCTTAAACTTTATTTATTTTACATTGATTACGAAACAAGTTCTCACAAATTTTATTAATCATCCTAGATGGCTATGATAGCGGCGTATGTGGTCATTATTGTGGGAGGAAACCGGAGAGCCCGGAGAAAACCCACGTGCACTGTGCCCTCTCACGCTGGGTGACCAGAAATTGAACCCAAGACGCATTGGTGAGAAGCGAGTCGCTTTACCATTACCATGGTAATCCAGGCACCCAAAAGGTTGTGGTTTTGAACCACTTTGGAGGCAAGACTTATACATGTACGTGATTTTCACCGCGCAAAGTACTGGTTCATATAAGGTTGACCATATCTATAAAATATGTTGACGCATTTCATCTAAGCATATTCTAACGTACATTACACTTTAAATTGCTTTTTTATGTGAAATTCTTCATCACTACACCCCCCCCCCCCCTCAAACACACATTTTTTCCGCTCTACCCCTGCCCCCTTTTCTTTATACATAACTATATAAGCACTTAGCATAGTTTCGCTCTCTCCCCTCGATATATAATATACAAATGCGACATAAAAAATCCCGTTCTCTCAGCGCTATCGGCGTTTGATTCATAATTGGTTCTGCTAATAGTCAGATTAACGTATCCGATTGACATCAAAGCTGATAAAAATATCCTAAATCTTTTACTTCTTATTCTTTCTTATTTATAAGTACAGTGTTTAATTATGTTTTTGTACCATGTTTAGTTTTTTTCAAATAGATTATAATTGTTGACACCAATAACACGATGCATAAAACAACTATGAAAAAAATACATATGCCTATATAGCGATTTCTGCAGAGAGACCGCCGACATGGTTAGGCACCGTGAATAATACATCATTTCTAGCTGATCAACACTACTTTTATTTAAAAGGAGTGGCAGAAACAAGATATAAACGCGAAGAAGTATGTGGATTGAATTTTTTTCCGTAGTACAATATTTGCACAAATTCACCAAAGACTATTTTCCGATTTATGTAGGGCATAAATCTAAAGTAAAATTTAATATATTAGTATATTATTATAAAGATATAATTTGAGTGAATTAAATATTTTTTCTTGCAGTTGACTTCAAATAGTGCATAATGACGAACTATTTCAAATTTTCTATGGTTGTTGATGAAATAAAACTCAATCTCGGTTCTTTCGTACACATATACAGAGTCAAGGTTACCCTGTTTACATTTGAAGTGATAAAATCTGTCAGCCCATTATAAAATATGATAATGAGTAAATCAGTCGAGTCAGCCATACGTATATTGACGTCATAGCAAGTGATACGCGGAACCAGTCCCGGACAACAGGTTCTTGTCTGAAGTAAGACTGGCTCATCTAGTTCGGCGGGTAGAAGTCGAGGTGGGGGACAATGTGTCTATAAATGAGACCCCCGGGCTAGAAAATCTCACTTGCAGCAACACTAGCGAAGCAAAACCACATCAGCAAACATGGTAAGTGTTCTTTTATCTAGTTGTTTACTGTGTATTTTTTCTCCCCCCCCCCCTTTTTAGATTTTTTAAGGTATTTGATATTTACTAGTAAAAAGCAAGATCAAGCGTATTAAACTTTATGTTGTTCCATTCTTATTTTCCACGGTCATGAGCAGTAGCGAACAAAAATCAAACCCAATCAGACTGCGAAATTATAGATAAAATTGTCATCTGTAATGTAAAGAAATATTTTTTCTAAAAAAAATTTGTCATGTTTTAGTTAAACTAGGTTAATTTTGTTTAAGGTATTAAGATGTTTTTTCTTCATTATTTATTCTTTCGTTTATTGTGTTCATTTAAAGCACTTTTGAATGTGATTTTTTTATCTTTTATTTTATTTATTTTTATTTTTTATGAAAGGTGTTCTATATAAATGTGGTATTATCATATCCTCACGGACTTTAAAACGCCTCACCTGAGAAAAGTGTCTTATATTTTATTTCGTGATTTTCAAACAATTTTAGATTATTTAGAAATGTTAGGAGTCTTATTATTTCAGAAATAAACCGATGCACTTATCTAGTAAGATAACCGATTTTTCCCTTAGAAAAATATAAATAAATAAAACGTGGTTCGAAAATCGAAGTCTTTTTCATGAGACGTTTTAAAAGTGCTTGAGTATATATGTACATTATGTATACATCATTGACAAGTTTTAAGTTGTTATATGTTTGTTTAGGTCTTATAAACATCGATGCATGTACTCTTACTACTACTACCACTGTTTCTCATCTTCGCTGTCACTACTGCTACCACTGAGCCTGTTGCTATTACCAGTGTTGTTGCTGTTATCCTTAACTTACCCTTTTCATTAAATTTTGCTGGATTAAGTTTTAATAGATGACGAGTTTATTATCAATATTATCATCATCATTATTTTATTATAATTCTTATTACTGCTTTTTATTTATCTGACATAAAAAAAACTGTTTATTTGTTTTATTTTATTATTAATAATAATCTGAAATAATAAAATATTTATTATTATTATTATTATTTATTATTATCGACATGACATACTGAAATGTATACTAAGTGTGTCTATTCTGAAATTTTACAGCCCGTTTACAAGTGTAACCCTGCTCAGTATGCCGGTAAGTACAAATTCTTCACTGGCCAATAGTTGTCTTAAGCCTGCAGATTTAATTTTTAATAACACTAAAAATTATTTTCATGTATTCCCTTATGTACAATTAATATAGATCAATTTACATATGAGTAATCAGCTTTTACACACTTTTTTCTATTAATTTGAATTTATCCTTTTTTTTAGTTGATTGGAAAAAAAGCTATCACAACTTATACTACTAAACGCTCTATACGGTTCCTGGGTTGGACCAGTACTTGGCGACCAGGAAAGCCATGAAGAATCATCGACCCAAATACGCAGTCATAGTTTCCACTTTCTCGGCGCCTCTAATGTTTTCTTTTTATTCATATATCTGATTTTAAAGTCAGTGTCTTGGGGATTTTTTTAATTAGTGCCTTCAGTGTAATTTCATCTGTTTTTAAAGATATTTCAGTACAGCTATTCATGTCAGCAAGTGATTTTTTGTGTCTTTAATCTACATCAAAAATCAAATTTATATTTATTGGTCGGCATCAAGACTGGCGAATTTATTTCTATTAAGGATGAAATTGCAAAATGCTGTGTTTTAAATCAACTTACTGTAAGAAAGTACAGGCTCGGTTTATTGCAACTTCAGTTAAATTTTAAACTTAAGTCAGTGTAGCAATACCAGATGGCCGTGGCGACAATAAATGGCATCATCAAAACCAAGACAAATCTGTCAACATTGGGTTCGCTTGAAAATAGAAATTACCCTAAGTATGTATTTTATTTCTTCATCGATTTCTATGGGACATGTGTTAATCTAAGAGAAAAAAACCTTTCCACTGAATATAGGATTTCCATCAGCAGCTGGACAATCACTACGTGAAACCCTGGAACAGAAGAGCTTGGAACTGTAGTCCCCTTGCATACAAACAAATTCCAAGGTTTCAGGTGCTTGAAAAAACGGCTCAGCTGGAGATCCTATATTCCAAGAAAAGCTTTATATTTTTTTTCATAGAAATCGATGAAGAAATGAAATACTTATGGGCAATTTTCTATTTTGCTGACAGTCTTGTCTTGGTTTTGATGCCTTTAATGACGCATTGCTACACTGTAAGTAAACAGTGACTTTTGATAGACAGTACTTTTGCCCCTACCCCATTGTTTTTTGTTTGTTTGTTGTTGTTTTTTCATAGAAAGGTCTGTAAAAATTTGGGTTTTAGGGTTCTAGAAAATATAGAATTCGAAAATAAAAATACCAAAGTTAAAAAATATCTTTAAAAGATTCATGAACACCCTCCCTGTTTGCGAAATTTATCAGAAACAAATTCTAAAGATTTAACCACATTTGGCAGGCTTCCTCCGGTATTTCAACAACAACTCTGTCAATGGGTTGATGTCACGTAACGAGCTGCGAGCTGCTCTATCCAGGGCCGGATGTAAACCGACAAACGCCGAGCTGACACAGATCATCGATCTTGTCAGCGTTGATAGTGAGTTTGTCTGTCAGTTTGTCTGTCTGTTTCTATGGCATCCTTTGACCTTGGATACATTCTTGATTTTGTGTGAACATGATGTAGATGCCAAGCTTGGGTCAGTTATTGATCTCTCTCTCTCTCTTTCTCTCTCTCTCTCTCTCTCTCTCTCTATATATATATATATATAGAAGGGCCTGACTAAAACGGAACCCCTTCAGGTGTTATTATCAAATATGAAAATAGGGTGAACTCTGACCCGTGTCCGCTCCCTCGTCTAGATCCGCGCATGTAAACTGAGTTATATATTGCATTACTAAATAATGTTAGGATGTCTAGATTAAGTGATCACTTTAGCAGATTGTCTTCTGTTTACGGATAAAGCCAAACTTGATACATGTCAATAATCTTATATACTTAGTCTTATGTTACTGCCTCACTTCAATTCAGTATAATGTATTGTATATAAAGGCCTACAGCCCAAAATACAAAATCACGCTTATATCACTCTATATATCACAAAGACAAGTTGCGTGACTCCATAACAAGTCACATTATCCCGAGAATGGTTCAGTTAGTCCCACACTCCCCGTGCAAACGGGAAGCAGACTAAATGAATAACTACCCAATAGCTCCTGATTGCAGGACATACAACGGACTGGTTTTGTTAATTGTAGAACTTATCAAACTTATCAAGTTATTAAACTTCTTCTTTAAACAGGTAACGGACTGTCATGGCAGTGTTTCATCGACTACGTTTCCAGTTACGTCAGTTTCCGTGACGTCGAGCAGGAATACGCTGACGCATTCAGGATCTATGACGTCAGCGGACAAGGTTTCCTGTCTCGTGACGACATCCGTTACGTCATGAACAAACTTGGACTTAAATGTGATCTTGACAAACTTATGGACGAAGTGGACACCAATAGGGATGGCACGATCGAGTACGACGGTATGTTGATGTTTGTTCTTATGGAGTGATGCATTTTTATGATTCTTTTCGGTTGGTTCAGTTTTTGAAAAGATTATCCAATATTGTACTACTCTACTCTCAGTCG
>CM037788.1:52793759-52843759 GCA_021229015.1 Solen grandis
ATTTACTGATGCCTCAGTCATCCGTTGTTGTTGTTGTTGTTGTTGTTGTTGTTGTTGTTGTTTAGCATTTTCGGTAAAGAATAGCCCCAGTAATAATACCGTATATATTCCTTGGAACTTTAAATGGTTGCTACTATCATGCCATATGTATAATCCAACATCGCAAGTGTTCCGAATGGTTCTCTAGCGCATATGTTCATGAAGATGCATAGTATATTTGCACGTGCGTCAAAATGAACTCTATGTCCGCGAGATAGATTTTGACTTTGCCGTGACCTACTAACGTTTGAAAATATACGAATATAGGAGAGTCTCATTTTGATCCATTTATAACAAAATAATAAAATAAATCCCAGTATTTACTCAAATCTATCATATTAATACATATATAAAAGTGGGCCTTTTTGACCCGATATGTCGGGTCTTTGGATACACTTTAAAAGACGTTTGTTTTTTTTTGTGTTTTTTTTTTTTTCGGTACGGTCCTTTCTGGTTTCAGGTCTTTCTGATCCGATAGTTAGGATTTAGGAGGTTACTATGAAACAGTGGTAAGATACTGTCATCCAACCGAGCTTCTTTCTTGGGATATCTTATCAAAGACTACAAACTCATTGTGTCTTTGTAGGTCAATAAGAGCTAAATTTATACATACGAACATAAATACAGCGTGTCTGTTAAAATCTCTGCATTTCAGTGCTATTCTAATATGTTAGAGCATCCAATTCTGTCACCTGCTGAGGTTCAAAGGTTCAAAACCCAATATAGTCATCTTTTTATCCCGATTACTCGAATAATAAAATGAGCTATCGCAGTCCTTTAAAACTTCATACATCTGTTACTGTCATCAGATCAACCAGTAGAAACAGGAACAGTAACTTTTCCGATTATTTGTGCATATTTATGACTTTTTTGGACTTAGAAAAATGTTAAAGTTTTGTTTAACATTGCCATTATCTCCACTTGAAATTACTCATTGGATGTCCCTCAAACTTCACACATCAGACCAAGCAGTAGAAACAGGGACAGTAACTCTTCAAAATATTTGTTTGCAAATGTATGGCTCTTTTTGGACATAGAAAAAAATGTTAAATTTTGTCGGCGTACATAAAAAACTTTGATACATGTTAATTGCTCAGTGTACAGTTTCCAGAGAGAATTGTATTGCCTTTAATTGCAAATTTTATTTTTATTGAAAAGCACTGGAATAGCCAAGCGTGCTGTTTTGCGGACATCTAACGTTATTGTATCTTCTATATATTTCTTTTTGAACACTTTTCATATTATATCACTCCTATATCAGATTGAGTAAGAAAATGTTTTATTTAATGCTTTTCGGTGGATTATAACATGTATATGGAAATATCAGTGAATTAAAAATGGTAATTTCACTGTGAATATTACCATCTCTGGAACTTGAACCCGATCCTACATTATAGACTAATCGGAGCGTCATTTCTGTTGGAATTTACGCAAGAAATGACGTCATAAATAACGTCACGCACGCGAGGTAATCCCGCCAATTTTTACTTCTTTTGTGAATAAGTAGTAAAGATTAGTTCATAACTGCCATTAACTACTCGATGTAGTCACGAGGGCGGAACCCGACTCGAGAGTGACTATGTTGTGTAGTTAAAGGCAGCTATGAACTAAGCTATTAGCACATGGCATTTTCCTTTCACTAGCGACAAAACTTCTTTTAACGCGAAATATACCAACGAAAATGAGCTCAATGTGCTTTCGTACAAAAGTGTGTGTCATGTGGTTGCGTAGTCTACACTTATTGATTTTTACAAAAGTGTTGGACTACTCGTTATAGTCCACGGTGACAATGAACAAATACTAGCACCTAATTGGACGAGAGAAAAATACCATGTGCTAAATAACGCTTAGCACATGGCATTTTCCTTTCGTCCATTCAGGTGCCAGTATTTGTTCATAGTCACCGTGGACTATTATATTATTTTTTATAGATTAATATAGATGTTCTATATGTCAAAGCGATACTATTTATTAGTTATTTATTAAGAATACTGATTATGCATGGATATACATTGTAGATACGTGAGGATATGTGCATTTTAATTACATATTTAGAATATAATAATTGGGTAAGAAATGTGCGGCATCATTTATATTCAAATGACTTTGGTTATGTGCAGGACAGTCAGTACGTACCAAATCAAAAATTATTCCTTTCCAAATATATTACTAGACAAAAGCATATCAGTTTTGCAAAATTTGTATGTACGATATTTTAATAATGTAAAATTATCATGCTATGTGAAATTCAAAAGTGACTACAATTGTGAGTGTCATATAAATTCATTAGATATTGACAAGTTTAGGAATTGTTTAAGCAGTTCTGCACATTGTCTTATGATAGAGACAGGGCGTTATTATAATATACCTTGAGAATATACAGATTGTCCATACTATTTTTAATTTTAAAAATTTATTTGAAATAAAACGCAAAATACAATATATTTAAAGCAATACACAGACTAAATTAAGAGTTGCGCCCTAACACACCCCACACCAGCATCACCCAAAGTAAATTTAAGTCCCGAGCACAAATACAAACAAAACACTCATGCACTACAATCTTCTTATCTCCAAACATGGTCACTGTCTAGTTTTTCTAATATTATTGTTACAAAAGTTGCTACTTTCTTTACAGTAATACTATTTTTACTGTTTAATAGATTATGTAAATTTACTAAGTTTGTGCTGCCATTATACCAACTAAATAAAAAAGATTGTCTTATGTCATTAAACCTTTTGCATTTGAAGAATACGTGAAATTCATCTTCTACATATCGGTGGTTCAGATAAATCATACAAAAGTTACATATTCTGAATTCTTTATCAATTCCAGCATGGCGTCCAAGTTCAATATTTAATTTATGACCTGAGCATCTAAATCGTGCTAAACCTATTCTTAACCTTAAAGGAATGCCAATAGAAAGATATTTTTCTGGTTCTAATAAACTTTTGAAACCTTTGTAAAAGTTACAACGAGATGAACACTCTATATCATTTTGCCATGATTGTCTCTTGCAATCCACTAGTCTTTGTCTAAATTTAAAAATGGACAAATTTATATCTGCAACCTCTTGAGATAACCAAACAAAGCCAAATCCATACCTAAAAAGAAGTTCTTTTACTCTCGTTACCCAGTTTACTGTGCCCAAATCATCATGATATTTTAACATTTTATAACAATTTCTTGGATATCTTGTGTCAGACATTCTTAAAAGATTACACCAATATTTAATGCATTTTGTATGATAAATAATACACATAGGAAGTCTACCACATTCACCTAAGGCCATACTATCATTTACACACATATTTACGCCAATAAAATCTTTACAGAATCTAGTTTGAACCTGTTCGATTATCGCTGAGTATTCAAAACCCCATATCATATGCGACTATAAAACTAGAAAAGAAAAAAAAGATTTGTGACACAGTATATAAAAAGATGCAGTTTCACTCGTGGCTTCACCACTCGTGCAAATATCACTTTTTATGTTCACTTAGATTATTATAAATCGATCTTACACCAAAACAAACAATTATCCTCTATTTATTTTTATTCTATTATATGCTTATAGTTATTTATTGGAAATTATACTTAGATCTAGTTTAGATCTAATAACCTTGTTTATGGAGAGTTTTAAATTACCAAAAGCAGTCGATGGAAGTGTTATAAATTTTGCAAGATTAACCTATAAACCTCTATGAAAATTTGGATATACCTTTAAATAATTCTCTCTGTTATGTAGATTTCAGTGAAATTTTTAATTAGGCACCCTAAACAGAAGAATGGTAAAATCAGTCTTTAAGATGGCTGAGTAGGGCAAAGATCTATAATAACATATTTAATAGGTCTTTGAGTAATTTATTACACATTTTCAGGGGCTCTATATATACACAGTGTATTCCCGAAAGCCTTTATTCTTAACGATCATCAGTAGTAAACGATGTTTTTCAATATTAGAGTTTCCTTACTTCTAAATGGGAGACATTTTAATATCCAAACTTTAGATAAGAAAATCCCCATAAACCAAGAAATTTATTTTTTGTTTTAAGCCTAAAACTGACGGTAAATTTTACATTAAGTTGTCCTCTCATGCATACAAAACAACCATACTGTTCATTTTTCAGGTCTCCATTTAGAGCCCATTAGGGTTATTTCTTTCCTTTTCGAGACATTTTCGTTTACAAGGGAGGTTACTCTAAGATTTCTACAACAAAGTCTGTCGCCGTATGAAAAAAACTTTGCAATGGATTATGAATTCAAGCAACGGACAGCTCAGGAAAGAAAGAAAGTTGAAGACCTTTTTGACTATGAAGGTTGCAAAGTTGGCCGAGGAACATACGGGAGTGTGTACAAAGCTAAAAGCAAGGACAGGTAGCAGTTCGGTTGTTTCTGCCTTGATACTTGTATTCAGCGCCTTTCTACAGGCTTTAATCTGTACAGAGATCCGCTCCAGTTATTTTTTTTATCTGTATCAGCAGTTTAACGTTACATGAATCATCAGTCTTATTTTTCTCCTTCTTCTTCCGTATAGGCGCTCTGGCGTTCTCCATACTGATTGATGACATCTCCCCTTGGAAAACGCAAAGCTCTTAACTTTACACCTAATACCTACTTCTTTTGTTCTTTAATTTTATTCTCACACAGCCTTTACTAACACTCTTGCAGCTTGACATGCAAAATGTCTAGGTCCCCAACAGGGGTTTGAGATAATAGGAAGATAGATAGAATCATAGATACATTTGTTAAACAATGAAAGTCCAGTGCTGGTCAAAAATATATAAAAGTAGTTCATTTAACAAGAAAATATTAATTGTATAGAGCCTCTGTGACCGAGCGAGTAAAATACAATATTAATTGTATAGAGCCTCTGTGACCGAGCGAGTAAAATACAATACAGTACGACTTCACTGGTGGAAAAGAAAAGTGTCCAAGGTTTCACAACTCTCAACTGTCCTTAAGTATTCAGTTCTCAACATATTGGTAACCATATTCTTGAGCTATGCACATAAATGTGGTATTTTATCCCAGAGAGTGACATAATTTGATAAGGAAACCATTGACACTAGGCAAAATTAATTGATACTTGTTTCCGATCCATTTTTAGTAAAAATAGTCCTGTTAAAGATACATGCACTCATTTGGTAAAGAATTATCAAATTGCTTTTTTTTTTTTATAAAATCCTTGTTAAATCTTTTGTAAACTGTCAGCTTGCAAGCAATGACTGATTTAGATGTAAACTTAATTCTGTTCTAAAAGTAGCATGTTGGGAGCTGTAGGTGCAGGGTTCGATCCTTGGCCACAACATACCAAAGTTGTAAAAAATGATACAAAATCTGCAGCACCCTAAAACAGTGCATGCATATAAGAAAGTAAAGACCCTTCTTTGGTCTTATGTGGTTCATGATCCTGTAGGATTTTTTCAACACCAGCCTTTGTTACGGTCACACGACTTACCGAAATACCAAAATACTTCCGAAAAACCGGAATACCCTAGATAATTGGGATAGCCATATACTGTAGGGCTTAATTAGTGTTAGAATGCTATATTATGAGGTATCAATGGCTTTATGCTTTATTTTGTTTACGAAGTGTTTTATTTATTTATTATTTTTATCTTATTTCTTTTTAAATGGGCCAATTCGAGATTTCAGTATTAACCAAAATTTCTCGTCAGTCAAATACTCTCTCGGCCAATATATCCCTGAATGAATTTATAAAATTGCTCAAAATTGTTGTGTTTGTATGTTATTTAGTATGTTGATATTATCAAAAGCTATATTAAAGTATTTACGTCTCTGATATTATCGATGGAACAGAACTGACGACTGCGGTATTCCTGTAAGAGAAATTGCTAGTCTGCGGAACCCTCCCTAGGACCGGACGACCATGTATTAATTTTTATTTGATTATGTGCTTGTTTAATTTAGTTATAAAATTGAAAAAAACAATACATTGATTATTGTTGTTGTGGGTGAAGAAAGAAGAAAAAGAAACTGACAATTATCACAGTCAGAAAGCACTATACATATATATATATATATATATATATATATATTCAAAAATGCCTTTAAAGGTATAGGAATACATGAAACCATTACAAACGTATCCGCATTGCAGAAATACTACCGGAATACCCCTAAACTAGTATTATCCTTCAATGTATAAAGTATTATATTAGAAATAGAAATAAGATACTGAAATATAGTGCTTTCTAACATAAATAATGAATATTGAATATTTTAGATATTGATTTTGTGTTCTTACCTGCAATTGCCATTTGAACCGCTCTTTATGTTCAGAAATATAGTTTAATTGCTAATTCTTATTAATGTTCACAATATTTTATTTTACAAAATTAACACAATGACATTTTGTCTTTCAAACTAATTATCATTTTGGAGTTTGTTACTATACTTATTTTGCTTCAATTGGCTCATAAAAAAGAAAAGTTGAAATAGACACACACACACACTCACACACACACACATACAAACAACTGAATAAACATTAAAAACATCATAAAGCCATTGATTCCTCATAACATAGCATTCTAACACTTATTAAGCCCTACAATATATAGCTATCCCAATTATCTAGGGTATTCCGGTTTTTCGGAAGTATTTTGGTATTTCGGTAAGTCGTGTGACCCCTTTGTTATGTTGACCTTTGGCATGGTAGGATGCGGACAGCTTCCTTATCCTTGCTGGAGGAGCTGGATTCATTCTTGTTAGACACTGAACTTAACTAGACATTCAGATTGTTGGCTTTGGAGTTGTTGTCAGACTATGTGATTCTGTTGGTAGACCTGCGAGGTACAAAGTCATTGCTGGTTGATCATGGCATTATGAATCTTCATACTCACAGTGCTAAATAAGAAATAAAAGTCAGGGTTTTTCCTCCTTATATAAGCACTAATGGAAAACGGAGGCTTTCCCAATCGCCAAATCTGACTATTTTTTCTCATCGTTGGTACCATTTTCCCAGTCGTCAATAATAAAATTCCCAATTTGAAGAATATAGATCGAGCGAAAAGTGGCTGTTTGCGTCGGCTTTGTTAACATTTGCTAGTGGTTTATTTATTACAAATATGTATATTTTATGATTGAATACTCTTTTGAATATATCTAAATTTCAACTAAAATCATGTCAGTACAGTAGTAAGTACTATAGAAAAAGACTTATTACATACAAGCCTGATCATAGGAACCATAAAATAGAGGACATGTTCAAATAAAAATGCAATTGAGATTCCCGAACACCGGCACTAGCACAAGTGTGACAGAACCCTTGTTTTCTCATTCTACTTGTCTGTCTATGGAAAAATTAAACATCACTGAGATTGACATAACAGAAAAATTCAAGAGTGCAAAGAACAGAGATATTTCTCTGTAAACTTAGCTTAACTCGGTAACTATGTTACATGAATAAAAAAGTATCTGTTCAGTTTGGATTTTGTATAATTTACTGTTTAATATTACAGTATGGTCAAAATTCACAATTAGGTGAAAAAGGATGCAAATTTGACTACACGACGCAAATTTTTCCCAATTGGAGCAGAACCGGTACCATTCCCAATTGGCTGAAGAAAAACCCTGAAAGTCTGAATTCTTCTGTAATCATAGATTTCATTTTCAAGGTTTTTATTCACACTTTTATATTTTTTGTCAAGTTGATCATCAAAATGGGTAGGCTTAGAACTGGGGCTAAAAGTAAACAGATCTATGAAGCATACTTTGCTATTCAGATTCCGGTGACATACAGCAGTTAACACACAAATGGTTACAAGGGTATTTACTATTACAAATGTTTTTAAATTCATTTTATTTCATAAACTTTTCCTCAGCATATAAGGGTAGTTGCAGGACTGGTTGGCCCAGTGTCAGGATAATGTGACTGGGTGTGGTATCATGCCACATGTCTATGGCGTGATACTGCAGTGCTGCAGCACTATATCTGTCTCAAGTAGGCATCATCTCCAAATGACTGAAATGCTGTCGGTGGGACGTTAAACCCAACAAACAGACAATCATAAACTTTTCTAGTTGGATGTGCCTTTTACTTGAAAATCTGATCACCCTGGCTATTACTGTAACGGTGTATATGCTAAATATTCTCACTGACATTGAATTATTAGAGGATTGATTTTGTGAGGAATTAAAATAATCTGACATTGTCAATCAAAATTATGTTAGCACACTTTGAGATTATCCACAAAATAGATGCAGCTTTTATAAGATGATAAATTTTGGAAGAGAATTTTATGAACTTTTACATAGATTGAAATAGAATCCAAACATTGCTATGAAGACTTGCTATATGCGTATTATCCTCATGTGAGGATAATACAATTGTAACCCTTTGTCCAATAATGCATGGATTTATCCATTTCAAACTCAGTGGAAACCCTGTATGTTATGCATATCATGAACAATATCAGTTGTTATTTTCACTTAGTATGCTTTTTCATGATCGGTCAGAACAATTTTATCCTGCCATACTTAGGCAATGGTACACTTAATATATTTGAAAATATAATTTGGTTAAGCAACATAGTGTCACAAGCTGTTCCTATCATTGCATTCATATTTTTTTTTTCATTTCACATTTGAGCATTCTATTAGTTTGAATTGAGGATTTCTTATAAGAGTTATTATGACTAGAAATGAAACTCACTTTTTTTTTCAGTTCTGATGGCAAGGAGTATGCCTTGAAGCAGATTGAAGGAACAGGAATATCCATGTCAGCCTGTCGAGAAATAGCAGTAAGTTATCTCTCTCTCTCGCTCTCTCTCTCTCTTTCAGCAAAAGAAACAAAACATTTCTTTCATATTGATTGGGAGACAAGTTATCTTCTTATATAGAAACTATCAATCACAGCAGTTCCTAGGTTGCACCAGTACCAGACATAACACAAACTACAATCATTGGTAATCTGATATGGTCGAGGCCAAAGCTTCATTTTTAAACTCAGTGGGTTCTTGATTAAGCTTGTATGCATTATAATAAATAGAATATAAACACTGGTTTTTAGAAAACAAATTTTCTGATTTTTTTCAGCTCCTGAGGGAGTTGAAACATCCAAATGTGATCAGTCTACAGAAAGTTTTCCTGTCCCATCCAGACAGGAAAGTATGGCTCCTCTTTGACTATGCAGAACATGACTTGTGGGTAGGTAGACTCCCCTACTCTTGAATTTTCTTTAATTATAATTTGAAACCAACATTGAAAAAACATAAAAAAAACAAAAACATTATAACATTTTGCTATCAAAAAATGCCTTTTTTTTTTAATTTCCATGGCACAGAGCTCTTAAGTTAATATGGGTCAATCCTAGATTTTCTGTCAACTTGAAAAGTTAAATAATATATGATATTTATTGTGTTTTTTATTTTGTTCACAATTGATCACAGCACATTATCAAGTTTCATCGGTCAGCTAAAGCTGCCAAGAAGCAGATCACATTTCCGAAGAACATGGTGAAGTCCCTCCTATACCAGATACTGGACGGTATCCACTACCTGCATGCCAACTGGGTGCTGCACAGAGATCTGGTACACCTGTCTGTCAGTCTGTCTGTCTGTTCTCTCCCTGTTTTTAGCTCACCTGGCACAAAGTGCCAAGGTGAACTGTTGGGACCAGCCTTTGTCCATAGTCGTCAGTCGTCAACAATTTATCTAAAAATCTTTTTCTCTGAAACTACTGATGGGAAAGTGATCAAAATTTGCAAGGATGTTCCTAAGGTGATCCTCTATAAAAATTGTTCAAATGTTCCGGCTGTTGCATAAATAGGTCACAGGAGCTAAAAAAAGATATTAAAAAGTGAAATCTTAAAAATCTTCTTCTCTGAAACCACAAGGCCTAGAGCTTAGATATTTGGTGTGTAGCATAGTCTAGTGGATCTCTACGAAGTCTGTTCAAATCATGACCCTGGGGTCAAATTGGCCCCACTAAGGGTCACCTGATTTTACATAAGCTAATATAGGAAAAAACTTGAAAAATCTTCTTCGCAGAATTCACAAGGCCTGTTTAGATATTTGGTATGTAACATGGCCTAGTTGACATCTACCAAGTTTGTTCACATCATCACTGAATGGTCAGAATTGGCCCACTCCAGGGGTGACTTGATTTAACAAAGGCTAATATAGGGGAAAAAAACCTAAAAAATCTTCTTCTCAGAAACCACAAGGCCTGGAGTTTAGATATTTTGTATGTAACATGGGCTAATAGACCTCTACCATGTATGTTCAAATCATGGCCCTTGGGTCAAAATTGACCCTGCCCCAGGGGTCACTTGATTTTACATAGCCTAATGATACCAAGTGAGCGATCCCAGGGCCATTATGGCCCTCTTGTTCATTCAGTTTGTCCACCATCGATCTGTCTATGTGTCTGTCTTTCTGTGTTCCCTCTCTGTTTATGAGTCTTTGGTCTATCAATCATTTCTGTATGTCTGCCTTTTGTCATTCTCCAGTCCGGAGATCCTTGAAGTAAATTCTTGTTTGTTTCATGTTTAATATTGTATCAATTTGTATTACTTGTTCAAATATATTAATTGACTGGTTTGTTATGAGTATCCATTTTTAGCTCGACTTTTCGAAGAAAATGAGAGCTTATACTGTCACTCGGGCGTTGGCGTCGGCGTTGGCGTCGGCGTTGCAACACAAGGTTAAAGTTTTTTTCAAACATCAATAACTTAAATACTATCAAAGGTATTCCACCCAAACTTAAAATACTTATTCACCATCATCACTTCTACCTTACTTCTAAGGCCCACAACCCTGGCTACCCTATTTTTGGAGTTATGCCCCTTTCATACTTACAAAACAGCCAAAATCAAGGTTAAAGTTTTTACAAAGTTGTATATCTTCGATACTATCTAAGGTATTCAACTGAAACTTCAAGTACATATTCACCATCATTACCTCTACCTTACTATCAAACTACTTCTTAAGTTATGCCACTTTCATACTTAGAAAACAGCCAAAATCATGGTAATTTTTTTACATAGTTGTACTATCACATGTATTTGACTGAAACTTCAAGTACTTATTCACCATCACTACCTCTGCCTTACTAGCAAGGACCATAACCCTGGCTGTACTACTTCTTGAATTATGCCCCTTTCATACTTAGAAAACAGCCGAAATCATGGTTAATTTTTTTACAAAGTTGTATATTTTCAATACTATCACAGGTATTCCCCCATAACTTGGAATATTACAATTTCAGATTTTAGCACTGGAGTTGGCGGATCAGCACACCACATTCTCAAATTGATTCTGCATGCTAATTTCACCAATTAAAAATGTCATATTTGTTTATTGGAGGTGATAGAATAATTTCTACTATAACTAGAACATATCATCATTGATATGTACCATACTATTAAAATCCATAAAACTGTGTCTTAGCAACTGAGAAAAGTCGAGCGCGCTGTCTTATGGACAGCTCTTGTTAAAGCAGGCAGTTGTGGGTTTGATCCCTGTCGTGACATTCTTTATTGATTAGTACGAGTATTGCTTCTTTAAGTTACCTTTTGCATTTAAGGGTTGTTCCAGGACTGGTTTGCAAGGAAATGATATTATGCCAGTGGCAAAGTATTACAGTGTTGTGGGCATATATTCAGACACTCATAATGTCCTGATTACTAGGCACTGTTGATGAGTTTGTAACTAGATCTCCAGAAATGAATATGTGAAGAGTTAGAGGGGTTTTACAGCATGTTAAATTTTTCTGCTTCAGAAACCAGCCAACATTCTTGTGATGGGGGAGGGGCCAGAAAGGGGGCGTGTTAAAATTGGTGAGTTCCTTAAATTATATGTAGTTATATAGTATGTAGATGTGTATATTGGGATTATGAGAAGCAAGAGTGAATTGACCTGCAAAGTGAGTCTTCTTAACCCTTTCCCTCATATAGACTCATTTTGACGCACTCAATAGGTACCACATAAAGCCTGATCTGCAGAAAACCACAGTTAAACCTTACCAAATTTAATTACAAAGTCCTCATTTCCAGACCACTGAGGAGCAGCGAACAGCATAAAACTTGATCAGCCTGCGAGTTACTCGCAGGCTGATCTGGTTTTATGCTGTTCGCATAGGTCTTTTCATGGAGTCCTCTGTGAGGGAAAGGGTTAACCTGCAACAGCCATCTTTGTACTAGTGCAGGAAGTTAAATTATGTATTAAAGTTACTGACCTAAGTGATTTAGTTCTTTTCTTGTACAGTATCTTATTCCATGTGCTATTAAAGATACTATTTTTTTCTTATGTATTATTTCTTATATATGAGATTTAACATTACTAAGTATACATATAATACCGTCTGTGTTACCACAGCGGACATGGGGTTTGCACGTCTGTTCAATGCACCACTGAAGCCCCTCGCTGACCTTGACCCAGTGGTGGTGACTTTCTGGTACCGAGCTCCAGAACTTCTGCTGGGAGCCAGGCATTATACTAAAGCTATAGGTATGTAAATCAATTTATATTAAAAGTAAAAGATTTAATTCTTTGTCACACAAGTGCTGTTTAGGAATGGTGTATTTTTACCATTGAAAACCAGTTTAACTTTCTGATCCAGTTTTATAGTATCCAGTGCTCCAAGAGCAGGATAGCCCGGCGCCCGGGGCTCCTCTATTTTCAATCCGGGCCGGTCACCATTTTAAAATATCTTGCCCGGCCGGGCGCCTCTAAAAAGGCCGGGCGCATTGAACAAATTTTAAATCTTGCCCGGACCTTTTATAAGTAATCCATTTCATTATCATCATTTATAAACCTTGCTCGAGGCAAAACGCGCTAATCACAATAAATATCACCGAACGTGACCTTGTCATAGGGGTAGTTTACATTCTAGTTCAACCAATCGATAACCGCTATGGATACAAGCTACACAATAACTACGTCATGCGGTGTCGGTCTCTTTTATCCCAAAATAGAAACAGAAGCAATTGCCGAACGTGATTGGTCGCGATAAAAATAGACTTATGAATATTAATTAATTTATACATCATTCGGGTATCTACTGTACTTTTCTACTCTGCGTTTGAAGAGAAATTGTTGTTTTAACAAGGGTCTATTTGAAAGACCCTGTTTTAACGGATTAAGGCACCGATAAAGGACTCGTTATTAATTAACTAATGGTGTGATTAGCTACTGTCTGTGAGTCGACCAAACTGTCAAACCATCTTATTGTTAACAGGTAAGCAAACAATTAAAGATCCACTACTCGCGATTGACCAATTGTCCAACTTATTGTATTAATCGCTAATTGATTATCACAAGAATGCTTTTTAACAAAGAATAAATAAAATGAGTAAAATAATGGGAATTAAAAAATACAAAAAACCTAAGATTGCCAGTATGTTAGTTTACTGTCAACGGAAAAGATGTTGAAGTTCTTGCTTAAGCCTCGCGATAAAGGCGAAAACGAAAGTAAAAAACGTAAGGCAGAAGAGCCCGACAAAATCTACGAGACGCGTGTTTCAATCCAAATGGTTAGAGAGTCATGAGTGGGTCACATCTGGCCCTGGTGGCAAGCACACACGAGTATACAAAATGTTGTAAATCTGATTGTGTCACTGTGATTGACAAAATTTAGTAACTGACCATTTTGTTTATTACATGTAACTAAGATAAACTTAACAAAGACTTAAGTGACAGTGAGATGTGCAAGAAACACAAAATTGTTTATGTAGTTAAAGTTATTGTTAAGAAATAAACATTCATAAAGGTAATTAAATAAAAGAATAAACCTCAATTATAATATGCTAACTCTACAATTATGTTATAAATATTCCTGATTAAATCTTTTTGAAATATATAAATTTATAGTCAATTGCTCATTATCTGCTGTTATAATACAATACAAAAATAATTCTAAGATTAAAGTTTCATTTATGTGTCAGACAGTCTGTGTTACCATGTTGTTAATAAATATTAAGATAAGTTAACCTTGAAAATTATCTTTGTTACAAAAAATAAAACTATTAAAAAATTATATGAAAAATAAATAAAATACATTAAACAAATTGAAAGACTTGTATTATTTCTTAAATTGCTAGTCTTATAAGGCCCCCTCCCTATAGTATAGTTTCAATGAATTACAAACATAATCTTGACAGCGCTTAACAGAATAACGCGCTTTATCAGGGCAAGTAAGTTTTCAATCAGGGCAAGTTGATTTTTTCAATCTACTTGCTCTGGGCTTGTCTGTCATTTTAATTTTCTTGGAGCACTGGTATCCACCTTGTATATCAAGGCTATAGAAAGTCTTATCATTTCTGTACTACATATAAAATTATCAAGGCTATAGGGGGGCCTCCGTGGCTGAGAGGGTAAAGACGCTGACTTTAACACTCACTCAGCCCCCCACCGTGTGGGTTCAAATCCAGGCAGGTTCATTCGGATTTTCATGGGAGGAAGCCTTCCAGCTGGCTTGCGGTAGGTCGGTGGTTCTACCCACATGCCTTCATGCATTCAGGGTCTCCCTCCCCCTGTAATCAGCTGGACGTTGCTATATGACTGAAATACTGTCAAAGCAACGGTAAACTCAAATAGTCAAGGCTATAGACTGTAACATTTCTGTACTAACGTAAACACTCATGTATTGTGGGCACTCATGTATAGTGCGCATCCCAAAGTTTGAGGTTCAAAACCTTGGTAAAAATCTATTTCCCTTCTATAATGCACACTCATTTTTCATACATCGAGGAGGCCGCCATTTTGTTTAGCCGCAGGTGTTTTGCGGATATTCGATTGAACTACAGGTAACTAAAGTTCTACTGCTTCCGAAAGCCAGTCATGCGATGATCATGATTCAGACCTCTAGTATCCACATTCAGCTTGCATTGTTACGCTAATGTTCATTATGGCCAATAGTTTGAGTAATTGTCTTCAAACGCTGACGCCTTGTTGCTTGTTTGTCACAAGTTACTTTCCAAATGGAGTTTGAAGTACACAATTATCTTTAACGGAACAGTTTTGTCCAAAATGGAACTAACTAGCTAGAATATCATCTGAATGTACTAAAAACAATCAGCTGATTGTATAATCATATCATAATGACAGTCATGGTTTGTCTCAGTAATGATGATGAGAATATCGCATTTGGCTTCATGTCAATTATTATGTAAAGTACAGTACAGTCCTGAACAAGTTCTGGGTGATCCACAAAAAAATTTTTTTTTCAATTAATTGAAGAAATCACAACAGACAACAATTTTCTGGCAAGTATATACGATTGAGCTTTAATACTAATTTAAAATATGAATACAAATCATATAGACTCCGCTGATCACCGATATGGGTGGGGTAAAGTTTGAAAACCCAAAGGAAAAACTGAATTCTCATGTATTGTGAGCACCCCTTTTCAGAAATCGAAATTGAAGTTATAGAAATGCGCACAATACATGAGTGTTTAAGGTACATATAAAATTATCAAGGCTATAGGCAGTATGTCATTTCTATGTTACAGATATGTGGTCTTTAGGCTGTATATCACTTCTGTATTACAGATATGTGGTCTTTAAGCTGTATATCACTTCTGTATTACAGATATGTGGTCTTTAAGCTGTATATCACTTCTGTATTACAGATATGTGGTCTTTAGACTGTATATCACTTCTGTATTACAGATATGTGGTCTTTAGACTGTATATCACTTCTGTATTACAGATATGTGGTCTTTAGACTATATATCACTTCTGTGTTACAGATATGTGGTCTTGAAACTGTATATCACTTCTGTATTACAGATTTGTGGTCTTTAGACTGTATATCACTTCTGTATTACAGATATGTGGTCTTGAAACTGTATATCACTTCTGTATTACAGATTTGTGGTCTTTAGACTGTATATCACTTCTGTATTACAGATATGTGGTCTTTAAGCTGTATATCACTTCTGTATTACAGATATGTGGTCTTTAGACTGTATATCACTTCTGTATTACAGATATGTGGTCTTTAAGCTGTATATCACTTCTGTATTACAGATATGTGGTCTTTAGGCTGTATATCACTTCTGTATTACAGATATGTGGTCTTTAGACTGTATATCACTTCTGTGTTACAGATATGTGGTCTTTAGGCTGTATATCACTTCTGTATTACAGATATACGGTCTTTAAGCTGTATAGCACTTCTGTATTACAGATATGTGGTCTTTAGGCTGTATATCACTTCTGTTACAGATATATGGGCTATAGGCTGTATATTTGCGGAGCTGCTAACGTCAGAGCCGATATTCCACTGTCGTCAGGAGGACATTAAGACCAGTAATCCATATCACCATGATCAACTAGACCGAATATTTAATGTGATGGGCTTTCCACAAGGTAAACAATTAATTCTAAATGTTAACAATTTTCTTTCCTTTCGATTGTACCCATGACATCCCTCTTCCAAGGCAGATGTTCTAACAACATGAGCACCAGAGACAGTGAAAAAAAAACATAGTATGAGTTAATGGTCATATGTTGGTTTTAGACATCACCATGTATCACTTAGACAATTAACGTTAGATGCTGCGATTACTGTAACAAAAAATTCTTGAGGTTTTTTTTTAGCTTGACTATTCGAAGAATATGAGAGCTATTGTAGTTGCCCTTTCATCAGCGTTGGCATTGCAGCTTTTGGTTAAAGTTTTGCATGCAAGTTACTATCAACCTTATATCTCAATAACCATTATGGTATTGACTTGAAAGTTTATGAATATGTTTAGGGGGGTCAGACAACCAAGGTAGATATCTCAGTATCCAGCCTTGTGATTGATTTTAAACATCTTTAATATATTAAGGGGGATCATACTTTCATGGTAGATAACTCTTGATGGAATATATTACAAATTATGGCCCATTTTGAACTTAGAAATTTTGGTTAAAGTTTTGAATGCAAGATACTCCCATGTTTATATCTCAGTATCCAGCCTTGCGATTGATTTTAAACATCTTTAATATATTAAGGGGGATCATGCTTTCATGGTAGATAACTCTTGATAGAATATGTTACAAATTATGGCCCATTTTAAACTTAGAAATTTTGGTTAAAGTTATGCATGCAAGGTACTTTCATGTTAATATCACAGTATCCAGGCATGCAATTGGTTTGAAACATCTTTAATATGTTTAGGGGTATCATACTATCAAGGTAGATAACTTTTGATGGAATATATTACAAGTTATTGTCCCTTTTTTAACTTTGAAATTTTGGTTAAAGTTTTGCATGCAAGGTACTTTCATGCCTATATCTCAGAGTCCAGGCATGGGATTGATTTGAAAATTTTAAATATGTTTAGGGGTATCATACTATAAAGGAAGATAACACTTGATGGAATATATTAAAAATTATGGCCCCCTTTTAACTTAGAATTTGGTTAAATTTTTGCATTCAAGCTACTATCCAGCTTATATCTCAGAAATCGCTTGTGGAATTGACTAGAAAGTTAAGGAGTGTCTTCAGGGGCATCAGAAAACCAAGGAGGATAACTTTTGGACTGAATTTTATGCAAATTATGGCCCTTTGGTTAAAGTTTTGCATGCACAGTGTTATTATGCTTATGTCTCAGGAACTATGGCATTGGATTGATTTTAGACTTCATAAAAATATTACGGGATATCAGACTATCAAGGTATATTATTTTTGACTATTATTATGTACAGGGTATGTGAAGGGCAAGAATTGAAATAGATTTCATTTGATTTACCAACAAGCATTTTGAATAGTCGAGCATGCTGTCCTCTGACAGCTCTTGTTTTATGTACATGTAATGTGGTTCTGTGTGTGTATTTCTGTATGGGTTTCACTGAAGTACCAATTCTGGCTTTGACCCGGCGGATAAGAGGCGTGATTATTGTCTCATTTATTTCTTGTGTATTGGACATGATGATGTTATTCTGTATATTCCAGAGAAAGACTGGGAAGATATAAGAAAAATGCCAGAGCATAATACTTTAATGAAAGACTTTAAACGATCAAAGTGAGTAATGTTTTTTATTGTTCTGATTGAGATTGTAATGTTTTTATTTAAATTTTAGTTCAGAAATATTCAATGATATTAACCCTTTCCCTCATAGAGGAAACCATGAAAAGACCTATGCGAACAACATAAAACCAGATCAGCCTGCGAGAAACTCACAGGCTGATCAGGTTTAATGCTGTTCGCTGCTCCTCAGTGGTCTAGAAATGAGGACTTGATAATTAAATTTGGTAAGGTTTAACTGTGGTTTTCTGCAGATCAGGCTTTATGTGATACCTATTGAGTGTTTTAAGCTTTAATCCTTTAGTAGTCTGTCATTTTAGAATTTGAAAATAAGTTTGTCTCGGTCTGATTAAATTTTATAATATCATCTAATCTTACCTTTTACCTCATGAATATTCATGTAAACATTTATGATTTTATGAATATTGATATTGCTGAACTTTAAATGGTATATAAAACAAGTGATTTTTTAAATTTGATTGGCAGTTTTTAATGAGCAAATATCAGGCAATCCCTGAATCCCCAGATGTGGGTCTACTCTGTTTTGCCAATGCATCAAAATAAATGAGTCAATATAAGGTAAAGGGTTAAAGGTAGTGAGGAGTAGCAACCAATATTATATAAACCAGAGGCACCTGTAAAATACTAGCAGGTTGATCTGGTATATCAGGGTTCTAACAAAGCTTGTGAAAATAGGGTCCTACCATATATATGTACTTAAAAGTTTAAATATCATTTATGAAACAAGTTATCACAGCTTATATTAATCACTCACTCTCAATGACTTGCTGTGGTTTATGTGGTCATTTTTGTGCGAGGAAACCGGAGAAAACCCATGTGTCTGGACAGGCGACCACTGTACCCTCTCGCGTACATGTCCAGGAATCGAACCTGGGACACATTGGTGAGAAGTGAGGTGCGTTATTAATATGCTATGCAGGCACCCATAAATAGACTGGTAGTCATGATAGAAGTGCTCAGGAAAACGGGAATCCTATTCCAGGCCCCATGTTCGTTAAAATACTAAATAGTATGATCTCATGCTCATGAATTTGAGCACAAAGATCTTACTCAAGTATATTTATTTACAAGAACATGAGCCTAGTCTCCAATTTGGGAAGCCTGAACTGTACTGGTCATATTGATCATTTTCTTGATAAATCTCTTATAGTAAAGATTTATGTGTCCGACCAGAGTGAATGATATGATTAATGATGTGTTTTGAAGAATTAAGATTTTGTGTTCTTTTTATTTTTCAGTTATGTAAACTGTAATTTAACTAAATATATGGAAAAACATAAGGTGAAACCTGACAGCAAAGCATTCCATTTAGTAAGTATTGTTATCAGAGTTTTTTTGGTCAGTCAATGTCCATTGTTCGTCTGTCAGTCAGGACGTCCATCAACATTTTCTTGTGTACATTTTAGCGTCTTCATTTCTTCAACAATTTTCTTTAAACTTTATGAAAATGTTTATAGCCATGATCTCTCGGCCAAGGTTAATTATGGCTGTTATCTGCAAATTAGATCTGGAGTTATGGCCCTTGAACAATAAAAAAAAAAAAGGAGATTACTCTTTGTGTACACTCTAGCATCTTCATTTCTCAATCAATTTTCTTCAAACTTTATGACAATGTTTATAAACATAATCTTCCAGCTAAGGTCAATTATGATTGATATCTGCCCTTGAGGTCTGGAGTTATGTCCCTTGAATTAATTTTGGAGCACAGGTACAATTTTGTTTGTGAAATTTAACTTTGACCATTGATGACCTTGGTCATGACCCAGTGACCTACTCTTGATATTTTAAGCATTGGCCTTCAAATTTGGACTGCTGGCACAGTTTTGTGTATGGCATTTAACTTTGACCTTGGATACCCTTGACCATGACCCAGTGACCTTCTTTGTATTTTTGAGCTACGTCCTTCAATTTTGACCCAAAGGTTTGATGTATGGAAGCTGTATCAGTGTATGAAAAATGTATTCAGTATGAGTTTGCTACAATATAGTAATGTGTACAGACAGTCAAGTCAATGTTTCTCAGGTCAGCGACTTCAGGGTTGTTATTTCGTAGTGGCATAAAGGGGACAGTGAAGGTAGTAGTTGGCAGGCAGAAGCTGTTGCTATAGATATTGTATAATTGTTACTTGTCGTTATCAGCCAGTCACAGTCTGAAAAATGGCTTCCATTTCTGATATTCTGTTTGGTCAGCTTTGGCATGCAAACGTGGTAGTTAACACGTGCAAATGCAATATCTATTGTGTAAGCACACAAATCTTTTATGTCCCTTCTATGGCACCACAGTTTTGGTGTAATAGAACAAATGTAATTGAAACACTTATAAATAAATGTATTTAAAATAAAAATAATCAACAATTGTAAAAGAAAATATTCTCATCCCTGAACACGCGAGACTGAAAAAATATCTAGTTGTTCTCACCAAGGATGATTTAATTATTATTCATTTATAACAGAACTTATAACTTGAGCATAAAATGGTCATTGTCATATCAATGCATGCATGACAATCCTTCTTTTATTTTTTCAGATTCAATCCTCTAATATATAGGCTTTCTGAAAATGTAAAAAAAAAATGTATTCCTCACTATGTTTGTTTTTTGACTAAAACTTATTGAAATTTTAGCCAAATTTGCATAAAAACTCTAAAATTTGACTTTTGGACCCTCACCATTTGGCAAATATACCTTTGATTATGATTTTAATCCAGGAATCTTAAATCTTTGGGATTTCCTTTAACATTCTACTCAAAATAAATGTGAATCTCAAAAAAAAAAAAAAAAAAAAAAATTAAAGTCAGTGGTAACCCGCTGAAACGTCCTTAATTGCAACTTGATATTTGAGGGTTTATTAATGTAATTCACCATTTCAACTTGAGGGAGAAGTTATATTTGACAGGAGAAATAACCCATACTGACGTTTGTGACTACAGAGTGAGATGTGTATGTACCAGTGTCTGTGTCTTTACAGTTACAGAAACTTCTGACAATGGACCCAACAAAGCGAATCACATCAGAACAGGCAATGGTGGATTCATACTTCCTAGAGGAACCCAAACCTTCCAACGAGTATGTTATAGCAGTCTGTTCCCACAGGAGGACCTTATTCTGCTTCACATTAAGTCTAATAGTTTCTGTTTTGTCAAAGGACTGTCCGAAAGGAATTGTTGAAATCAAGAGAAACTGGGCAGCCAGACAAAGGCGGTTCCAAAGGATTACTTTGCCAATATTTTCAAAAAATCTGTTTCTCCCATGTTGTAAGTCATCCAGGCTATGAAATATGATGAAACTATATGCATATGTCAAAAAAACGTTAAAGTATAGTTCATATATGTAATACCAGGGCACAGGTGAGGTATTGTGATCAGCCTTTGTCCTTCATCCATCGTACATTGTCAACTTTTGCTTTAAACAACATCTCCTCCTAAACTGCTGAGCAGATTTTGATAAGACTTTACAGGAATAATCCCTAAGCGGTACTGAACAAAAGCTAAAATCATTTTGGTCTGCCAGTTTAGATGGCCACAAAACCTTAAAATAGAAAAAAATTAATCTCGTAAATTTCTGAGCAGATTTTGATGAAACTTAATAGGAATGATCATTGGTACTGCACTAAAATAGCTGAAATGGTTCTTGTCTGCCAAACAAGATGGCTGCAAGTGCTAAGAAAATTTTTTTTTAAACAACATCTGCTAAACTGCTGAGCAGATTCTTGGGAAACTCAATAGAAATGATCATTTGGTGGTACTGTACAAAAATAGCCAATATCATTCTGGTCGCCTGAACGAGCTTAAATCAGAATTACCTTAAAATGTCACCTTCTCCTTAACCTCTGGTCAGTTTTTGATGAAACTCAATAGAACAAGATTAATCAGTATCAAAACCAGTTGTATATGTTTTGATCCTTTGCTTATTTACTACTATATATTATGTTCAACTTTATCTTTACCATAAGCATTTTCTCTCTAGCAGTTGAATTCAGGTGAGAAATTTAGGGCTATTATGGCTCTTTTGTTGTGTCACCTGCTGTAAGCAGAGGTGACATAGGGATCACATTTCCATCGTCTATCAATCTGTCTGTCCATCCATCTGTCTGTTACACTTTTTCCGTCACACTTCAGCAGGTGACACATGTGTTCTAAAGAACATTCTTGTTTTAATGAACTGCTAATTAGGAAGGAAATGAATATTACTTTAATAGTATTACAGGAAAGACATTTGTGGAAAAAAAATGATGTTAAAAGCATCCCTTTTGTAATTGTATATGACTTCAGTGTGTTTGAGGGAATCATTCCATACCCAAAACGAGAGTTCCTCACAGACGATGAGGAGGAGAAAGGTTCAGTAGCCAGTAAGGTAAGAGCTGACCAGTGTCTAACTACTCACTGACCTCTGTGAGACTGACCATACTACCCACTCTGACCAGTGACTGACAACCTGACCAACACTGACCAGTGACTGACCCACGCGATCAACACTGACCTGAGACACCTAACCAGCCATGACTGACCACCCTGACCAGTGACTGACCACACCCTGACCAACCACTGACCAGTGACTGACCACACTCTGACCAGTGACTGACCACACCCTGACCAACCACTGACCAGTGACTGACCACACCTGACCTGACACCACACCTGACAACCATGACAGTGACTGACCACACTCTGACCAGTGACTGACCACACCCTGACAAACCACTGACCAGTGACTGACCACACGCTGATCAACCACTTACCAGTGACTGACCACTCCCTGACTGACCAGTAACTAACCGCTTACTAACCTTTTCCTGATCAGTGACTGTTGTCTACAGAAACCTAATGCCAGAGGGTAATTTAGAAGTATAAAGGACTGCTGTTGTTTACTAGGCAATACCTTCCAGCTGGTTTGCAGTAGGTAAGTGGTTCTGCTGGGCGTCCCTTGCACACTTGTGGTCTTCCTCCACCTGTTATTAGATAGATATTGTTATATAGTTTGAATACTTTAATTGGCGGTAAACTGTTATATAGTTTAAATACTTTAATTGGCGGTAAACTCCAAGTCAACAACATATTTGATATTTCATTTGATGTTTAAGAGAATAAATGTTAAAAACAAAAACAAAACATTTAATGTTTTCAGCAACAAACTGGTAATGACGCTTCATCCACTCATGGGCAGCAACCCCCAGCAAAGAGAGGCAGAGTAATGCCCCCTACCTCATCCACCTCTACTTCCATGGTAACCACGGAGTTCCAGGTGAACCACATATGTATAGCATATGTGTGTTATATGTTTAGCATATGTGTTGTATATATAAGACATGTGCATGACATGTGTGGGACATGTGAAACTCTTTTTTCTTACTTTTTCTTTTATTTTTCTGTTTTTAAAGTTGCATTTTGATAGTAAATCTTGGTTATTTAGTATATGTTGTTATAAAGAATTAGAAATGTATACATTTGCATCAAACCTGTTTGAAATGCTACATTTCAATATAGCATGCAATTCTATTTTCAAAACTTTACACTGAAATAATGCATTTGATCTTCTTTTGTTTAATCATTTTCTTCTTTGGCAACATCTTCTATCTCTTTCTTTAAAGAAGGCAACAGTTGGGATGAACTTCCCTTGGAAAACTGTGTCGGAATTTGATGCTTATAGATAAAAATATGTTTAGCTATAAAATAAACTGATTGCTTAAATGGAATAAATAGCCTGGTATATATGATGGCTCAGTTTCTTTTGACGTTTAGACTGGATAGAATCTGAGCCAAATATTGTATCAGCAAACAGAGGAGATATGATCAGATAGCTCCTTGAATTAACAAATTCATGGTTTCAAATATACTTTACCACTTAAAAAACCAAGTTGTAAATTTGTAAATGAATAGTTATAAGGTTATTATTCTTCAAGATCCCATGGGCTATCACAAGGAAAGGTGGGGGACTTTATTAGCTCACCTGAGCACAAAGTGCTCAGGTGATGTATTGTGATCATCTTTGTCCAACGTTTGTCATGCGTCGTCAACTTTTGCTTTAAACGACATCTCCTCCTAAACCGCTAAGTTGATATTGATGAAATTTTTACAGGAATGATCATTAGGTGGTACTGAGCAAAAATAGCTAAATTGTTCCCTTCTGCTAACCAAAATGGCTGCCAGAGCTAAAAATAGAAAAATCTTCAAACGACATCTCCTCCTAAACTGCAAAGCAGATTTTAATCAAACTCAATAGGAATGATCATTTGGTGATACTGAGCAATAAATAGCTAAAATTGTCCGGTCTGCCTACCAAGATGGCTGCCAGAGCTAAAAATAGAAAAATCTTTAAACGACATCTCCTCATAAACTGCTGAGCAGATTTATGAAATTTGAAAGGAACGAGTACTGAGCAAAATTAGCTTAAATCATTCCGATCCGCCAACCAAAATGGCCACCAGAGTTAAAAATAGAAAATCTTTAAATGACATCTCCTTCTCAATAGCTGAGCAGATTTTGATGAAACTTTACAGGAATGATCCTTAGGTGGTTCTGAGCTAAAATAGTTAAAATCGTTTAGGTCTGCCAACCAAGATGGCCACCAGAACTAAAAACTAATAAAATTTAAATCCTATATAATTTATTATGTATTTTTTTCTCTCTAGCAGTCGAATTCAGGTGAGCGGTTTAGGGCCATAATGGCCCTCTTGTTTTTATTATAAACCCTAAAAAAGATGGGGGCTGGGACGTAGGGGTATATTAGAGTAAGCTTGATAGTCCATTAGTCACTTGGTCCAAGCAAACACACAGAGTTTATGAGCTATCTAACATAAGAAAACAATAGGTTTGTTCCATGTTTTAACAGCTTAATAACTTCTAAACCTGAAATGTCTGTCTGTCTCTTGGCTTTGTCTGGCCAATAACTTGTGAATGTGTGACAGATTTTGATGATTTTTGGTACACATGATTATCTCAATAAAATGAAGGCCGAGTACAACTTGGGGCAAAATCTGGAAATTTTTGACACAAGAATTTGCTAAAAAAAATAAAAAAATTGTCCAATGGATAAGTTATCATAGGCTAAACAGATATAAGTAATATTTTGAACACATGTTTATCTCAGTTAGATGAAGGCAGACTTTGACTTTGGGCAAAATCTGTAAAAAAATTTACACAGTTATGTCCCCTTTTAAACATAGAATTTACTAAAAGTACCTTGTCCGATCAGGAAGACTTAATGTTCTGTATTGAAGAGCTGTGTCAGGGTATTAATTACCTTCACTGATATTTCTGGTTGAAGTTAATTTTAGCTCCTTTCTGACATATGTGAGTATAGCATGTATACACCAGGTTCAGCAACCCTTTAAATCTCTGATCCGAAAGCATGTTTAGTTGTTTCTTTATGATTCCCCCCACAACATAAAAATGTTTATTAAATTCAATAACTGTTAACCCTGCCAATGAACATGTAATGATTGATTTTATTTGCATTAACTGGATTTACGCTAGGGTTGTATGGAGTAGCACTGTTTGCCATCAGTCTGATATTACTTTCAATGTTTTTAACTTAAGAAATATATAGCATCTTTACATAATGTTAAATAGCATGTTGGCCTTAGAATTAGCTACACAGATATTTAGTAGCGCATGAGTATGGTCCCAGTATGGAAATAGTCTTGGCAAACTATCATATGTGACTGTTATGGACATGTGTGTAGAGGGATTTAGTGAAATACAGATTAACCCTTTCCCTCCTATAGACTCATTTTGATGCACTCAATAGGTACCACATACAGCCTGATCTGCAGAAAACCACAGTTAAACCTTACCAAATTTAATTATTAAGTCCTCATTTCCAGACCACTGAGGAGCAGCGAACAGCATAAAACCTGATCAGCCTGAGAGTTACTCGCAGGCTGATCTGGTTTTATGTTGTTCGCATAGATCTTTTCATGGTTTCCTCTATGAAGGAAAGGGTTAAGTTAGAGCCCATGTCCATGATTCAGTGGTTTTTCATTTGTGAAGCTGCAAACCTTTGTAACACCAAAGATATCCATATTATACATACATACATTTATAGTATGATATGGCCGAGAATTTGCATAATTATCATTGGATGATACAGGAAGGCCTAATGGAGACAATTACTTTTGGGCAGGGGTGGGGTATTAATCACTTTCAGTACTAGTTCTAATTGATACATGTGTGTAGCACTGGCCTTGGTTAGGCATTTAGAAAGGTGTCTGGTCAGGAACTTAAAATGTCCCTGATTTGAGATCAGCCATGATCTTTACAATTATCAAGTGAGAAAGTTGTCAAGTGCCTGCTGATGGTAAGTCTTATTCTCCAGAACTTGTTCAATGACAAAAAGACTGGGTAACTGACCAAAGATTCTTTTAACCATTTAACTTAATTATAAATAATCAAACACGTCCGTGTCATGTTGTTTGGTGTATGTTTCCAGCACATGCACAATGTCCAGGGGCAGGGAAGTCAACAGATGTCGTACAGTTCCGGTACCCTCACACAGACCTCCACCTCCTCCGGATTCGGCCAGCCGCGCTTCTGACATGTCTCTTGGTGCTCGGGTCCATGTAGGCCACAGGACACTCCTCCACAGCTGCATCACGTGATTTTCTAGATGTGCAGTCCTGGCTTGCATTAATTAAGGAACCAATTGAGATTTTCTCCAAAGAAAAATCTCAGATTCTGTATCTCATTAATTTTGAAATTCCATGTCTTGAAATTTTAATGGAAAAAAAAAGAAGAAAACAGTAATTTCCAAGATCATGCTATAATTAGCATGTGCAGTATTTCTATTTTTGTGGTAAAGAGATGAGGAAGTGCATGTCATAGATCTTCAATTTTTTTAATGAAGGAACATCTTTAGTTGAGGAGGGAAACAGTGGACGAGAGGGTTGAGACTACATAAGAAATGTTAGCACTGTTCTCTCATCAGCTGAGTGTAGGCATGCAGTGTAGACATTCAGAACTGAAGGCTGTTACACTGTCCTACACCCTGGTATATCATAGAAACGTCAGATTGTAACCTTATTGAAGGCAATGTTCGCTTAAAATAGGTCTAATTGCATTCACATTTATTTACAAAGTAAATGAAGTGAACATTTTAAAGCCTGATCAGCCTTTGAGTTACTGCAAGTTACTGGGAGTTACTGCTGGTTACTCAGAGTTACTGGTAGTTACTGCTGGTTACCCTGAGTTACTGGTAGTTACTGCTGGTTACTCTGAGTTACTGGGAGTTATTGCTGATTACTACGAGTTACTGGGAGTTACTAGTGGTAACTCTGAGTTACTGCTGGTTACCCTGAGTTACTGGTAGTTACTGCTGGTTACTTGAGTTACTGGTAGTTACTGCTGGTTACTGTGAGTTACAGGAAGTTACTTTGAGTTGCAGCTTGATCTGGTTTTGTCAGTGGTCTCAATTTCCCCATATCTGACATGATACTGGGTTACTGTCAGGCAACCCTGATCCACTGTTCACTGATTACACAGTATTATTGTCAACATACAACTGTCTGTGTCTGTATCATATAGGGGCATGTACATGTATTGGTATACACTTAGGCTGTATCTCCTGGCCAATACAGAGGGTAGTCAGCACTCAGCTCAGCTGCTAATGAGTCACTACTTACTAAAATAATTTATTCTACTAAACATGGTGTACTTTGTTCAACAATAAAATATGCTGTGCAACCTCCAACCATGTATTCAAACTATAAAAAAAACACTGAGGATTAGTTTCCTTTTTAGCTCACATGAGCACAACGTGCTCAAGGTGAGCTTTTCTGATCGCCTTTTGTCCGGCGTCCGTCGTCCGTCGTCCGTCCGTGCGTCCGTGCGCCCGGCGTCAACAATTGCTTCAAACAACATCTCCTCCTAAACGGCTTGGCCAATTTGAAAAATATTTTGCAGGAATGTTCCTTGGATGAAGCTCTACTAAAGTTGTATAAATGGTTCTGGTCCATTGCATAATTAGGTCACAGGAGCTAAAAATAGATTTTAAAAATGAAAATTTAAAAAATCTTCTTCTCTGAAACCACAAGGCCTAGCCTTTTGATTTTTGGTATGTAGCATGATCTTATGACTCTCTACCAGGATTGTACAAATTATGACCCTGGGGTCAAAATTGGCCCCGCCCCAGGGGTCACTTGATTTCACATAGGCTAATATAAGAAAAACTTGAAAAAATCTTCTTCTCCGAAACCACAAGGCCTAACCTTTTGATTTTTGGTATGTAGCATCATCTTATGGGCCACTACCAAGATTGTACAAATCATAGCCTTATGGTGATAAATGACCCCGCACCAGGGGTCACTTGTTTTACATAGAGTTATATAGAAAAATCTTAAAAAATCTTCTTCTATGAATCCACAAGGCCTAAGCTTAGATTTTGGTATGTAGCATCATTTATGGGCCACTACCAAGATTGTACAAATCATAGCCTTATGGTGATAAATGACCCTGCACCAGGGGTCACTTGTTTTACATAGAGTTATATAGGAAAATCTTAAAAAATCTTCTTCCATGAATGCATAAGGCCTAGAGCTTAGATATTTGGAATGAAGCATCATCTTATGGGCCACTACCAAGATTGTACAAATCATAGCCCTATGGTGATAAATGACCCTGCACCAGGGGTCACTTGTTTTACATAGAGTTATATAGGAAAATCTTAAAAAATCTTCTTCCATGAATGCATAAGGCCTAGAGCTTAGATATTTGGTATGTAGCATCATCTTATGGGCCACTACCAAGATTGTACAAATCATAGCCCAATGGTGATAAATGACCCTGCACCAGGGGTCACTTGTTTTACATAGAGTTATATAGGAAAATCTTAAAAAATCTTCTTCCATGAATGCATAAGGCCTAGAGCTTAGATATTTGGTATGAAGCATCATCTTATGGGCCACTACCAAGATTGTACAAATCATAGCCCTATGGTGATAAATGACCCCGCACCAGGGGTCACTTGTTTTACACAGAGTTATATAGGAAAATCTTAAAAAATCTTCTTCTATGAATCCATAAGGCCTAGAGCTTAGATATTTGGTATGTAGCATCATCTTATGGGCCACTACCAAGATTGTACAAATCATAGCCCAATGGTGATAAATGACCCCACACCAGGGGTCACTTGTTTTACATAGAGTTAAATAGGAAAATCTTAAAAAATCTTCTTCTATGAATCAATAAGGCCTAGAGCTAAGATTTTTGGTATGTAGTAGCATCTAATGGTTCATTACAAAGATTTTCAAAGTCTTGGCCCTACGGTGATAAATGACCCTGCGCCCAAGTCTTCTCTGAAACCATATGGCCCATTGCTTAGGTATTTGGTGTGTAGTATTGTCAGGGGTAAAATGTTTTAGATTAAGTTATATCAGAATCCTTGTCTGTTTAAAAACCTTGACATCAGTTGAAGCAATGGTACTCAGGTGAGCGATTCAGGGCCATCATGGCCCTCTTGTTTAATTACAACTATATTCAATGGATGTGTTTAGTTCTTTCTTTATGCCCCCAAATCGATAGATCGGAGGACATTGTTATTATCCGGTCTGTCTGTCAGTCTGTCTGTGGACAATTTTAACATTAGCCTTGACTTTAAAAACTATACAAGATATTGACCTGAAATTTTTTAAATTATACATAAATGTGGACTATGAGAATTGAAATGACAAAGAGCCATAACTCTACCTAGCCCCTCTTTTTAGCTCACCTGAGCACAACGTGCTCAAGGTGAGCTTTTCTGATCGCCTTTTGTCCGTCGTCCGTGCGTGCGTGCGTGCGTGCGTCCGGCGTCAACAATTGCTTCAAACAACATCTCCTCCTAAACGGCTTGGCCAATTTGAAAAATATTTTGCAGGAATGTTCCTTGGATGAAGCTCTACTAAAGTTGTATAAATGGTTCTGGTCCATTGCATAATTAGGTCACAGGAGCTAAAAATAGATTTTAAAAATGAAAATTTAAAAAATCTTCTTCTCTGAAACCACAAGGCCTAGCCTTTTGATTTTTGGTATGTAGCATGATCTTATGACTCTCTACCAAGATTGAATAAATTATGACCCTGGGGTCAAAATTGGCCCCGCCCCAGGGGTCACTTGATTTCACATAGGCTAATATAGGAAAAACTTGAAAAAATCTTCTTCTCCAAAACCACAAGGCCTAGCCTTTTGATTTTTGGTATGTAGCATGATCTTATGACTCATTACCAAGATTGTTCAAATTATGACCCTGGCGTCAAAATTGGCCCTGCCCCAGGGGTCACTTGATTTCACATAGGCTAATATAGAAAAAACTTGAAAAATCTTCTTCTCAAAACCACAAGGCTAGTTTTGATTTTTGGTTGAGCATGTCTATGATCTACCAAGATTGTCAAATTATGACCCTGGGGTCAAAATTGGCCCGCCCCAGGGGTCACTTGATTTCACATAGGCTAATATAGGAAAAACTTGAAAAAATCTTCTTCTCAGAAACCACAAGGCCTAGCCTTTTGATTTTTGGTATGTAGCATGATCTTATGACTCTCTACCAAGATTGTTCAAATCATGACCCTGGGGTCAAAATTGGCCCCGCCCCAGGGGTCACTTGATTTAACATAGGCTAATATAGGAAAAACTTGAAAAATCTTCTTCTCAGAAACCACAAGGCCTGGGGTTTAGATATTTGGTGTGCAGCATTGTCTAGTAGATCACAACCAAGTTTGTTCAAATCATGGCCCTGGGATCAAATTTGGCCCCACCAAGGGGTCACCTGATTTTACATAGGCTAATATAGAAAAAACTTGAAAA
Source organism: Solen grandis (assembly GCA_021229015.1). NCBI lineage: Eukaryota > Metazoa > Mollusca > Bivalvia > Adapedonta > Solenidae > Solen > Solen grandis. The sequence goes on from CM037788.1 coordinate 52,824,577, forward strand.
ATCTTCTTCTCTGAAACCACAAGGCCTAGCCTTTTGATTTTTAATATGTAGCATGATCTTATGACTCTCTACCAAGTTTGTTCAAATCATGATGCTGGGGTCAAAATTGGCCCCGCTCCAGGGATCACTTGATTTTACATAGACTTATATTGGAAAAAAAACTAGAAAAATCTTCAAGGTCTGGAGTTTATATATTTGGTATGTAACATGGGCTAATAGACCTCTACCAAGTAGAGTGTGGTAGTGTGTAGCATTGTCTAGTCGATTCTTACCAACTTTGTTCAAATCATGACCCTGGGGTCAAAATTGGCTCTGCCCCAGGGGTCACTTGATTTTACATAGCCTAATGATACCAGGTGAGCGATCCAGGGCCATCATGGCCCTCTTGTTTCTTTAATTTCATAGGAATTTTTGTCCAAAGCATTACTCGAAAACTAAACAAGGTATTGACTTGAAACTTTATATATACATAGATGGTGAGCCGGAAAAGTGCAAGAACTATAACTACCTGGTCCAAGTTTTGAATTATTTGTCTTCGTTCAAGTTTATAATTGATTTTTGTCCAGAGCCCAACTCATATACTATATGGGATAAAGGCTTAATATATGGCATAGAAACTCCAGTAAGGAAATTCTTTCAGTTGACATCAATAATTTTGCATCTGACCCCCTTGGATGGGGTCCAGAGGGGTCAGGCTCTGACAGAGGCATTGTGTTTTACAAACGCATCATGTTAATGTTTGCAGTTTGGTAAAATAATAATCTCTTTTTCTAGATGTATATAAGACCTTAAGATTTTTATTTCAGTGATTTTGTGTGTATTCTTTCAGACAGTACAAAACTGGCTCAATATGAATGAAAATACTTAACATTAAGATATTATATTTTTGTTCTAAAAAATTCTCAAATTGACATTTTAGTTTTATATATTCAGAGCTTTATATATTATGTGTAAATCTTAACAATTTAGGCATCACTATGTCCATGTTTGGCGAAGAAAGAACTTCCTTTCTTATTAACCCTTTCCCTCATAGAGGAAACCATGAAAAGACCTATGCGAACAACTTAAAACCAGATCAGCCTGCGAGTGACTCGCAGGCTGATCAGGTTTTATGCTGTTCGCTGCTCCTCAGTGGTCTGGAAATGAGGACTTTATAATTAAATTTGGTAAGGTTTAACTGTGGTTTTCTGCAGATCAGGCTTTATGTGGTACCTATTGAGGGCGTCAAAATGAGTCTATATGAGGGAAAGGGTTAAAGGAAAGAAATATGAAATAAATAAATAAATAAATATATAAACAGCTGGGGCCCATTTCACAAAACGTCGTAAGCATTAATTCACAGATGTAAAATAGTACTTTTCCTGTGAATTTTTCTCTACAAAAAATGTTGTATATTTGTAAAATGAAATAAATTGTGCTATCTTTCTTCATGTTTTATTGTGAAAATAAGATATTAGTAGACACTCTGTAGAACAAGAGATTTACAACTAAGATTATATTTGTTTGTACGAAGTTTAGTAAAACGGGCCCCTTGTAATGTACTAGTATTCCTGTAAATTAAATAAAGCAGACTGGTTGCTAATTCACTGGTCTTGTCAGAAGCAATGAATGTTTTTATCATTTTATTTTTGTAATCTGTTACATTATCAATAAAATACCTCCTTGTATAAAATACCTCCTTGAAGGATTAGTTATGAATCAGGAAAGGAGACCGGAAATGCTTTAGCATGACAAAGACTAGTGGAAGAGAAGGTGAGATGATGAAATGGACAATATTTGTTCATAGTCCAGTTTAAAACAGAAAACATCAGATTATAATCTACTTGCAGATCAGCTTACGTATTTCTTGACCTTTTTTTTTTTTTTTTTTTTTTTATTGTGGTAAACAACATTGCAGTGTTTTCTACCAACCCTTATATGTACAGGTATTAGCCTGAACAACCTGCAAGTCCTATTTTAGTTTATTAAGTTCATGTGACTGTTCATTTATAGTTTTATTGAGGACCACTGATTTACCTTGTTAAGCTTTATAAATACAAAAGATGTCGGGCAGGTTGATAAAGACTTGTTAGTCTCTGCCTACATGGTGTACTTTATTTGAATCCCACTTCACCTAGTCAAGTTGGGGATCCACTTGTAATGTCCCATCCTACACTCACATTACACAAAGTTTGGTGACTGTTTTTGATAATGCCCTCACATTGGAATGATTTGTCATGATCCGACCAATCAGCGGACAAGTGCAGATAACTGTGACATGGATTGTGTAAGAATTATAGCCCTTCTTCCTTGTCAATGCAATATGCAGGTATTCTCTTCAGTGATAGTTCTTGTTTTAAGGTTGTGTCTCCATGGAGGTGATATGTCTGTCTAGCTATATGACAGCTGTATACATGTATGTGTAAAGTTGTGAATATGTTTGTCATCTGTGATGACAGTAAAAGGATGATTATTAACAGTTGATGCTGTTACTATGGGTTTTCTTTTTTAATATGATCATTGAACACATTTGTGTAAGTGCCATTTGTTGTATGAACATACATGTGTAAGTATCAGTTTGCTTGTAAATAAAACATTGAAAACAACCCAGGCTCGAATTCCACCAACAATACTTAGCACTATGTAATTCTTAATTTCTTATATTGATAGACTCAACATTGTACCACTCCAGTTTTACAATATATCCAAGTGACATAACTTATTATCAATACCATAATAACTAAAAATATTTGTAAAGAAATGAAATATTTGGAAATAATTATCAGAGAAACAAAAAAATTGCCTGAGTGTCTAGCACTAAATATGGTTGGTGGAATTGGAACTAGGTTCCATTTTACTCAACTTAGCTTCAGTCTTTGCACAGCCTGAAAAGGGGAAATATTTTTTTCTCATATTTCTAGTACAGAATGTGATTATCAATAGTTTGTGTAACATTAAGTATAGTTCATACTTATCAAAATGTATTGGGCAAATTAGAAATCAATAGATATTTCATGGGATGAATTTGTGCAAGAAGATTGAATTAGATAAAAGTGAAATGGGTTCCCTGGGTGAGAGTGATCGCAATGGAATGTGTGCACTGCTGTGTGTGTGATTGATAAACTGGTTTACATGAAATATATGTAGTAGAGTGACTTAGGTATGATTTCATCATAGAATTTTATCCAAAATGAAAAGCTTGCTGGTCCATTTTGGAAAATGTATAATTGTTTACAGAATAGCTTGCATGTATGTGAAGGTTTAAATTGTGTTTGACTTCATGTAGATGAAGATAAAATGTTGAGGAACATGTTTGCTAAGTAGTTTGATAATATTCAGATTATCGAAGTTATATTTTGTTTTATATTTTACTTCTCTCAAATAGTCGACTACTTTCTCTAATACCTTGGATTAGATTTTGAAGACATGTTTGGCTTCTATGGCATTGGATTTCCTTAAAACTTATTCATTTTACGTTGAATGGGAAACAAGCTCTGACAACTCATATTAATCCCTCTCGATGATTCTTGTGTTGTACCAGTACTTGGTGCCTGGGAAGGTCATGAAAAATCCTTACCCCCAACAGGCTTCAAATCTATATCTTTGGATCTGCAATAACTACCATTGATTGTATAGTAGAGCTAGGAGGAGAAAGTCTGACATAATTATTTTAATTGAAAATATTCAGAATTTTATTCAGATGTTTTCAATGCCTGATTGTTTTTTATTGACATGATACCTTCATAAAAAAATGCTCATATTCAGTTTGTTGAAAGATTATTGTGAGCTTTACTAGATCATACCTCACAGTATTTGTATGAGAGGCCAGTTTGCAGAGTTACCTCAGTTGAAATGCCATCTTGCTCAAATGCCATTAACAATGGTTAGTGCAAACTAATACTTATAATTCCTACATAAGGTTAAAACCCATTCCACCGTTCCTGATTTACAAAAATACATATTTTTTTATGTACATGACAACATTGATGTAAATTATGCTTACAAAACTTACAATATTTGTTAAGAAATGAAAGATTTTTTTTTTTTACAAGAGAAACAAGAATTTGACTTTAGGTATTTAAGTATTACTTAGCATTAAGTATTATTGGTGGAATTCGAGCCTGTAGTATCAACTCTTTACAACTTGAATCATTTCACATTTTGATGTATCAGAAAAACCAGATCAGCCAGTAGGCAGTCTCTAATCTGACCAGGTTTTATAATGCTCCTTCCTCATCTCCAGGGTACTGAGAAGAAATCAACTGTGTAAGACCTGGCCCCATGTTCTTGAAAAAAAAAATGGTTAAGTATGATTTTATACTCAAACTCAAGCTATGCCCATTAGTTTCAATAGAGATATGAGTATGATACCCGTATTTGAGCCTGAGATTGTACTTAAGTATTTTAGAAAACACAGGGCCTGATCAGACAGTGATATACTTGCAGGTTGGTCTGGTTTTACACAGGTCACCTAAATATATTCCTTGGTTTGGTAACTGAGGAGTATTAACCCTTAACCTCAAAGTGACTTCAATGCTTCAATTTGAAGCATGGCAAACATAGCAGATCCAGATCAGATTCTCCTCTGTTTGCTCATACGATAGTGTAGCTCAGATTTTCCACAATCTGCATGGCAAAGAAAAATATATTGTTTTAAATACCATTTTAAGTTTAATTGATTTATATTAATAAAGTCATGAATATTCATGAGGTAAAGGGTTAATATGTGTTATATTCAACAAATTGCATCCACTACTACCAAAGTTCTTTGAATTTGGTGAAGTGATTTTTTTTTTTTTTGTAATTGCAAGGCTCAAGCTGATGTGTGCCAATGGCGCTGACTTAATGTGGCGCAGGAAGTAATTTTTGCTTTGTTAGGAAACATATTTGTTTTGATTTTTTCTTTAGAAATTTATCCTTTATATATAGATATTAGGCTGAGGCTTCTGTTTGAACTTGATCTGATGATGTGTTGGGGTTTTTTAACAGATCGTTTTGAAATGTGTACATGCAATAGGTTTGTCTGATAAATTATCAGTTATATTCACTAGTAATTAATGAATCATGCTTTATTGGGATTTTGAAGTTGCTTTTTAGCTCACCTGAGTACAATGTGATCACCCGTTGTCGTCCTTCGTGTCTCATCAACAATTTGCTTTAAACGACATCTCCTCTGAAACCGCTGGACAGAATTTTATTAAACTTGACAGGGATGATCCTTGGGTGAACCTTCACAAAAGTTGCTTAAATAAACTTGATCTATGTAGAACTCTGGTTTTCCATGGCAACTGTAAGAAAAAATTATAAAAACTTTAAAAATCATCTCTTTCAAAACTACTGGCCAGATTTCAAAATGTTTTAGTACAGATGTTACTGGGGTAACCCTGTACTCAGGTGAGCAATCCAGGGCCTCTGTAGACCTTGTTCAGTCCCTGATATACATGTACTAGGTTTCTGGTATAATTTTAGGGGCACTGTATGACTGTGTTCATTTCCTGGTTATTTTAGGTCTCAGTTTTTAGCTTTTCTGTTTTTCAAAGAAAAAAATACGAGCTATTGTCATAACTCCGGCGTCCACGCTGTTGTCTTCGTTGTCGTCAGGCGTCGTCGTCCAGAATCTTAACGTTGGCCATAACTTCTCTACTATTCAATATACAACTTTCATTTTTGGTAGGCATATTCATCTTGAGAAGACCTATCTAGACATATACAAATATTTCACCTATTGACCTTGACCTATGACCTTATTTTTCTGTAACTTTTGAAAACTTTGAAATGCCTGTCATTTCAAACAAAATTCACACTGATATCTCACATGTTAATTCCTTTCGATCAATGTTACACTTTTGGCCTTTAACTTTGACCTTTTTTTGAAATGTTTAACAAAAAACTTAAAATTTGGCTGTAATTTCTTTATTATTTGACGTGCAACTTTTATTTTTGGCATATATATTCATCTTTGCAAGGGCTATTCAGATATATCTCAATATTTCATCTATCGACCTTGATCTTTGACCTGTTTTTACTGTAACTTTTGAAAACTTTAAACTTTAAAATGCCTGTCATTTCAGAACCGTTATAAACAGGGCACTGATATTTCACATGTGAATTCCTTGTGGCAAGACCTTTCCATTAATGTTAAACTTTTGGACTTTTGATCTTGACTTTTGAACTTTGATATATTTTTGAAATGTTAAACAAAAAAAAACTTTAACGTTGGTCATTATTTTTTTAACTATTTGACATACAGCTTTTATTTTTGGTATGCATATTCATCTTTACAAGGGTTTTTCAAATATACCTCAATATTTTATCTGTTGACCTTGACCTTCGAAGTTATTTTGCCATAACTCTGGACAAGTTTTAAAATAGATATTTCTTTGTCATTTTTCAATTTATTTTTTTTTTTAAAAACTTGTATACTGGTTTTTCATCATAATTTATGAACCTGTGCAGGTGTGATTTTGGTCAAAAAAAGAGCATTTTTTTATTTTTTAAAATGACTTTAAATTTTGCAGTTTTGCGTTGATTATCAAAAAGGTTAATTTTTTTTTTATTTATACGTTTTTTGTTGTATACATTTATTGCTGCTAGGTCAAGGTCATCCTTCAAGGTCAAAGGTCAAATTTAAAGGGTATGGTACTTCAACTTTGCATTTAAAGGCTTACAGTTTCAGTTGTGACTTTCAAGGTCAACTTTTTTAATGTTTAACAAAAATATGTAACATTGGCAAAAACAGACGAGCGTTGGTACCCGCATGCGGTGCTCTTCATGTTGACCTTCTGTAGTCAGACACATTTACTAGTCTAGTTCATTTGAAAGTGTTGAAAATCTCTACAGGAGTTCTGTGTGACATGTCCTGATAACAGATTATGTACAATGTAAAATCATAAGCTATTTTATTATGTGTATATCTTTTGTAAGTAAATGATCAACAACATCTCCTCTTTGTGTTGTATTTTACAACCATAAAAAAATGTACAGATAACTTTATATTCAGAATTTCTTTTTTAAGCTTTTGCTGTTAATATGCTAATGGATGCCTTTAAATGACCTTTTTATGTGTGTGTGGATTTTTTTTCATTTGTGTATACTGATTATTAAGTATATTAAACTTTTCATTTTTAACAGTCGCAGTCACAGAAAAAGTCCATATTGATGAAGGGGGACAACTCCTACAAGTTAAATGCAATATATAAAGGGAGTTAATCAAAATTTAAGCTCACAAATACTTGCTCAAAGTCAATTTGAAATTCTTCATATGGGTCAAGAGAACTTGTTACATAGCCACTGCATTTAGACAAATGGTCATGAAGGACTTTCTTTTGAACAACTGTTTTGTTAATACACTAATGAGCCCTCAGAATTTTCAGTAACTCTAAAGTGCTAGAATGTTGAATTCTGCTGCTGAGGTTATTTAGACTTTCCAAAATGCAAAGTACTGGTGCTTCCCAAGAAATGCCTAAAAAAATTAATTGTCATGGATTTGTTCTGTATGGGTTTAACATCCTTTTAATAGTATTTCAATCATTTTTGGACTTTAGTTTATACATAAAAAATGAAGTTCTCTTTCACTAATAGACAGATGGCATGCTGGACCACATGCCATTTTTAACCCTTTCCCTCATATAGACTCATTTTAACCCTTTCCCTCATATAGACTCATTTTGACCCATTCCCTCATATAGACTCATTTTGACCCTTTCCCTCATATAGACTCATTTTGACACCCTCAATAGGTACCTCATAAAGCCTGATCTGTAGTAAACCAGAGTTAAACCTTACCAAATTTAATTGCAAAACCCCCATTTCCAGACCACTGAGGAGCAGCGAACAGCATAAAACCTGATCAGCCTGTGAGTTACTTGCAGGCTGATCTGGTTTTATGTTGTTCGTATAGGTCTTTTCATGGTTTTCTCTATGAGGGAAAGGGTTAACGAATGGTATGATGTGGCTGAGGACCATACCCATGACCTCCTGGATTGACAGTAACCACTTGGCCACCAGGATGAGTAAGCTAAAAATTGGTAACATTACTTCAGCTATATTTCATGTTTTAGTGCATTTCCCAAACACGCTTGGACAGAACATTTGATCATTATAATTAAGATTCATATGTATTTCTTTTAAGGTGTCCAGTGTATTAAAGCTACATTGTATTTCCAATTTTAAAATTTAATATCGGTACAGCATTCACTTGAATATTTACATTTTAACAATCAACTACACCATGATCTTCATAAGTAAATATGAGAATATGCCTAATAATTTAGTCGAAAATGACATTTTGATCTTGGCACTCTTAACTGATAGTTTGGTAGAAGAATGTCTTGGAATATTCTCTTTATAATATCTTTTCAAATGAAAAATGCAAAGTATGTGGTATTGTCCTACATTCAATTATTGTTAAAGGCATATAGAGTGCAAGCAGGGAACCAAATTCCTAATGTTACGCTTAACTGAATGCATCTAGCAGGGTTATTCATTATTGACACTGTTCATATTGTGATGGTAGTGACTTGCATTGAATACACTGAGAATGCATCCCTATTATACACTGGATAATGAAGTAGATCTGGGAACCGGTTTTTACATTTATGCTAATTTTCTCCGTAGTAATACGCTGAGGCTGTAAAGTCTGGAACGTTCTTGTCCCCTGCAGAAATCAATCTCAACCCTCATTGACCACATCCACTTGAGCACAGCACCCTTCACCCTTTACCTCAGACACATTTTCACACATTGGCAAACAAAGCTAACCCAGATCAGACAGCTTCTAGGGAACATAGGAACTCCCTAGGGAGCTGACACTGTCTGAGCCACCTCTCATCATGCTGTTTGGTGGCATCATGTTTGGGTGGCCTGCAGGTGGCTACTGTTGCTGTCCCATGCTATTCTGCATCATGTGAGAAGGGGGCTGCTGCAACATGGAGCTAGGGGGCATCAGGCCAGGCTGCTGGTGCCCCATGTTGCTTCCCATCATGTTTCCATGGGGCATCATGCTGTTGTTTGGAGGGAGCTACCTGATCAGGGTTTCCTCTGTTTGCCCATACAATATTGTAGCTCAGACTCTACACAGTCTGCACACCAAAGAAAAAACCATTCATATACCATTAACAATACATTATTATTTATCAAATCATGAATATTCATGAGGTAAAGGTTTACATTTGTGAAAAATATGGAACTTGAACCCATACCACTCCTGTGTGTAATTCAGGGACACAATCTTAATAAGCCACAAAGGAAAGTGATAAACAACAAAGCGTTATTAGTTTTAATAGTTTTTATTAATTATTTTATTTTTATTTTATTCATTTAAGGATAATGATTTAGTATAGCTCTTGTATGATGCAACAGGTCATTCATGTATGCAAATCATGTACATAGTAAGCTATAACCATGGAAACACATCACTGAAGAATTCCATATACCCAGAATGCATTGCAATAAAGTATTTCACATATAATAAACATAATGCACCATGGAATGAAAAGTGGGTGGGGTAATATTTACACATGAATTGACTGACATACATTCTTGAGTGATGATATGGTTATTTACACTTTACATTTGTACAAAATAAACATTTACAACTTAACAAGTAACATATCTTATAGACAAAAAATGTTAAAAGATAAATAATCTAATCGGGTTTGTATTAGAAGATATATCATACTGGTAAAAACCTAAAACCTAAAGGAGATGCCCGGCAGAATAGTCCAAATATCTTAAATGTTATTTTGTTTCTTTTTGAATAGTAAAAATAAAAAAAGTGTACAGATTTGAACAAATCTGTCAAAATTTGTATTCAGGGTTCATTACATTACTGAGAAAAAAGTCTGAATAAATTACCCTTTACCTCGTATAGACTTGTTTTGACGTTGTGGCAAACATAACCGGGTCTCCTGTTTGCTTATACAATCTAGTACCCAAGACTCTCAGTGTACATTCCAAAGATAAATCCATTGTTCCACATACCATTTTAAGATCAGTAAATTAATATTCAATAGGTCCTAAATTTATATATGAACATTCATGAGGTAAAGGGTTTTACAAAAATATGGTCTACAGACAGATTAACTGACAATCATGTATATAAAAGATGTCACCACTTAAGACCTGTACTATAGATATAGCATGTTGTTAAGCATAACTCCAGTCAATAATGGTTAAGTTTTAACAACAAATTAAAAGCACTTTCTGTTCCATTAATTGCATAGGCCACTTAAAGATATAATAAAAACAATAATACAAGTTAAAACAACTGAATAAATAACAGTAATCTCCACAATAAAGACTCACAACTCTAAAGAATATCATACACTGAGATGACTACCTTCTCTTTGGGGGATCTAGTATTAAATGATTTTCTTCGTATATTAGATATTAGTCTAATTTAGATTATATCTTATTCATTGTGATAAAATCAGTTTTAAAACCAGCTCAAACCCTGGCTCAGAGTGGAGTTCAAATTCATACCCAATATCCACAGGTTTATAACATCATTTGGACAGTTAAATACATATCATATAGATACTTGAGTTCTTACTCATTTCTACAGACAGTGAGCTTTAATTTTTCATACTTTGTGCCCATGTACACTGGAGACAAAGTTACATTCTGTGGGCATACTGAAATATCTGCAATTAGTAGTAATAGTGTATTTTAATAAGTTATGACAAGTCTAGGTTTTGCGTCAAAACCAGTCTTTTTCAGAAGTACGAGAGAAAGAAAGCTGTATGTTAATTCGTTAATTCCTTGATTTTCTCCTACAGTTTCAAAAAAGTCTAACCTTAAAAAAAAAAGGGTGGTGAACTCCTTTCGTTATGAATATTGGAATGATTATTGAGATAAAAAAAAATAATCTCAATAAAAATAAATAACTGCTAAGACCAACAGGCCCAGTCAGACTACACCAATATCATGATACAACTCATTGTTTACTGGCTCGATAGAATCAGATTTTGTGATGTAACCTTGAACATTTAATCACTGATATAACAATAAAGAGACTGGCAAATTCATTTCATTTTCTTCCTGTTTTAGTGAAAACCCGAAGGCAGATCTGATGAAGATTGTAAACATAAAGAAGAATTAACAGATGAAAGGTATCAACTGTTTTGATCATCTCCCCTACCTCTCCCACCAATGTTTGTTTTTGCTTTCAATTTAAAATTCAACCTCATCATAAAGGAATGGTCTACAAGAATCTCTTTCACAAATACCTTGAATAAAGAGTCTGAGGAAACAGATACATGAATATATGCCACAGTTGAAAAGTGTTAAACAAAACTATCTGCTATTTCTTGTCTATGTGAGACCACCTTGTATTAATTCAATAAAACATTTAATACTTTCATGATAAAATCTAGTTGCTATAACTAACCTTCAGAGTTAGCTCCCTTGCTGAAAACAAATCTGCATGATTTTTCTCCCTTGTATAAAAAATTAAAGCAGTGTTGAGCCTGGCTAAAATACCTAATAATTTGGTGATTCCTTTGATAATATCAGCTGGTGACTTCTGATGATACAGACGAGCTTGCTGTAAAAACTAACAGCAAGTCATATGGAGTTATGTCCCCTTCCCATTAACCTTTGACCCACTATCTTCAATTAAAAACACCATGATTGATTCTGAAAGACAATGTTAAACCAGATCAACACAGGGACTATCTGGTTCAAGAGTGCAGATATACATGCTAAAAGCTTGCACATTCTCAAAACAAATATCACTCCCGTACACAAATGGAATGATCCAAACAGAAAGATTGAACAGTCCATGTTAAAATATAGTGTGTTAAAGGTTAGGAGAAGAAGGACATGTATTGCCATAACAGTTTGTTCAAGTGCCATCACATTTGCAGGTATACAATGATTAAAATCATCAAAGTAACAGATTTACATTAAAATATCACAGATAGCTGGCTCTCATTACCATGGTAACTAAAAGTATCTTTTTTTTTTCTTTTAAAATATTAGTGACATTTCCTTTGTTTTCTTAATAAGTAAAATATATAAATACAGCATAAAAAATGCAAGTTTCATTACATTTTGTTGCTCTGAAAAGATTTTGATTCTTTTAGGTTTCCATGGTAATGTTAAGGCACTTCTAAGCCATATTACCCATAGTTCATTGCTAACAACTCCTCTGCAGCCTTGTAATTTGCATTGGCAGCTGATGCCAAGTAAAAGGTCATTTTCAAAACTGTTAACTTTTATTGGCTCAAAAATATAAACATCCTTTTTCTTCCAGACCATCTATCATTTTATTATTTAGAAACTCAGTTTAATATTCGATTAAGCCTCACCCATATAAATTTATGACCATTCCTTTTTTTTTTATCTCTTTGAAAAAAGCAGTTTATTGAACTGTATCATGTGTTATCCAGAAATATCTTGACCCCTGATCCAGTGAAAATGACCTTTTACTAGAAAGCCTCTGCTACACATAAACCGGCAAGTTTGATTCACTACTGCTTGTTTCCGCATCATCTTTCTCTGGCTCTACGTGTTCCACGTGCCTTACACTTGGATACGGGTGTCCACCGTCATCAAAGAAGCGTCGGAACGTGAATTCAAAGAATGCATGTTCCGGATGCTTCCCATTAACCGGGTGGTCAATATTGCGGATCTCATTGTCTGAGTCACTGTCGTCACTTCGCTCCTCGACTGGGTCGAAGTTTGAAGTGTCCATCACATGGCGAATCTTGGGCACATACAGTGCCGGCTGCTTGCGAAGTCCTTCAAACTGAGTGGACGAAAAGAAAAGATGGTTCTTAATCTCATCTGCTCCTTTCTTTCCGAGTCTGTTCTCTGCACCACAACACAGTCGAAGGATCAAGTCAATTGAGGACTGAGAAAGTTTGGCTTCCACAGGAATATTTAGAGTCTTTTCCCAGTTTATTACCTGAAAGAGGAAATATAAGTCATTTTAAAATAACATGATCGGAGGAATACAAGTATTGGTAAATTTGTAACAGCTTTTTTTTTTCTTTCACATGCATTACAGAAGCTATATCAGAGCATAACATGAAATTTCTGCATCAAAGTCAACATTAAGTCATATGAATGTAATTGATGAGAAACAGAGATTTTTTTTAATTCTTCATTCAATTAAACATACGATGTTTTTATAGGGTTATGCGTCTGTCGAAACTTATTTCATTCGTTGCTTTAATGACATATCTTCAAAATGATAAATTTCATAAATGCCCAAACCTCATAAAAATTAAATATCACAAAATTAATTAATTTTGTTAATTTTTGCAGAGGATTAATTATTGCACAATAATAACTGCACTGATTCCACTGGGAGTGATAACCAGTTTTAAGTACTTCTTTTGCAAAGGATGTACAACAAGTAACTAGTGTTGCACGCAACACATGAGTATCATACTGGTGAGATGCATAATTTTTCCATTAACATAGCAACCAGAATTTTGGTCCAAGAAAAAAAAAAGTGACGTGCAGAATCTCCATGCTGCTATCTATTCATATACCAAGTTTTATAATATTATATTTAAGTTATCGTGGGATCCAGATTACTTGACAGACAAACTGACGAATGGACACACAGATGGACAAACAAACGCAGGGCAAACCTTTAGATCCCTCCACTGTAAACACCGGTAGGGAAATAATAAACAAGTGTTTGGAACTTGCAGAGTTAACTCACCTTATACTGAGTCTCCTGGGGGGTTTGAGCATAGAAAGGTGGCTGTCCAACCAGCATCTCATACAGGATGACCCCAACACTCCACCAGTCACAGCACGATGTGTACCCTGATATAGATGTACAAAACACACATCAGACAAGCACTCAGGTGACACATAATGAAACAAAAGTCATCTTATACACAATTGTTCTGTTTGGTTGGGCTTTGTCTGCATGAGACATTATAATTTATACAGCAGTGTAAATAACACTGCAATGTCATGCCTAAACAGTCTTGAAACTAGACTTGTTTTTTGTGTGACATTTCTGTGAAGGACCATGTCAGGACATGCTATACCTGGTCACAACCAGTGGTTTCAGAGCAATTTGTGCTCATTTGAGCTACTAAATAGATCAGATTTCAAATTGACACAAAATCCTAGAAGAATTGTGCTCAGATGAGCTGATAATAAGACAAGAAATAACCAATGAACACTTACCCTGTCGCAGCAGGACCTCCGGTGCTATGTAGTTGGGCGTGCCGACCAGGGAGTGGGCGAGGCAGCGTAACCTCTCACGATGCTTCCTCCTCTCCAGGGGTTTGGCCTTCCTACACTCACACTCTGTGGACATGGGCGACTCCGAGCAGTTGATATCCATCGAGTCTTGTCTCGGATGGACACCATCTAGAAAACAAGAAGCTGGATTAGCCAACATGTTACAAATGTGTGGACTTATTTCTATCATCTGCAACCTCCTAACAATGGCCACCTAGGATCAGTAATCTAAACCCAAATGGGAAATTTTAAGTTAAAATTTTGAGGAAGTATTTTTTATAAATACCAGCCAGGACAAAAGAGCCAACAGATGGTTCCTCATACACCTGAAACTACTTACATGATACAACTAGAGACTTTTTACCTCATCGTTAACAAGTCAATTTTGACCTTTTACTACCTGGTACTTTTTCATTCTGCTTAAGTTTGTATAAGTTTGTATAGTGTTTCCTACTAACTTCAATAGTGTTGAAAAGCAGTAAACAAACCAGATCAGCCTGCCATTCACCTGCAGGCAAGTTATGTTAGTGATATACTTCCCAAGGAAGGTACAATGGGTACAAAAACCATGCATGTAAGAACCTGAATGTCGATTGCAAAACTCTTCTAAGTGTATACAGAAATAGGAGGAGATGGAACAGTTTTGCAGTCAGTTTTCAATTAACACATTGCACCCACATAGACCACAAAGAAAGATCAACACAGAATCTACCAAGTTACAGGTTACTCTAACCACTAAACTAATCTGTACTGCAGGACCACAGAGAACTGTGTCGACACTAGACTCGTCCAACTGATGTGATTCATGGGACAGATATGCTGATGGTGCCT
This sequence comes from Solen grandis, assembly GCA_021229015.1. Classification (NCBI taxonomy): domain Eukaryota; kingdom Metazoa; phylum Mollusca; class Bivalvia; order Adapedonta; family Solenidae; genus Solen; species Solen grandis. Next base: position 52,839,601 of record CM037788.1, read on the forward strand.
GGTTTTCCCTTTGTTGTAATTACCTTTCCTACACTCAGTCATGAGATACCTACAGTCTGTGTGTTTTACCATCCCTCAGCCTGATAGTATCTCCTGTATAGAATTCAGAAATATCTCATTTAGAGACATTAATATCTGACCTAACATTAGGTTACTGACAGTTCCAAATGCATGTATTCACAAATCTGACAAAGAATCTCTCTCTTTCTCTCAGGTACAAAATCATACAAGAAACACATGAGAAGCTGGAGCATGTCATGGCGACCTTCATAATATGTCTTCCATTTTGTAAACTTGTTACTGTAACACCAGAATTTATACAAAATTCTCAACAATAATAAGTATGGCTATATAACTCATCAAAATACCAAAAGCTACTGAAAATTTTGTTAACTACATACATCAATTTTACTTCTTTCCAAGTCAAGGTTATTTCAGAACCACATAGAATTATTACACCATTCACGTGCCAAAGCTTTCCTAGAAGTTATCTAAAAACACAAAATATTTGTTGTATCATTTTTTTTCTTATTTTGTTACTGAAAATCTCCTGTTTTTCAATAACAGACATGTACATGTAAGTTATGTGGAAGTCAGTGTGCCTGCTCTCTGTGAGGTGACTATACCCAAGGTAGGCATGTCAGGTGCCCCCACCCAGTCACGCTCACAACCTGGTAACTGATTAGTAATCCCTCCATTTATTCCGTGGAATGTCACGAGCAACACTAGAGCTGGGGGTCCAAGGGGAGGTTGGAAGCTCCCCAGGAATTCCACGGAAATTCCAGCGAAATGATCCGTGGGATACAGCAACAATGTGCCAGCCTGCCTCAGCACTGCAGGTGGGATTAATTATGTGCCTTGTCTCCCTGCACCACATTCACTGCCACATTCCTGTATCTCTCTGAGAGAGTCTCTCTTTCTGACCACTAATACCTCATTTGAAATTGTTTTTCTAATATCTATTCTACAAAATGTATGCTCAATGATCCTCATCACCCTTTCATAGAGAAAATAAAATAGCAGCAAAACTTTAGAAGTCCACTAATTGGAATGTTCACAAATGGTCATAAACATAGTTTAACCATTTTCATAACAATTCATCTATTTTTTTAGCCTTATCCTCTTAAGGAATATTGCTTCAATATGTTCTCTATAAAATATTCATTTCATAAATAACTTGGGGTGGAAAGTTGAGGCACCTATACATTGTAAAGTTATTGTCCTGTTTGCTAGGAATGTACTTTACTGTCCTGAATACCTGACATTCAACTACACATATAAATAAACCCAATACAAACACTCCTGGCATTCATTAAGACATTTTAAGGTAGCCTTTCATCACATCTCAATGCTAAAAGCTATACGAGTCCTGATTGCCGGAACTGGCAAGAAAGGGAGTGTCAAATACCAAGCCTAACATTCTAGACTTTTGTCATTCTGGTCATGATATGGACAATAACGTTAACAGCTTGAAAATAAATGTCCTTTGTCCACAGGAAAAATACAGGGTGGGGGTCAGACTGACAAATGGTCATTTGTTGGTCAGGTTTACTGCTACCCATGCTATACAATTTCATCAATTTGTTGTCATGCTGTGTTTAGAGGGGACATATCAACATCTCTCATTTTTAAAAGCAACCATTTATACTGTCCATGGATGTAGACATTTTGCCTGCTCTGTTTGCCAAAGTGGGGTTAATCATATTGGATAAGGCAGATAAGAAACCTGCCAGGTTTTACAAATCATGACTTCATGAATAGATATTGTATGAGCGTTCTTCTATAAGGATGTGCAGTTTCATACGAACATCATACTGTGATGGTCCCTTTCAGTTTGCAACCCATCAGCTCTGTTATTTCATAAACTTGAAATCACACCCCAGAAATACATGTGATTTTATGAAGACTTACTAACTGCTGCTGTAACAGCGGACACAGTACATGTATGCGTGGCTGTACTAAGTGTAAACAATGCAGCGCTGCATTTACATCACCTCCCTACATCAACTGGCCGGGAATGTAGGCCAGCCCACTTAACAAAGAACTTGAGGATCTACCTGGGCTGACACAGCTAACTTTTCAACATACATGTTTTTGTAATGCAACAATTGTTAGTCCATTATTTCAAATATTTGTAAACTTCTGTAAATCCTAATTCCATCTTGTTTTCAATATGAACTGAAACTTGGTGACATGACCTGCTGAAGGATTACAATGAGTATGGGTTTAGGTAGGAATCTTCCAAGACCCTACCATGTCCATCCTGAAAACCATTGTGAGGGACTGATATTAAGTTTGTATCATAGTGAACAAATTCTTTTAAGACCTTGTCACAAAACAGCTGGAAAAATGTTCATGTAAATGGAAAGTCTGAGGGTCATCCCCACAATTTCTATCATTATATTTACCTGAGGAATACCTGTAGCCATTGACACTGTAACCCAATATTCCAATTACTAGTGTCACGCTACCTATGCCCAATGACCTGACCTCTTATCACTAGTGTATGAACACTCTTGTTGATATCAAAACCATATAATTATGTGTAAGCTATTTGTACTGATCATACCTGTACACCACATAGACAGTAAATATATCTGACAAATTATTGGAAGTAATTTGCATTAAACCATTCTACTGACATATACCACATTATGTTACAATGCTAAATTATGGCAAATTTGAATTAGACTCATGGCTCTTGGTCAATGTGACCCTTACAAGACCTGTAAAACCATGTGAGGATGCAGGGACAATACCTTCACAGGTTTTTCATTAGCCCTTCGTTTACCTTGTGAATTTAGGAATTGACGATTTATTAAGTTACAGAACTTAATTATTATCTGATAGCAATGACTTTTCTATGGATACAGACTGTGTAGAATCTGAGCTACAATACAGTTTTATACTTAAAACTAATTTATTTTTCATCGATTTAGAAATTAGTTCCTACAACTTATACTAATCCACCCTCTTGATGGTTCCTGGGTTGGACCAGTACCTTACACCTGGATAGACACTGATAAATCATTGCCCTCCAGACTCCAACAGACAGGGTTCTAATACCCACAACTTTTCATATCCAGTTATATAATTATGTTTATTGTTACCCCTGAATTAAAGCCCCCTCAATTCTCTAAGCAAACATAGGAGACCCTGATCAGACAGCTCCTTCCTGCATGATCCGAGTCTGCTCTGTTTGCCGAGGCCTTCCTATCAGTGGTAAAATGGAAAGCCTCACTTCAATACACATCCCATTTTTATACCTATCTGGGATGGTCTTCCTTATGGGCACTGACAGTTTTGATAGATAACTGATTACTCCCATTATGTATGAATTTAAACTATTTTCAGTATAAATTAACGATCATACATCTTCTACCTGTCGTTTAATACACACAAAAAAAACTGATGAATGTGAAAGAATGCGTTTTAGCACCTCAATTCACAGATTTATGCATAAATGGCTCCATTGCTATCACCCCTAAGTGTTTTAAATGGATACAGCTTGACAAAACATTGGTTTGATCCAATCCTTTGTACAGGGAATACCAGGCACTATTTATACACAGATTAGTTGTCCTGAAGGAAAGCCTACTTAAAACCAGGTAACTCGACCATCCATCAACCATCCATTCATCAAAATGATTTTCATCGCTTGACCGAGTTTACTTCTGAATGCAAGCAATAACTTTAACAGTTACTGTACAAACAGTCCCCTTGTGTTCAAACAGAAATGTGACAAGTGAAGGAATGTATGGAATTTTTCCAATATACGAATAAATAAATATACAAGTAAACAAATCCACACAAAACAGGAACAAGACATCAAAAGAAGCACAAAAGAATTTTCTATACAAATGGACAAAATGATAATGGCTATATCTTAGGAGAATAATTCCATCAATAACTGCACAGTCTCAACATTTACAAATAGGGCATAATACATTATAATGGTTTAGGGTAATTACGAAAGAGCTCTTGTTTCTACTAACCTGTGACACTCTATTTTTTACTATTGAAATACCATACAAGAGTGTTCTTTGGAACACATGTGTCACCTGCTGAAGCGTGACGGATAGACAGACAGACAAACAAACGGAAAAGTGATCACTTACAGCAGGTGACACAAAAACCATGTTTAAATGTCTCCAGGGCT
>CM037788.1:52843859-52893859 GCA_021229015.1 Solen grandis
AACTACGGAAGCCCAAACACGCCAAAATCGCTAAATACGTTTAACTACGTTACAGGTGTCGAAAGGATATAGCACTATACAAGTATTCAATACTTCTTCCTACTGAGGCTAAAATTAAACAAGGTTACAAGTGAGCTGGAGTGATGAAATTCTATGTGTGATGAAAGTTAGAAACTTACATTTGAACACTGTTTCATTTTTCTTTCATGTCATATATTATATATAGTAGTGTAAATGTAGTATAAATTTGACATAGTATAAATTTTGTATGTAAACTACATGTGCAAGATATGGGCGGACTTTTATTAAAATTCACAGAATGTGTTCTATTTGTGCCATTTTATATAGAAATAGAGGAGATAGAAAGTTGCAATTTGGACAGATTATCTATTATGTCATCTTCTATATATACTATATAAAGCAGATGTTGCAGAAAGTCCTATCATTCGTTTAAACGAATGACATCTAGTGTTTATTAGGACTTTCTGCCTCAAGCAGAAAGTCCTATTGGGTTTGTTATGTTTATTAGGACTTTCTGCCCTTTCGGCAGAAAGTCCTATTGGGTTTGTTATGTTTATTCTTCTTCTTCTTATTATTCTTTTTTTCTTCCTAACTAAACGCTTATTTTTCTATGTTGCAATACTCCTAGGACGGTGAAATTTTTATGACTTATTAGTCAGGTGAGGAAATTTTGATTTCTATGATTTTCATATGCCTATGACGTCATATGACGTCACATTTGAAAAATGCTTCAAAAGTTTGTACGCGGTCTACAGCCATTGTTTGTGAACCGATTTTCATCAAATTTTCACAGATTGTGTATATTAATTTCTAGTTGTGCATCCCGGTGTCCGTTTTTCAAAATTCGAAAAGTCTATGGTTCTATAGCGAATCCATGATTCGAACCAAGGTCGTAAATTTTTTAAATGCTTATAAAATCTGTCCTATTTCAGATAGAAAGTTGATATTTAATCAGTATATAGGTCTCTAGAAGTTTTAAACATTTTGTGAAAATAAATGTCATATGACGTCACGTGACGTCATTATATGATAATGTATTTCTAATTTTAAAATAATATTTCTATATGTTTAAATTGTCGAAGGGCAATAAAAATTTAATGACACATGCTACAAACGCTGAAATTTTGATTTCTATGACTTTTATATCCTATGACGTTATATGACGTCACATTTGAAATATGCTACAAAGTTTGTATGGGGTCTACAGCCATTGTTTGTAAACCGATTTTCATAAAATTTTCACAGATTGTGTATATTAAGTTCTAGTTGTGCATCTCGGTGTCCGTTTTTCAAAATTCGAAAAGACCATTGTTCTATAGCGAATCCAAGATTCGAACCAAGGTCGTAAATTTTTAAATGCTTATAAAATCTGTCCTATTTAAGATAGAAAGTTGATATTTAGACAGGATATAGGTCGCTAGAAGTTTTAAACATTTCGTGAAAATAAATGTCATATGACGTCACGTGACGTCATTATATGATAATGAATTTCTAATTATAACAAGATTATTTCTATATGTTGAAATTATCGAAGGGCAATGAAAATTTAATGCTGCATGCTTCAGATGCTGAAATTTCGATTTCAGAAGCCTATGACGTCATATGACGTCACACTTGAAATTGACTACAAAAGTTTGTACACGGTCCAGAGCCATTATTTATGTGCCAATTTTCATCAAATTTTCACAGAATGTGTATATTACGTTCTTATTGTGTATACCCGTCTCCGTTTTTCAAAATTCGAAAAGTCCAAGCATCTATGGCGGATCCAAGATTCGAACCAAGGACGTCAATTTTTAAATGCTTATAAAAACTGTCCTATTTGAGATAGGAAGTTGAAATTTTGCCAGTTAGTAGGTCTCTGGGTGTCTTAACAATTATGTGAAAATAACGTCATATGACGTCACGTGACGTCATTTGTTTATTATTATTATTCTTTTCTTCTTCCTAACTAAACGCTTATTTTAATATGTTGCAATAGTCCTAGGACGATGAAATTTTTATGGTTATTAGGCACGTGAGGAAATTTTGATTTCACCCCTACTGCATATATGTAGCCATATCTCAATAAATATCGATTTTTGTAAATATATGTATGAATAAGAATTATAGCTGAATAATTGACGTTTCCAAAGATATTTAGTTTATTAAAATTGTTTTATGCAATACAAAGTTATAAGCAAAAAAACTAAATGAAATGAAGCTAATTTTGCTGATAATATGCTGTTTTCTTGAGGTTTAACAGTCAATATCTCAGTAACGACTGAAGATAAGTTTATACATTATGCATATAAAATGTAGCATGTTTTAAGAGCTTTCTAACGGTACCAAGTTTATTGAAATTGGACTTCATATAAGAAAGTTACATGGAAAATAAGATATTTCATATCAGCATCATAAAAATATGGAAAAGGTCACGCGCAGGGGTCACCAAGCTTAAACACTTGCGCAACGACTTAAAAAAAAAAAAATATATATATATATATCAAATTGCAATTGATGGGCTATATCTTGATTTTTTTGATTTTTTTTTTGTCGAATGTTGACTGTTTCCAAAATAAGCATTGAAGTTAATACATGTACAACGGCACAAGACAAAAATCCGTATTTGCAACACTATTAGCTAGCGACATTTGCAAGCCTTGAAAAATTCACCCCCAGCCCCACATTTTAGACCATCTAAAAACGCATTGTTATGCTAACGATATTCATATTGCATCAGTTTTTAGGCTGGATGTTACCTTTCAAAATATCACCATAGTTCGAAATTCCAGAATTTATGGCAAAACTACGGAAGCCCAAACACGCCAAAATCGCTAAATACGTTTAACTACGTTACAGGTGTCGAAAGGATATAGCACTATACAAATATTCAATACTTCTTCCTACTGAGGCTAAAACTAAACAAGGTTACAACTGAGCTGGAGTGATGAAATTTATGTGTGATGAAAGTTAGAAACTTACATTTGAACACAGTTTAATTTTTCTTTTATGTCATATGACATAGTAAAAAATTTTGTATTAAACTACATGTGCAAGATATGGGCGGACTTTTATTAAAAATTCACGAATGTGTTCTATTTGTGCTATTTTATATAGAAATAGAGGGGATAGAAAGTTGCAATTTGGACAGATTATCTATTATGTCATCTTCTATATATACTATTAAAGCAGATGTTGCAGAAAGTCCTAAACATTCGTTTAAACGAATGACATCAAGTTAGGACTTTCTGCCCTTTCGGCAGAAAGTCCTATTGGGTTTGTACTTTTTAAATTCTTCTTCTTCTTATTATTATTATTATTCTTTTTTTCTTCCTAACTAAACGCTTATTTTTCTATGTTGCAATACCCTAGGACGATGAAATTTTTATGACTTATTAGCCACGTCAGGAAATTTTGATTCTATGATTTTCATATGCCTATGACGTCATATGACTCACATTTGAAATATGCTACAAAAGTTTGTACGCGGTCTACACCATTGTTTGTGAACCGATTTTCATCAAATTTTCACAGATTGTGAAATATAAGTTCTAGTTGTGCATCCCGGTGTCCGTTTTTCAAAATTCGAAAAGTCCATGGTTCTATAGCGAATCCAAGATTCGAACCAAGGTCGGAAATTTTTAAATGCTTATAAAATCTGTCCTATTTAAGAAAGAAAGTTATATTTATCAGTAAAAGGTCTCTAGAATTTTTAAAAAATTTTTGTGAAAATATTTCTCATATACGTCACGTGACTCATTATATGATAATGTATTTCTAATAAAAAACAAGAATATTTCTATATGTTGAAATTGTCGAAAGGCAATGAAAATTTAAAGACACATGCTTCAAACGCTGAAATTTTTATTTCTATGATTTTCATATCCTATGACGTCATATGACTCACACTGGAAAATGCAACAAAAGTTTGACGCGGTCTACAGCCATTGTTTATGAAACCGATTTTCATCAAATTTTCACAGAATGTGTATATTAAGTTCTAGTTGTGCATCCCGGTGTCCGTTTTTCAAAATTCGAAAAGTCCAAGGTTCTATAGCGATTCCAAGATTCGAACCAAGGTCGTAAATTTTCAAATTCTTATAAATGGGTCCTATTTGAGATAGAAAGATGATATTGGGTCAGTATATAGGTCTTTGGGAGTCTTAAACATTTTGTGAAAATAAATGTCATATGACGTCACGTGACGTCCATTATATGATAATGAATTTCCTAATTCTAACAAGATTATTTCTAATCTTGAAATTTATGAAGGCAATGAAAATTAATGCCGCATGCTTCAGATGCTGTAATTTCGATTTCAAAGATTTTCAGAAGCCTATGACGTCATATGACGTCCACACTTGAAATATGCAACAAAAGTTTGTACGCGGTCCAAGCCTTTTGTTTATGAACCATTTTCATCAAATTTTCACAGAATTTGTATATTACTTTCTTATTGTGTATACCGGTGTCCTTTTTCAAAATTCGAAAAGTCCAAGCATATATGGCGGATCCAAGATTCGAACCAATGACGTCAATATTTAATGCTTATAAAAACTGTCCTATTTGAGATAGAAAGTTGAAATTTTGTCAGTTAGTAGGTCTCTGGGTGTCTAACAATTATGTGAAAATAAACGTCATATGACGTCACGTGACGTCATTTTGTTTATTATTATTATTCTTTTCTCTTCCTAACTAAACGCTTATTTTAATATGTTTGCAATAGTCCTAGGACGATGAAATGTTTATGGTTTATTAGGCACGTGAGGAAATTTGATTTCACCCCTACTGCATATATGTAGCCATATCTCAATAAATATCGATTTTTGTAAATATATGTATAATACGAATTATAGCGAATAATTGACGTTTCCAAAGATATTTAGTTTATTAAAATTGGTTTACGCAATACAAAGTTATAAGCAAAAAAACTAAATGAAATGAAGCTAATTTGCTGATAATATGCTGTTTTCTTGAGGTTTAACAGTCAATATCTCAGAAACGACTGAAGATAAGTTTATACATTATGCATGTAAATGTAGCAATGTTTTAAGAGCTTTCTAACGGTACCAAGTTTATTGAAATTGGACTTCATATAAAAAAGTTACATGGAAATAAGATATTTCATAATCATGCATCATAAAAAATGGAAAAGGTCACGCGCAGGGGTCACCAAGCTAAAATAGTTGCGCAACGACTTAAAAAAAAAAAAAAAAAAAAAAAAAAAAAAAAAATAAATTGCAATTTATTGGCTATATGTTGATTTTTTTTTTTTGTTTTTGTCTGTCGAATGTTGACTGGACTGTTTCCAAAATAAGCATTGAAGTTAATACATGTACAACGAAGCACAAGACAAAAATCCGTATTGCAACACTATGTAGGTAGCGAGCAGTTTGCAAGCCTTGAAAAAATTCACACCACATTTTAGACCATCTAAAAACTGCGGCAAAACTACGGAACCCAAACACGCCAAAATCGCTAAATACTTTAACTACGTTACAGGTGTCGAAAGGATATAGCACTATACAAGTATTCAATACTTCTTCCTACTGAGGCTAAAATTAAACAAGGTTACAAGTGAGCTGGAGTGATGAAATTCTATGTGTGATGAAAGTTAGAAACTTACATTTGAACACTGTTTCATTTTTCTTTCATGTCATATATTATATATAGTAGTGTAAATGTAGTATAAATTTGACATAGTATAAATTTTGTATGTAAACTACATGTGCAAGATATGGGCGGACTTTTATTAAAATTCACAGAATGTGTTCTATTTGTGCCATTTTATATAGAAATAGAGGAGATAGAAAGTTGCAATTTGGACAGATTATCTATTATGTCATCTTCTATATAACTATATAAAGCAGATGTTGCAGAAATCCTATCATTCGTTTAAACGAATGACATCTAGTGTTTATTAGGACTTTCTGCCTCAAGCAGAAAGTCCTATTGGGTTTGTTATGTTTATTAGGACTTTCTGCCCTTTCGGCAGAAAGTCCTATTGGGTTTGTTATGTTTATCTTCTTCTTCTTATTATCTTTTTTTCTTCCTAACTAAACGCTTATTTTTCTATGTTGCAATACTCCTAGGACGGTGAAATTTTTATGACTTATTAGTCAGGTGAGGAAATTTTGATTTCTATGATTTTCATATGCCTATGACTCATATGACGTCACATTTGAAAAATGCTTCAAAAGTTTGTACGCGTCTACAGCCATTGTTTGTGAACCGATTTTCATCAAATTTTCACAGATTGTGTATATTAATTTCTAGTTGTGCATCCCGGTGTCCGTTTTTCAAAATTCGAAAAGTCTATGGTTCTATAGCGAATCCATGATTCGAACCAAGGCGTAAATTTTTTAAATGCTTATAAAATCTGTCCTATTTCAGATAGAAAGTTGATATTTAATCAGTATATAGGTCTCTAAAGTTTTAAAACATTTTGTGAAAATAATGTCATATGACGTCACGTGACGTCATTATATGATAATGTATTTCTAATATTAAAATAAATTTCTATATGTTTAAATTGTCGAAGGCAATAAAAATTTAATGACACATGCTACAAACGCTGAAATTTTGATTTCTATGACTTTTATATGCCTATGACGTTATATGACGTCACATTTGAAATATGCTACAAAAGTTTGTATCGGTCTACACCATTGTTTGTAAACCGATTTTCATAAAATTTTCACAGATTGTGTATATTAAGTTCTAGTTGTGCATCTCGGTGTCCGTTTTTCAAATTCGAAAAGACCATTGTTCTATAGCGAATCCAAGATTCGAACCAAGGTCGTAAATTTTTAAATGCTTATAAAATCTGTCCTATTTAAGATAGAAAGTTTGATATTTAGACAGATATAGGTCGCTAGAAGTTTTAAACATTTCGTGAAAATAAATTCATATGACGTCACGTGACGCCCATTATATGATAATGAATTTCTAATTATAAAAAAGATTATTTCTATATTTGAAATTATCGAAGGGCAATGAAAATTTAATGCTGCATGCTTCAGATCTGAAATTTCGATTTCAGAAGCCTATGACGTCATATACGTCACACTTGAAATTGACAAACAAAAGTTTGTACACGGTCCAGAGCCATTATTTATGTGCCAATTTTCATCAAATTTTCACAGAATGTGTATATTACGTTCTTATTGTGAAATACCCGTCTCCGTTTTTCAAAATTCGAAAAGTCCAAGCATCTATGGCGGATCCAAGATTCGAACCAAGGACGTCAATTTTTAAATGCTTTTTAAAAAACTGTCCTATTTGAGATAGGAAGTTGAAATTTTGCCATTTTAGTAGGTCCTCGGGTGTCTTAACAATTATGTGAAAATAACGTCATATGACGTCACGTGACGTCATTTGTTTATTATTATTATCTTTTCTTCTTCCTAACTAAACGCTTATTTTAATATGTTGCAAAGTCCCTAGGACGATGAAATTTTTATGGGTTATTAGGCACGTGAGGAAATTTTGATTCACCCCTACTGCATATATGTAGCCATATCTCAATAAATATCGATTTTTGTAAATATATGTATGAATAAGAATTATAGCTGAATAATTGACGTTTCCAAGATATTTAGTTTATTAAAATTGTTTTATGCAATACAAAGTTATAAGCAAAAAAACTAAATGAAATGAAGCTAATTTGCTGATAATATGCTGTTTTCTTGAGGTTTAACAGTCAATATCTCAGTAACGACTGAAGATAAGTTTATACATTATGATAAAAATGTAGCATGTTTTAAGAGCTTTCTAACGGTACCCAAGTTTATTGAAATTGGACTTCATAAAGAAAGTTACATGAAAATAAGATATTTCATAATCATGCATCATAAAAATATGGAAAAGGTCACGCGCAGGGTCACCAAGCTTAAACACTTGCGCACGACTTAAAAAAAAAAAATATATATATATATATCAAATTGCAATGATGGGCTATATCTTGATTTTTTTGATTTTTTTTTTTGTCGAATGTTGACTGTTTCCAAAATAAGCATTGAAGTTAATACATGTACAACGCACAAGACAAAAATCCGTAATTGCAACACTATGTAGCTACGAGCAGTTTGCAAGCCTTGAAAAATTCACACGCAGCCCCACATTTTAGACCATCTAAAAACTGCATTGTTATGCTAACGATATTCATATTGCATCAGTTTGTAGGCTGGGATGTTACCTTTCAAAAAAATCACCATAGTTCGAAATTCCAGGAATTTATGGCAAAACTACGGAAGCCCAAACACGCCAAAATCGCTAAATACGTTTAACTACGTTTCAGGTTCGAAAGGATATAGCACTATACAAATATTCAATACTTCTTCCTACTGAGGCTAAAACTAAACAAGGTTACAACTGAGCTGGAGTGATGAAATTGTATGTGTGATGAAATTAGAAACTTACATTTTAACACCATTTAATTTTTCTTTCATGTCATATGACATAATATAAATTTGTATGTAAACTACATTGCAAGATATGGGCGGACTTTTAATTAAAATTCACAGAATGGTTCTATTTGTGCTATTTTTATATAGAAATAGAGGAATAGAAAGTTGCAATTTGGACAGATTATCTATTAGTCATCTTCTATATATACTATATAAAGCAGATGTTGCAGAAAGTCCTATCATTCGTTTAAAACGAATGACATCTAGTTAGGACTTTCTGCCCTTTCGGCAGAAAGTCCTATTGGGTTGTACTGTTTATTTCTTCTTCTTATTATTATTATTATTCTTTTTTCTTCCTAACTAAACGCTTATTTTTCTATGTTGCAATACTCCTAGGACGATGAAATTTTTATGACTTATTAGCCACGTCAGGAAATTTTGATTTCTATGATTTTCATATGCCTATGACGTCATATGACGTCACATTTGAAATATTCTACAAAAGTTTGTACGCGGTCTACAGCCATTGTTTGTGAACCGATTTTCATCAAATTTTCACAGATTGTGTATATTAAGTTCTAGTTGTGCATCCCGGTGTCCGTTTTTCAAAATTCGAAAGTCCATGGTTTCTATAGCGAATCCAAGAATCGAACAAGGTCGGAAATTTTTAAATGCTTATAAAATCTGCCTATTTAAGAAAGAAAGTTGATATTTAGTCAGTATATAGGTCTCTAGAAGTTTTAAAAATTTTGTGAAAATATTCTCATATGACGTCACGTGACGTCATTATATGATAAATGTATTTCTAATATTAACAAGAATATTTCTAATGTTGAAATTGTCGAAAGGCAATGAAAATTTAAAGACACATGCTTCAAACGCTGAAATTTTTATTTCTATGATTTCATATGCCTATGACGTCATATGACGTCACACTGGAAATATGCAACAAAAGTTTGTACGCGTCTACAGCCATTGTTATGAACCGATTTTCATCAAATTTTCACAGAAGTGTATATTAAGTTCTAGTTGTGCATCCCGGTGTCCGTTTTTCAAAATTCGAAAGTCCAAGGTTCTATAGCGATTCCAAGATTCGAACCAAGGTCGAAATTTCAAATTCTTATAAAATCGGTCCTATTTGAGATAGAAAGATGATATTGGGGGTCAGTATATAGGTCTCTGGAGTCTTAAACATTTTTGTGAAAATAAATGTCATATGACGTCACGTGACGTCATTATTGATAATGAATTTTTCTAATCTAACAAGATTATTTCTATATCTTGAAATTTATGAAGGGCAATGAAAAATTAATGCCGCATGCTTCAGTGCTGTAATTTCGATTTCAAAGATTTTCAGAAGCCTATGACGTCATATGACGTCCACACTTGAATATGCAACAAAAGTTTGTACGCGTCCAGAGCCATTGTTTATGAACCGATTTTCATCAAATTTTCACAGAATTGTATATTCGTTCTTATTGTGTATACCGGTGTCCCGTTTTCAAAATTCGAAAAGTCCAAGCATATATGGCGGATCCAAGATTCGAACCAATGACGTCAATATTTAAATGCTTATAAAACTGTCCTATTTGAGATAGAAAGTTGAAATTTTGTCAGTTAGTAGGTCTCTGGGTGTCTAACAATTATGTGAAAATAAACGCATATGACGTCACGTGACGTCATTTGTTTATTATTATTATTCTTTTCTTCTTCCTAACTAAACGCTTATTTTAATATGTTGCAATAGTCCTAGGACGATGAAATGTTTATGGTTATAGCACGTGAGGAAATTTGATTTCACCCCTACTGCATATATGTAGCCATATCTCAATAAATATCGATTTTTGTAAATATTTGATGAATACGAATTATAGCTGAATAATTGACGTTTCCAAAGATAATTTAGTTTATTAAAATTGGTTACGCAATACAAAGTTATAAGCAAAAAAACTAAAGAAATGAAGCAAATTTTTTGCTGATAATATGCTGTTTTCTTGAGTTACAGTCCAATATCTCAGAAACGACGAGATAAGTTTATACATTATGCATGTAAAATGTAGCATGTTTTAAGACTTTCTAACGGTACCAAGTTTATTGAAATTGGGACTTCATATAAGAAAGTTACATGGAGAATAAGATATTTCATAATCATGCATCATAAAAATATGGAAAAGGTCACGCGCAGGGGTCACCAAGCTAAAATAGTTGCGCAACGACTTAAAAAAAAAAAAAAAAAAAAAAAAAAAAAAAAATCAAATTGCAATTGATGGGCTATACTTGATTTTTTTTTTTTTTTTGTCTGTCGAATGTTGACTGGACTGTTTCCAAATAAGCATTGAAGTAATACATGTACAACGGCACAAGACAAAAATCCGTATTTGCAACACTATGTAGGTAGCGAGCATTTGCAAGCCTTGAAAAATTCACACCACATTTTAGACCATCTAAAAACTGCGGCAAAACTACGGAAGCCCAAACACGCCAAAATCGCTAAATACGTTTAACTACGTTACAGGTGTCGAAAGGATATAGCCAACTATACAAGTATTCAAAACTTCTTCCTACTGAGGCTAAAATTTAAACAAGTTACAAGTGAGCTGGAGTGATTGAAATTCTATGTGTGATGAAAGTTAGAAACTTACATTTGAACACTGTTTCATTTTTCTTTCTGCATAATTATATATATATGAAATGAGTATAAATTTGACATAGTATAAATTTTGTATGTAAACTAAGGCAAGGATATGGGCACTTTATTAAAATTCACAAATGTGTTCTATTTGTGCATTTATATAGAAATTAGGAGAAAGAAAGTTGCAATTTGGACAGATTATCTATTATGTCATCTTCTATAAAACATAAAAGCGATTTGCAGAAAGTCCCTATCATTCGTTTAAACGAATGCACTATGTTTATTAGACTTTCTGCCTCAAGCAAAAGCCATGGGTTTGTTATGTTATTAGGACTTCTGCCCTTTCGGCAGAAATCCATTGGGTTTTGTTATGTTATTCTTCTTCTTCTTATTATTTTTTTTTTCTTCCTAACAAACGCTTATTTTCTATTTGCAATACTCCTAGGACGGTGAAATTTTAGACTATTAGTCAGGGGGAGGAAATTTTGATTTCTATGATTTTCAAGCCTATACGTCATATGACTCACATTTGAAAAATCTTCAAAAGTTTTTTACCGGTCTACAGCCATTGTTGTGAACCGATTTTTCAACAAATTTTTCACAGATTGTGTATTTAATTTCTAGTGGCACCGGTTCCGTTTTTCAAAATTCGAAAATCTATGGTCTATCGAATCCAGATTCGAACCAAGGTCGTAAAATTTTTTAAATGCTTATAAAATCGTCCTATTTCAAAGAAAGTTGATATTAACAGTATATGTCCTAAATTTTAAACTTTTGTGAAAATAATGTCATATGACTCACTGACTCATTATATGAAATGTATTCTAATATTAAAATAAATTTTCTATATGTTTAAATTTCGAAGGGCAATAAAAATTTAATGACACATGCTACAAACGCTGAAATTTTGATTTCTATGACTTTTAAAGCCTATGACGTTATATGACTCCACATTTGAAATAGCTACAAAAGTTTGTATGCGCACGCCTTTTGTAAACCGTTTTCATAAAATTTCACAGATTTTTATAAAAGTTCTAGTTGGCATCTCGGTGCCGTTTTTCAAAATTCAAAAGACCATTGTTCTAAGCGAATCCAAGATTCGAACCAAGGTCTAAATTTTTAAATGCTTAAAAATCTGTCCTATTTAAGATAGAAAGTTGATATTTAGACAGGAATAGGTCGCTAAATTTAAACATTTCGTGAAAATAAATGCATATGCGTCACGTGACGTCTTATATGAAAGAATTTCTAATTATAACAAATTATTTCTATATGTTGAAATTATCGAAGGGCAATGAAAATTTAATGCTGCAGCTTCAGAGCAAATTTCGATTTCAGAAGCCATGACTCATATGACGTCACACTTAAAAATTGACTACAAAGTTGTACACGGCCCAGAGCCATTATTATTGCCAATTTTCACAAATTTTCACAGAAATTTAAATTACGTTCTTATTGTTACCCGTCCCGTTTTTCAAAATTCGAAAAAGTCCAAGCCTAGGCGGATCCAAGATTCGAACCAAGGACTCAATTTTTAAATGCTTATAAAAACTGTCCTATTTGAGATAGGAATTGAAATTTTGCTAAGAGGTCTCGGGTTCTTAACTTATGTGAAAATAACGTTATGCGTCACGTGACGTCATTTGTTTTTATTATTATTTTTTTTCTTCTTCCTAACTAAACCTTATTTTAATATTTGCAATGTCCTGGACGTGAAATTTTTGGGGTTTTTAGGCACGTGAGGAAATTTTGATTTCACCCCTACTGCATAATGTACCAATTCAATAAATATCGATTTTTGAAATTATGTATGAATAAGAATTATAGCTGAATAAACGTTCCCAAAGATATTTAGTTTATTAAAATTGTTTTTAGCAAACAAAGTTATAAGCAAAAAAACTAAAGGAAATGAAGCTAATTTTGCTGATAAATGCGTTTCTTGAGGTTTAACAGTCAATACTCATAACGACTGAAGATAAGTTTTACATTAGATATAAAATGTAGCATGTTTAAAGAGCTTTCAACGGTACCAAATTTATGAAATTGGACTTCATAAAGAAAGTTACAGGAAAATAAGATATTTCAAATCATGCATCTAAAAAATGAAAAGGTCACGCGCAGGGGTCACCAAGCTTAAACACTTGCCAACGACTTAAAAAAAAAAAAAATATATAAATATACAAATTGCAATTGAGGCATATCTTGATTTTTTTGATTTTTTTTTTGTCGAATGTTGACTGTTTCCAAAATAAGCATTGAAGTTATACATTACAACGGCACAAACAAAAATCCGTATTTGCAACACTAGACAGCGAGCAGTTTTTGCAAGCCTTGAAAAATTCCACGCAGCCCCCATTTTAGCCATCTAAAAACTGCAATTTTTTATGCTAACGATATTCATTTGCATCGTTTGTAGGCTGGATGTTACCTTTCAAAATATCACCAAGTTCGAAAATCCAGAATTTATGGGCAAAACTACGGAGCCCAAACACGCCCAAAATCGCTAAAAAACGTTTAAACTACTTTCAGGTGTCGAAAGGTATAGCCCAACAAATATTAAACTTCTCCTACGAGGCAAAACTAAACAAGGTTACAACGAGCTGGAGTGAGAAATTGTATGTGGATAAAGTTAGAAACTTACATTGAAAAAACAGTTTAATTTTCTTCATTCATATACAAGTATAAATTTTGTATTAAACTACATTTCAAATATTGGGCGGACTTTTATTAAAATTCACAAAGTGTTCTTTTGTGCTTTTTATAAAGAAATAAGGAATAGAAAGTTGCAATTTGGACAGATTTCTATTATGTCATCTTCTATATATACTAAATAAGCAATGTTGCAGAAATCCTACTTCGTTTAAACAATGACATCTAGTTAG
This sequence comes from Solen grandis, assembly GCA_021229015.1. Taxonomy (NCBI): domain Eukaryota; kingdom Metazoa; phylum Mollusca; class Bivalvia; order Adapedonta; family Solenidae; genus Solen; species Solen grandis. Next base: position 52,857,785 of record CM037788.1, read on the forward strand.
ACTTTCTGCCCTTTCGGCGAAATCCTATTGGGTTTGTACTGTTTTATTCTTCTTCTTCTTTATATTATTATTCTTTTTTCTTCCTAACTAAACGTTATTTTTCTATGTCAATACTCCTAGGACGATGAAATTTTTTATGATTATTAGCCACGTCGGAAATTTTTGATTTCTAAGATTTTCATATGCCTAGACGTCAATGACGTCCCATTTGAAATAGCTACAAAAGTTTGTACGCGGTCTACACCTTGTTTGTGAAAACCGTTTTCATCAAATTTTCACAGATGTTATTAATTCATTGTCACCGGTGTCCGTTTTTCAAAATTCGAAAAGTCCAGGTTCATGCGAATCCAAGATTCGAACCAAGGTCGGAAATTTTTAAATCTTATAAAATCGTCCTATTTAAGAAAGAAAGTTATATTTATCAGTATATAGGTCTCTAAATTTTAAAAATTTTTTTGAAAATATTTCTCATATGACGTCACGTGACGCATATATAAATTTTTCTAATATTAACAAGAATTTTATAGTTGAAATTTCGAAAGGCAATGAAAATTTAAAGACACATGCTTCAAACGCTGAATTTTGATTTCTATATTTTCATATGCCCCATGACGTCATATGACGTCACACTGGAAATATGCAACAAAAGTTTGTACCGGTCTACAGCCATTTTTATGAACCGATTTTCATCAATTTTTCACAGAAGTTATATTAAGTTCAGTTGTGCATCCCGGGTCCGTTTTCAAAATTCGAAAAGCCAAGGTTTCTATACATTCCAAGATTCGAACCAAGGTCTAAAATTTCAAATTCTTAAAAACGGTCCCCCCCCCCAATTGAGATAGAAAGATATATTGGCAAATAGGTCTCTGGGATCTTAAACATTTTGTGAAAATAAATGTCAATGACTCACTACTCATTATATGATAAGAATTTCTAATTTAACAAGATATTTCAATCTTGAAATTTATAAGGGCAAGAAAAATTAATGCCGCATGCTTCAATGCTGTAATTTCGATTTCAAAGATTTTCAAAGCCTATGACGTCAAGACGTCACACTTAAATATGCAACAAAAGTTTGTCGCGGTCCGAGCCAGTTTATGACCGATTTTCACAAAATTTTCACAAAAATTATATTACGTTCTTATTGGTAACCGGTTTCCGTTTTTCAAATTCAAAAGTCAAGCAAATGGCGGATCCAAGATTCGAACCAAAGACGTCAATATTTAAAATGCTTATAAAAACTTCCTATTGAGAAGAAATTAAATTTTGTCATTATAGGTCTCTGGGTGTCTTAACAATTAGTAAAATAAACCAAATTTTACTCACGTCGTCATTTGTTTATTATTATTATTCTTTTCTTCTCCTAACAAACCTTATTTTAATATGTTCAAAGTCCTAGACGATGAAATGTTTATGGGTTATTAGGCACTGAGGAAATTTTGTTTCACCCCTACTGCATATTGTACCCATATCTCAAAAATACGAATTTTTGTAAATATATTATGAATACGAATAAGCTGAATAATTGACTTTTTCCAAAGATATTTATTTATTAAAATTGGTTTCGCAATACAAAGTATAAGCAAAAAACTAAATGAAAGAAGCTAATTTTGCTGATAATATGCTGTTTTCTTGAGGTTTAACAGTCAATATCTCAGAAACGACTGAAGAAAGTTTAATACTTAGCATGTAAAATGTAGCATGTTTTAAACTTTCTAACGTACCAATTTTTGAAATTGGACTTCATAAAGAAAGTTACAGGAGAAAAATATTTCTAATCATGCATCAAAAAAATTTGGAAAAGGTCACGCGCAGGGTCCCAAGCTAAAAAGTTGCGCAACGACAAAAAAAAAAAAAAAAAAAAAAAAAAAAAAAAAAAAATCAAATTGCAATTGAAGGGCTAAATCTTGATTTTTTTTTTTTGTTTTTTGTCTGCGTTTAATGTTTTTTTTGAACATGGGACGTTTCCCAAAAACAAGAGTTACATTAAACCACTAAAAATCGTTTTTCAACAACTATGATAGGTGGGCGGATTTTTAACCTTTTAAAAATTTAAAACCAAATTTTTTAAAAATTTCCAAAATGGGCAAAACTACGGAAGCCCAAACACCCAAAATCGCTAAATACGTTAAAACATTTTTAACAGTGTCAAAGGATATAGCACTATACAAATTTCAATACTTCTTCCTAAAGAGGCTAAAAAATTTAAAAAAGGTTACAATGAGCGGAGTGATGAAATTCTATGTGTGATAAAGTTGAAACTTACATTTAACACTGTTTCTTTTTCTTTCATGTCAAAAAAATGAATAGAAAAAAAAATTTGTATTAAACACATGTGCAAGAATGGGCGGACTTTTTTAAAAATTCACAAATTGTTTTCTATTTTGTCATTTTAAAGAAATGAGGAATAAAAAGTTTCAATTTGGACAGATTATCTATTATGTCATCTTCTATATATACAATAAAAACAATGTTGCAGAAAGTCCACATTCGTTTAAAAAGAAGACATCTTTTATTATTATTTTTTAAAGACTTTTTTGCCTCAAGCAAAAGTCCTATTGGGTTTGTTATGTTTATTAAGGACTTTCCTGGGCCTTCAGAATTGGCCCTTCCTGCAGAAATCCTATTGGTTTGATGTTTATTCTCTTCTTCTTATTATTTTTTTTTTTTCTTCCTAACAAAACGCTTATTTTCTATTTGCAATCCTAGGACGGAAATTTTTAGACTTAAAATCAGTGGGAAATTTTGATTTCTAGATTTTCAAGCCTATGACGTCATATACGTCACATTTGAAAATGCACAAAATTTGTACGCGGTCTACAGCCATTGTTTGTGAACCGATTTTCATCAAATTTTCACAGATTGTTATATTAATTCTAGTTTGTGCCCGGTGCCTTTTTCAAAATTCGAAAAGTCCATGCTATAGCGAATCCAAGATTCGAACCAGGTCGTAAATTTTTTAAATGCTTATAAAATCTGTCCTATTTAAAAAAAGTTGATATTTAATCATATATAGTCCTAAAGTTTTAAACATTTTGTGAAAAATAAGTCATATGACGTCACGTACGTCATTAATGATAATTATTTCTAATATAAAAAATATTTCTATATGTTAAAAATTTTCGAAAGGCAAAAAAAAATTTAAAGACACATGCTTTCAAACGCTGAAATTTAGAAACATATTAATGCTATGACGAAATGACTCACAAGAAATATGCAACAAAAGTTTGTACCGGTCTACACCCTTTTTGAACCGATTTTCATAAAAATTTTTCCCGAAATGTGTATATTAAGTTCAGTTTGCACCCGGGCCCCGTTTTTTCAAATTCAAAAGTCCAAGGTTCTATACGATTCCAAGATTCGAACCAAGGTGTAAATTTTCAAATTCTTATAAAATCGGTCCTATTTGAATAGAAAATGATATTGGGCCCAGTATAAAGGTCTCTGGGAGTCTTAAAACATTTTGGAAAAAAATGTCATATGACGTCACATGACGTCATTATATGAAAAGAATTTCTAATTCTAACAAAAATTATTTCTAATCTTGAATTTTCGAAGGGCAATGAAAAATTAATGCCGCATGCTTCAGATGGGGAAATTTCGATTTCAAAGACTTTCAGAAGCCTAGACGTCATATACTCACATTTGAAATTGACTACGAAAGTTTGACACGGTCCAGAGCCATTTTTAAAAGGGGCCAAATTTTCATCAAAATTTCACAGAATGTGTATATTAAAATTCTAGTTGTGCATCTCTGTCATTTTTTCAAAATTCGAAAAGTCCATGGTTTTTCTAAAAACCATTCCAAGATTCGAACCAAGTCGAAAATTTTTTAAAAATGCTTATAAAATCGGTCCTATTTGAATAGAAAAGTGATAATTGACATTTAAAAGGGTCTCTAAGAGTCTTAAACATTTTTTTGAAAAAAATGCATATGAAAGTCACGGACGTCATTATATGAAATTATTTCTAATTTAACAAGAGTATTTCTAATGTTGAAATTGTCGAAGGGCAATGAAATTAATGACAAAATTCAACGCTAAATTTCGATTTAAAATGATTTTCAAAGCCTAACGTCAATGACGTCACTTTTTGAAATGACTACGAAAGTTTGTACAGGGTCCAAGCATTATTAATGGCCGATTTCATAAAATTTTCACAGAATGTGTATATTACGTTCTTATTGTGTATACCGTGTCCGGTTTTTTTCAAAATTCGAAAAGCCCAAAGGGCATCTAGGCGGATCCAAGATTCGAACCAAGGACGTCAATTTTTTTAAATGCTTATAAAAACTGTCCTATTTGAGATAAAAGTTGAAATTTTGTCATTGGGTAGGTCCTGGGTGTTTTTAACAATTATGGAAAATAAACGTCCATGACTCCACGGATGTCATTTTTATTATTATTATTCTTTTTTTCTTCCTAACTAAACGCTATTTTAATATTTGCAATATCCTAGAACAATGAAGTTTTTATGGGTTTTTAGTCACTGAGGAAATTTGAATTTCAATGATTGACAGCACCCTATGCTCACAACGTCACAGCTAAAAAAGTGAAAATTGGTGTTCCGCCCACAGCCGACATTAAAGGTCGGATTTTTTTTTTTTAATTTTCAAAGATGTACATCTTGAAACACGGTGTACAAATCCGTCAGCAACCGAAATTCCGAAGACCGAAGTTTTGTGGGTGAAATAAGATTCGAACAAGGACCGAAAATTTCATTTTAAAGGGTTAAAAAAGCTTCAGGAGAGATAGAAAGTTGAAAAATTTAAAACAGTTTCAGTTCTGTAAAATTTCTACAAATTTTTTGGATCGGAACGCCAAAAATGCGTCATGTGGGCCTCATAACATACTTTTAATTTTCATATTGGCAATGATTTCGACTTATCCCTTTGTTCAAATAATGAAAATTCAGCGTTTTGAAACAACGTATGCGCTTTTTTTAACAAAAGCACTTTTAGCACCCTATGACGTCACATGACGTCACAGCTAAAAATAGTGAAAAATGGTGTTTTGCGCTCTACAGCCGTCATTATGGTCCGATTTTCTTCAAATTTCACAGAGGTACATCTTGAAACTAAGGTGTGCATATCCTGTCAGCTAACCGAAATTCCGAAAGACCGAAGTTCTGTGGCTGAAATAAGATTCGAACATAGGACCGAAAATTTCATTTTAGGATTAAAGAGCTTCAGAATGAAACAGAAAGTTGAAACTTACACAGTTTGTAGTGCGACAGCATTTCTACATATATTTTGAGTCGTGACGTCATATGACGTCATATAACGTCATAAGCATACTTCTTAATTTTCATATTAGGGCAATGATTTTGACATGATGCCAGTTGTTCAGAATAATGAAAATTTCAGAGTTATGAAAGTAAAGTATACGCTTTTGAACAAAAGAATTATCAGCACCCTTTGACGTCATGTGACGTCAGAGCTAAAAATAGTGAAAAATGGTGTTCACGCTCTACAGCCGCCATTTATGGTCGGATTTTCTTCAAATTTTTACAGATTGTACATCTTGAAACTAAGGTGTGCATATAATGTCAGCTAACAGAAATTCCGAAATACCGAAGTTCTGTGGCTGAAATAAGATTCGAACATAGGACCGAAAATTTCATTTTAGGATTAAAGAGCTTCAGGATGAAATAGAAAGTTGAAACTTACACAGTTTGCAGTTCTTCATAATTTCTTAACATATTTTTTTTTTAGAGCAATGATTTCGACATGATGCCAGTTGTTCAGAATAATGAAAATTTCAGAGTTATGACAACAAAGTATGCGCTTTTGAACAAAAGCATCTTCAGCACCCTATGACGTCATGTGACGTCTGAGCTAAAAATAGTGAAAAATGGTGTTAACGCTCTACAGCCGCCATTTATGGTCGGATTTTCTTCAAATTTTTACAGATTGTACATCTTGAAACTAAGGTGTTCATATCCTGTCAGCTAACCGAAATTCCGAAAAACCGAAGTTCTGTTGCTGAAAAAAAGACTCGAACATAAGACCGAAAATTTCATTTTAGGATTAAAGAACTTCAGGATGAGATAGAAAGTTGAAACTTACACAGTTTGCAGTTCTGCAGCATTTCTACAAATTTTTTGAATCGTGACGTCATAGGACGTCATAAGCATACCACTTAATTTTAATTTGGGGCAATGATTTCGACATGATGCCAGTTGTTCAGAATAATGAAAATTTCAGAGTTATTGCAGTAAAGTATGCGCTTTTGAGCAACAGTATTTTCAGCACCCTATGACGTCACCTGACGTCAGAGCTGAAAATAGTGAAAAATGGTATTTGCGCTCTACAGCCGCCATTTATGATAAGATTTTCTTCAAATTTTTAGAGATGGTACATTTTGCAACTAAGGTCTGAATATTTTGTCAGCTAACCTTAATTCCTAAAAACCGAAGTATTGTGGCTGAAGTAAGATTCGAACATAGGACCTTTAAACTAGAAATCAAGTTTGCAGTCATGTCCTTACGTCATATGACATCATGTTACGTCACAGACTAATACTTAGTTCTTATCATTTGCACTGATTTCGGAATATAATGTCAATTGTTCAGCATGAACATGAAATACTACCAGAGGTGAGTCATTACATGAAAGTTCTATCTCCTGCTTTTTGCATTAACACAGCTTGCAGAAAGTCCTATCATTCGTTTTCACGAATGACATCTAGTTATTATTATTCTTTTCTTCCTCGCGGATTTTCACATGTTGCAATCATCCTAGGAGAATGAAATTTCGATGGCATATTATTCATATGCGTAATTAAAAAATTCTATAATTTTCAAATGCCTATGACGTCATATGACGTCACACTTGGCAATTTGCTACAAAAGTTTGTACGCGGTCTAGAGCGGTAATTAATAAACCGATTTTTATCAAATTTTCACAGAATGTGTATATTAAGTTCTAGTTGTGCATCTCGTTGTCCGTTTTTCAAAATTCGAAAAGCACAAGGTTCTATGGCGAATGCAAGATTCAAACCAAGGACGTCAAATTGATAAATGCTCATAAAATCGTCCCTAAATGAGACAGAAGGTTGATATTTTGTCAGTATATAGATCTCCGACAGATTTAAATAATATGTGAAAATAAACGTCTTGTGACGTCATATGACGTCATCAAATTTCTAATTTTTAAACACATAATTTTATATGTTACTATGGTCCAAGGACAATGAAATTTTGATGTCATATTCTCCAAAAGATGTTATTTTGATTTCTATGATCTTCATATCTCTATGACGTCATATGACGTCACACGTGAAATAAGCTACAAAAGTTTGTACGCGGTCCTCAGCCATTATTAATGAACCGATTTTCATCAAATTTTCACAGAATGTGTATATTAAGTTCTAGTTGTGCATCTCGGTGTCCGTTTTTCAAAATTCGAAAAGTCCATGGTTCTATAGCGAATCCAAGATTCGAACCAAGGTCGTAAATTTTTAAATGCTTATAAAATCTGTCCTATTTAAGATAGAAAGTTGATATTTAGTCAGTATATAGGTCTCTAGAAGTTTTAAACATTTTGTGAAAATATATGTCATATGACGTCACGTGACGTCATTATATGATAATGTATTTCTAATATTAACAAGAATATTTCTATATGTTGAAATTGTCGAAAGGCAATGAAAATTTAAAGACACATGCTTCAAACGCTGAAATTTAGATATCTATGATACTCATATGCCTATGACGTCATATGACGTCACACTGGAAATATGCAACAAAAGTTTGTACGCGGTCTACAGCCCTTGTTTATGAACCGATTTTCATCAAATTTTCGCAGAATGTGTATATTAAGTTCTAGTTGTGCATCCCGGTGTCCGTTTTTCAAAATTCGAAAAGTCCAAGGTTCTATAGCGATTCCAAGATTCGAACCAAGGTCGTAAATTTTCAAATTCTTATAAAATCGGTCCTATTTGAGATAGAAAGATGATATTGGGTCAGTATATAGGTCTCTGGGAGTCTTAAACATTTTGTGAAAATAAATGTCATATGACGTCACATGACGTCATTATATGATAATGAATTTCTAATTCTAACAAGATTATTTCTATATCTTGAAATTTTCGAAGGGCAATGAAAAATTAATGCCGCATGCTTCAGATGCGGAAATTTCGATTTCAAAGACTTTCAGAAGCCTATGACGTCATATGACGTCACATTTGAAATTGACTACGAAAGTTTGTACACGGTCCAGAGCCATTATTAATGGGCCGATTTTCATCAAAATTTCACAGAATGTGTATATTAAGTTCTAGTTGTGCATCTCGGTGTCAGTTTTTCAAAATTCGAAAAGTCCATGGTTCTATAGCGATTCCAAGATTCGAACCAAGGTCGTAAATTTTTAAATGCTTATAAAATCGGCCTTTAAAAATAATTGATCAGTATATAGGTCTCTAAGAGTCTTAAACATTTTGTGAAAATAAATGTCATATGAAGTCACGTGACGTCATTATATGATAATGTATTTCTAATATTAACAAGAGTATTTCTATATGTTGAAATTGTCGAAGGGCAATGAAATTTAATGACAAATGATTCAGACGCTGAAATTTCGATTTCAATGATTTTCAGAAGCCTATGACGTCATATGACGTCACATTTGAAATGACTACGAAAGTTTGTACACGGTCCAGAGCCATTATTAATGGGCCGATTTTCATCAAATTTTCACAGAATGTGTATATTACGTTCTTATTGTGTATACCGGTGTCCGGTTTTTCAAAATTCGAAAAGTCCAAGCATCTATGGCGGATCCAAGATTCGAACCAAGGACGTCAATTTTTAAATGCTTATAAAAACTGTCCTATTTGAGATAGAAAGTTGAAATTTTGTCAGTTAGTAGGTCTCTGGGTGTCTTAACAATTATGTGAAAATAAACGTCCTATGACGTCACGTGATGTCATTTTTTATTATTATTATTCTTTTCTTCTTCCTAACTAAACGCTTATTTTAATATGTTGCAATAGTCCTAGAACAATGAAGTTTTTTATGGGTTTTTAGTCACGTGAGGAAATTTTGATTTCAATGATTGACAGCACCCTATGACGTCACATGACGTCACAGCTAAAAATAGTGAAAAATGGTGTTCGCGCTCTACAGCCGACATTTATGGTCGGATTTTCTTCAAATTTTCAAAGATGGTACATCTTGAAACTACGGTGTACATATCCTGTCAGCTAACCGAAATTCCGAAAGACCGAAGTTCTGTGGCTGAAATAAGATTCGAACATAGGACCGAAAATTTCATTTTAGGATTAAAGAGCTTCAGGATGAGATAGAAAGTTGAAACTTACACAGTTTGCAGTTCTGTAAAATTTCTACAAATTTTTGGAGTCGGAACGTCATATGACGTCATGTGACCTCATAAGCATACTTCTTAATTTTCATATTAGGGCAATGATTTCGACATGATGCCAGTTGTTCAGAATAATGAAAATTTCAGCGTTATGAAACTAACGTATGCGCTTTTGAACAAAAGCATCTTCAGCACCCTATGACGTCACATGACGTCACAGCTAAAAATAGTGAAAAATGGTGTTAGCGCTCTACAGCCGTCATTTATGGTCGGATTTTCTTCAAATTTTCACAGATGGTACATCTTGAAACTAAGGTGTGCATATCCTGTCAGCTAACCGAAATTCCGAAAGACCGAAGTTCTGTGGCTGAAATAAGATTCGAACATAGGACCGAAAATTTCATTTTAGGATTAAAGAGCTTCAGAATGAAACAGAAAGTTGAAACTTACACAGTTTGTAGTGCGACAGCATTTCTACATATATTTTGAGTCGTGACGTCATATGACGTCATATAACGTCATAAGCATACTTCTTAATTTTCATATTAGGGCAATGATTTTGACATGATGCCAGTTGTTCAGAATAATGAAAATTTCAGAGTTATGAAAGTAAAGTATACGCTTTTGAACAAAAGAATTATCAGCACCCTTTGACGTCATGTGACGTCAGAGCTAAAAATAGTGAAAAATGGTGTTCACGCTCTACAGCCGCCATTTATGGTCGGATTTTCTTCAAATTTTTACAGATTGTACATCTTGAAACTAAGGTGTGCATATAATGTCAGCTAACAGAAATTCCGAAATACCGAAGTTCTGTGGCTGAAATAAGATTCGAACATAGGACCGAAAATTTCATTTTAGGATTAAAGAGCTTCAGGATGAAATAGAAAGTTGAAACTTACACAGTTTGCAGTTCTTCATAATTTCTTAACATATTTAGAGTCGTGACGTCAAATGTCGCCATTACGTCATAAGCATACTTCTTAATTTTCATTTTAGAGCAATGATTTCGACATGATGCCAGTTGTTCAGAATAATGAAAATTTCAGAGTTATGACAACAAAGTATGCGCTTTTGAACAAAAGCATCTTCAGCACCCTATGACGTCATGTGACGTCTGAGCTAAAAATAGTGAAAAAAGGTGTTCGCGCTCTACAGCCGTCATTTATGGTCGGATTTTCTTCAAATTTTTACAGATTGTACATCTTGAAACTAAGGTGTTCATATCCTGTCAGCTAACCGAAATTCCGAAAAACCGAAGTTCTGTTGCTGAAAAAAAGACTCGAACATAAGACCGAAAATTTCATTTTAGGATTAAAGAACTTCAGGATGAGATAGAAAGTTGAAACTTACACAGTTTGCAGTTCTGCAGCATTTCTACAAATTTTTTGAATCGTGACGTCATAGGACGTCATAAGCATACCACTTAATTTTAATTTGGGGCAATGATTTCGACATGATGCCAGTTGTTCAGAATAATGAAAATTTCAGAGTTATTGCAGTAAAGTATGCGCTTTTGAGCAACAGTATTTTCAGCACCCTATGACGTCACCTGACGTCAGAGCTGAAAATAGTGAAAAATGGTATTTGCGCTCTACAGCCGCCATTTATGATAAGATTTTCTTCAAATTTTTAGAGATGGTACATTTTGCAACTAAGGTCTGAATATTTTGTCAGCTAACCTTAATTCCTAAAAACCGAAGTATTGTGGCTGAAGTAAGATTCGAACATAGGACCTTTAAACTAGAAATCAAGTTTGCAGTCATGTCCTTACGTCATATGACATCATGTTACGTCACAGACTAATACTTAGTTCTTATCATTTGCACTGATTTCGGAATATAATGTCAATTGTTCAGCATGAACATGAAATACTACCAGAGGTGAGTCATTACATGAAAGTTCTATCTCCTGCTTTTTGCATTAACACAGCTTGCAGAAAGTCCTATCATTCGTTTTCACGAATGACATCTAGTTATTATTATTCTTTTCTTCCTCGCGGATTTTCACATGTTGCAATCATCCTAGGAGAATGAAATTTCGATGGCATATTATTCATATGCGTAATTAAAAAATTCTATAATTTTCAAATGCCTATGACGTCATATGACGTCACACTTGGCAATTTGCTACAAAAGTTTGTACGCGGTCTAGAGCGGTAATTAATAAACCGATTTTTATCAAATTTTCACAGAATGTGTATATTAAGTTCTAGTTGTGCATCTCGTTGTCCGTTTTTCAAAATTCGAAAAGCACAAGGTTCTATGGCGAATGCAAGATTCAAACCAAGGACGTCAAATTGATAAATGCTCATAAAATCGTCCCTAAATGAGACAGAAGGTTGATATTTTGTCAGTATATAGATCTCCGACAGATTTAAATAATATGTGAAAATAAACGTCTTGTGACGTCATATGACGTCATCAAATTTCTAATTTTTAAACACATAATTTTATATGTTACTATGGTCCAAGGACAATGAAATTTTGATGTCATATTCTCCAAAAGATGTTATTTTGATTTCTATGATCTTCATATCTCTATGACGTCATATGACGTCACACGTGAAATAAGCTACAAAAGTTTGTACGCGGTCCTCAGCCATTATTAATGAACCGATTTTAAATTTCGATTCCAAGATTCGAACCAAGGTCGTAAATTTTCAAATTCTTATAAAATCGGTCCTATTTGAGATAGAAAGATGATATTGGGTCAGTATATAGGTCTCTGGGAGTCTTAAACATTTTGTGAAAATAAATGTCATATGACGTCACGTGACGTCATTATATGATAATGAATCTTTAATTCTAACAAGATTATTTCTATATGTTGAAATATTTGAAGGGCAATTAAAATTTAAAGCCGTATGCTTCAGATGCTGAAATTTCGATTTCAATGATTTTCAGAAGCCTATGACGTCATATGACGTCACATTTGAAATTGACTAAGAAAGTTTGTACACGGTCCAGAGCCATTATTAATGGGCCGATTTTTATCAAATTTTCACGGAATGTGTATATTAAGTTCTTATTGTGTATACCGGTGTCCGTTTTTCAAAATTCGAAAAGTCCAAGGTTCTATAGCGAATTCAACATTCGAACCAAGGTCGTAAATTTTTAAATGCTTATAAAATCAGTTCTATTTGAGATAGAAAAGAGATATTTGGTCAGTATATAGGTCTCTGGGAGTTTTAAACATTTTGTGAAAATAAACGTCATATGACGTCACGTGACGTCATTATATGATAATGTATTTCTAATTTTAACAAGAGTATTTCTATATATTGAAATTATCGAAGGACAATGAAAATTAAATGACAAATGATTCAGATGCTGAAATTTCGAATTCAATGATTTTCAGAAGCCTATGACGTCATATGACGTCACATTTGAAATTGACTACAAAAGTTTGTACACGGTCCAGAGCCATTATCAATAGGCCGATTTTCATCAAACTTTCGGAGAATGTGTATATTATGTTCTTATTGTGTATACCGGTGTCCGTTTTTCAAAATTCGAAAAGTCCAAGCATCTATGGCGGATCCAAGATTCGAACCAAGGACGTCAATTTTTAAATGCTTATAAAAACTGTCCTATTTGAGATAGAAAGTTGAAATTTTGTCAGTTAGTAGGTCTCTGGGTGTCTTAACAATTATGTGAAAATAAACGTCATATGACGTCACGTGACGTCATTTTATTATTATTATCATTATTTTCTTCTTCCTAACTAAACGCTTATTTTAATATGTTGCAATAGTCCTAGGACGATGAAATTTTTATGGGTTATTAGGCACGTGAGGAAATTTTGATTTCAATGATTGTCAGTACCCTATGACGTGTCACAGCTAAAAAAGTGAAAAATGGTGTTCAGAAATGACGTCACAGCTAAAAATTGAATTATGATAGTATGCCCTGCCAGCTTACCGAAATTCCGAAAAACCGAAGTTCTGTGGCTGAAGTAAGATTCGAACATAGGACCAAAAATTTCATTTAAGGATTAAAGAGCTTCAGAATGAGATAGAAAGTTGAAACTTACACAGTTTGCAGTTCTGCAGCATTTCTACAAATATTTTGAATTTTGACGTCCAAGGACGTCATAAGCATATCACTTAATTTTAATTTGGGGCTTGATTTCGACATGATGCCAGTTGTTCAGAATAATGAAAATTTCAGAGTTATTGCAGTAAAGTATGCGCTTTTGAGCAACAGCATTTTCAGCACCCTATGACGTCACGTGACGTCAGAGCTACAAGTAGTGAAAAATGGTGTTCGCGCTCTACAGCTGCCATTTATGATCAGATTTTCTTCAAATTTTTACAGATGGTACATCTTGAAACTAAGGTGTGAATATTTTGTCAGCTAACCTTAATTCCGAAAAACCGAAGCATTGTGGCTGAAGTAAGAATCGAACATAGGACCAAAGATTTCATTTTAGGGTTAAAGAACTTCGGGATGAGATAGAAAGTTGAAACTTATACAGTTTGCAGTTCTGCATAATTTCTACATATATTTTGAGTCGTGACGTCATATGACTTCATAAGCATACTACTACTGCTACTAATTTTTTCTTTCTTCGTTACTAAACGCTTATTTTTCGCGGAATATAATGTCAATTGTTCAGCATGAACATTAAATACTACCAGAGGTGAGTCATTACATGAAACTTCTATCTCCTGCTTTTTGCATTAACACATGTTGCAGAAAGTCCTATCATTCGTTTAGACGAATGACATCTAGTTCTTCTTATTATTCTTTTTTTCTTCCTCTTATATTTGTGTTAATTTCGAGGTGTTGCCATTGACTCAGAACAATGAAAATGTTATGGCATATATTTCAAACCATGTGCTTTCGGATGCAACGTATTACATATTCATATGACGTCATATAACGTCAGATTTGACGTCAGGTGAAAAAGTTTGTACGCGGTCTACAGCCATTATTTCTTGACCGATTTTCATCAAATTTTCACAGAATGTGTATGTTAGGCTCTAGTTGTGCATCCCGGTGTCCGTTTTTCCAAATTCGAAAAGTCCATGGTTCTATAGCGAATTCAAGATTCGAACCAAGGTCGTAAATTTTTAAATGCTTATAAAATCGGATTTATTTGAGATAGAAAAGTGATATTTGGTCAGTAAATAGGTCTCTGGGAGTCTTATACATTTTGTGAAAAAAAACGTCACATGACGTCACTTGACGTCATTATATGATAATGTATTTCTAATATTAATAAGAGTATTTCTATATGTTGAAATTGTCGAAGGGCAATGAAAATTTAATGACAAATAATTCAGACGCTGAAATTTCGATTTCAATGATTTTCAGAAGCCTATGACGTCATATGACGTCACATTTGAAATTGACTACAAAAGTTTGTACACGGTCCAGAGCCATTATTAATGGGCCGATTTTTATCAAATTTTCACAGAATGTGTATATTACGTTCTTATTGTGTATACCGGTGTCCGTTTTTCAAAATTCGAAAAGTCCAAGCATCTATGGCGGATCCAAGATTCGAACCAAGGACGTAAATTTTTAAATGCTTATAAAAACTGTCCTATTTGAGATAGAAAGTTGAAATTTTGTCAGTTAGTAGGTCTCTGGGTGTCTAATAATTATGTGAAAATAAACGTCATATGACGTCACGTGACGTCATTTTTTTATTATTATTATTCTTTTCTTCTTCCTAACTAAACGTTTATTTTAATATGTTGCAATAGTCCTAGGACCATGAAATTTTTATGGGTTATTAGTCACGTGAGGAAATTTTGATTTCAATGATTGTCAGCAGCCTATGACGTGACATGACGTCACAGCTAAAAATAGTGAAAAATGGTGTTTGCGCTCTACAGCCGTCATTTAAAGTCGGATTTTCTTCAAATTTTCACAGATGGTACATCTTGAAACTAAGGTGTGCTTATCCTGTCAGCTAACCGAAATTCCGAAAGACCGAAGTTCTGTGGCTGAAATAAGATTCGAACATAGGGCCGAAAATTTCATTTTAGGATTAAAGAGCTTCAGGATGCGATAGAAAGTTGAAACTTACACAGTTTGCAGTTCTGCAGAATTTCTACATATATTTTGATTCCTGACGTCATATGACGTCATAAACATACTTCTTAAATTTTATTTTAGGGCAATGATTTCGACATGATGCCAGTTGTTCAGAATAATGAAAATTTCAGAGTTATGACAGTAAAGTATTCGCTTTTGAACAAAAGCATCTTCAGCACCCTATGTCGTCATATGAAGTCAGAGCTAAAAAGAGTTAAAAATGGTGTTTGCGCTCTACAGCTGCCATTTATGGTCGGATTTTCTTCAAATTTTCACAGATGGTACATCTTGAAACTAAGGTGTGCATATCCTGTCAGCTAACCGAATTTCCGAAAGACCGAAGTTCTGTAGCTGAAATAATATTCGAACATAGGACCGAAAATTTCATTTTAGGGCTAAAGAACTTCGGGATGAGATAGAAAATTGAAACTTACACAGTTTGCAGTTATGCAGAATTTCTTAATATATTTTGAGTCGTGACGTCATATGACGTCATAAGCATACTACTACTACTGCTACTTTCTTTTTTTTTCTTCGTAACTAAACGCTTATTTATAATATAATGTCAATTAATCACCATGAACATGAAATACTACCAGAGATGATACATTACATGAAACTTCTATCTCCTGATTTTTGCATTAACACAGGTTACAGAAAGTCCTATCATTCGTTTAGACAAATGACATCTAGTTATTATTATTATTATTCCTTTTTTTCCAACCAAATCTAAGAGTTAATTTCGGTATGTTGTCATTGTCTAAGCAACATAAAATTTAAAATGCCTCGACAAAAAAGTATAAATTTTTAAATTCAATATTTTTTTAATTTTCAGTGACGTCAATTGACGTAAGATTTGACGTCAGCTTCAAAAGTTTGTTCGCGCTTAGAGCCTTTTTTTGTTTTATCTTGATATTTTCACAGAAGATGTATATTATGATGTAGATGTGCATCGTGTCCTTCAAATTTTCAAATTCGAAAAATTTAAGAATTTATGGCAAAACCGATTTTCGAACTTTGGTCCTAAAAATTTTTTTTAATGTTACAAAGGCTACTGATGAGATAGAAGCATGAAAATTGGACAGCTTATTGGCCCAGAGGTCTACTTTCTTTTCTCTGAAAGATTTCCCTTTAGGTCACGTGGTTATGACGTCATTTACAGGACAAAATCCTATTTTTTCAAAGATTTCTCTCGCTCTGGCATCATTCATTTTGACTCTATTTTAATGAAATTGAAATTGCAGCGATAAAAAGTATCTTTTTATATATTTAATCATTTTCAATTTTCATTGGCGTCATATGACGTCAGATTTGACGTCAGCTTCAAAAGTTTGTTCGCGCTCTAGAGCCTTAATTATTGGTCCGATTATCTTGATATTTTTACAGAAGATATATTTTAAGATTTAGATGAACACCTTGGAATTCAAATTTCCAAATTCGAAAACATTAAGATTTCATGGCAATACCGAGTTTCGAACTTTGGTCCAAAAATTAAATTTAAATGTTACAAAGCCCCCTGATGCGTTACAAGCATGAAAATTGGACAGCATATCGGCATAGAGGTTTACATTCTATTTTCTGAATAATTTTCTCTAAAGTCAAGTGGTTATGACGTCATCAAAAAGACAAAATGCATTTCTTTTTAAAGATTTCTCTCGCTCTGGTATCAAGAATTTTGAGTCAGTCTTAATTAAATCTTTAGAATTGATAAAATTAAAATTGAAGTGATGCATACTGCAAGAAATGTTTGTTTTGTCACGTGATTATGACGTCATGCATACTTAAGCAAGAATTATTTTAAAAAATCATATAAAATCGCCAATAAGACCAATGGACTTAACCTTTTCAAAAATGTCGAAACTTAGTAAGTTCATAAGGTCTTGAAAATTTCAAGTGATTACGTCATCAAACATGGCAGTTATTCATGTTTGATGGAATGCCTACTTGAAAATGTTAAAACAAACCTGTTCGAATTCTTGAATATATTTTTTTTTCTTGATTAATAGAACTTTAGCTGAACATGTCCTTGCAAAAAAGATATTTTTCTTTAGTCACTTGATTTCGACGTCGATAAAATATAAAAATCATTCATTTCAATACGTATTCGCGCTCCAGCGTCACGAGTATTGATGCCTATCTTAAGCATACCTTAAAGAATTTATGTTGTGTACCTTGTTTATGACAACATTGATGTGTAAGCAAAATATATTAAAAAGATCAAAAGATTGTATATATTACCTAAAAATAAGTATTAATGCCGTACCTTAACATGCGCAAAAAGTCCAGAAAATTTCAAGTGATTACGTTATCAAACATGACTTATTCATGTTTTTCGTTAAAGTGCTAATTCATGGAAATCTAGTAATTTGCAGAAAGAAATGTAAGAGGTCATTGGGTTGGTTGAGCAAGATCCGATTGTTCTTTTGCAGAAATGAATGCCTGCGTTGAATAGTGAATTGTGATACGTTTTTTGAGTAAATGAGTCGCATCTTATTGCATTTGCTATTACGGCTTTCTGCAAACCTGAAGAAAATGACAAATACATGTATATCTTCCTATCGATTTTTCATGTTTTCTAAATGTTTAACGGTTTCTTTTTCTAAATCTGTAAAAATAAGCAAATATACAAAGCAAATGAATATTTGAAAGTTTCAAGACTTTTATAGCGTTAATTACATAGAAATAAGAAATTGTTTGCATTATTTTGCTTACACCTCTGCCTTTGTTTCCATCTAATTTTGCAAATGCAGAACACAATCAATTTAAAGGTTGAAAGTAATCGATTTTAAAGTATCTTTTTTTTCTTTTTCACAATTTCAATTGTGGATCAAATTGCAATGCATACATGTTAAAGCATATGTTTACAAAGAAAAATATATTAAATAAAGAATAAAAAAAATAAAATCGATTGAATAACGTAAGAAAACAATTCTTGAGGATATTATTATTTTAAAATTTTCCTTTTTTTTTTCTTTTCGGAATGATAGAAAACGGGTGCATAATCAAATAAGATCCATATTTATTCTTTCTCAATATCTTCTTAAGAAGATAAAAATGATAAAAAAAAGAATTAAAGCTTATTTTTGAACATAATCATAGTGTATATTTAAGATAATGATGATTTACGTATTAAATCATACATTATTATGCATCATTATTTCATTTTTTTGTATTAACTTATATATTTAATACCTTTGAAATAAGCAAACGGAAAGCCGCTTCGTTTGTATCTTAAACAAACGACTTCTAGTTTATAATATGGTTGTATTTTGTATTTTGTTGCTTTTGTGACGATGAGCTTTGTGCTTAACTCAAATAAAGATTATGTTCTGTTTTATATTACGGTTACATATTAACAAAAAATATGCAATACTTATCCTACCCATCATGTAATAATTAAACTAATATGTATAATTACAAACTCAATACAGAAGACATGATATGAGCAATGTCCAAACCGACGAGCGAAGCGATAAGTAGGTCATGGCCTATATGTATAAAAACATCATTAAAATACAAACATCTACTGACTAATAACTTATTAAATATGATCAATTACACTGGAAACTATTTTATCCTATCATCAGACTCACATCGTGGTATAAACTGCCTATCGAATAAACTTAGCTTTATACTCATTCGTGAAATTTTATATACTCTGACGTCATCGGAACTACTTTCTTGCGTTCAAATGTGTTTTGTGTATTGGACTCAACCGTATAAGATACTATTCTTTTTAAATATATTTTTTTCTTGTCGAGTATTTGAAAGTTGAAAATGCTTAACGCATATGCTTAATAAAAAGTTTCGAAAAGTTCGTGAATTGTTATAACCGTTTTTTAAATCCTGGGACTACTTAGGTGTGTACGCAGAACGGTTTGTTTGCTTGCACACGCGGAAGAATACTAAAGGGCAGATAGTTGGGAGAATCCAGATTTTTTTTCTTTTATTTTCGTGTCTAATTTAAAATTATCAGATTATTAGTTAGAATGATGGGATAAATAAATCCAAGGCTCGCGGTTTATATTTTCTTGGCCTCGCAGGATAAACTTATCTTTATCCAACACTAACCTAGTATTCTCTATTAAAACAATCATAAATCACGTATTTGATACCCCCAAACAATCACATAGAAAATATCGGTCACTTAAAATTATTGCAATCACAGCTTTACATTCGACTGCAATACCAATTTGCACATGCGCTATCGGAAGTGAAAACCAATTTTAATTGGCCATACTTAATAACAGTAATGTATATACAGTACTGAATACCGTCCAGAAAAAGAACATTTTTGTAAAGGGATGATATAGATCTCTGAAGCCTGGAAAGTATGCATCATATGCATATAAATATGCATCTACAGGTACTGTTGGTAAATAAGACAATTTCTCATAACATAAATACAGGAGTCCCTGTGCTAAAATCAAAAGAAAATGATAATAGCAATCCTGCTGTATTATGTGAACTCATTTATAAAAAGCTGTCCAAAGTAAAAAAAATCTGATATCCAAAGCCAGCCATAACGAAAAAGTTCAATTTATTATCCTTGATTAGAAGGAAAAATTAATCGAGAAAATTGTGTGTTTGTGTGTGTTTAACCCTTTTTTATAATACAATTAACCCATGCTGCTGGCTCCCGAGCTCCCATCATAGTTTGCTGCGATTCTGTTTATTTACACAGTCTACTTGCTCTGCGGGGTGTTGACCTATATTTACACCCTACATGCTGCTGGCCGATGACAATATTACGGCTAAGTAGTCACGTGATAAGTAGTACAACCGGTAACTCATGAAGCTGTGTTACACCAAAGTATGATTTAATTATAAGTAGGAGTGCCACGTTCAAAATTTTGAGCATACACAATTTATGACAATTAAATTCAACTGAATGTTAATTAAACATAATATTTAGAGAAAACTTACACCTGTTAATCTCAGCATGATTTTGTAGAACTTCTAACCACTAGTGGCATTGCATTATACATCAGAACCATTTAATGATCTCAGCATTCAGTATTAGACCAGATTATGACGGATCCAAATAATGTGTATAATCAACACTTACAGCCTTAAAACATCTGCGCATTAGACTTCGTTTCGCGGGCTACAAAACGAAACCGGATGTTACATTTTTGTTGATTATAGGATCTATCAGGGTCGAACAATCAATTCCGAAACCTATTTTTTAGCGTTCTATCTTTCAGTTTACCTTAATATGGTGCAGTGTCTTACTGTTCGGGACACATCGTTCGAAGGGGAAAAAACAAACAGAGATCTAAAGAACTCGTTTCCGCAACTCCTTCCTTTTCTTTTGATTAATATTACAATGACCAATGGGAATTTAGCAAAGTATATAATAACCAATGAAAAGCCTGATTTTATTCCGCTTATTTACTGTGAGTGTCACAGGAAGTCAGGGTGAAAATAAACGGCCTAACGGCCGAAAAGATACAAGATCATTAACAAACAAAACAAAATGTTATATACTTTCCTTGTTTGGCGCTCAGAATATAAGGGTAGTTGCAGGACTGGTTTTGCCCGGTGTTAGGATTATGTGACTGGGTGTGATATCATGCCACATGTCTACGGGCGTGATACTGCAGTGTGACTATTTGTATTTATGTTTCAAATAGACATTGTCTCAAAATGATTGAAATACTGTCGGTCGATGTTTAACCCAACAAACAAATAAAACAATAATAAAAATATAAAAAACGGAATCGGGATGTTGTGGGTTCGATCCTCGGCCGCGACATACCAAATTCGTAGAAAAATAGTATTGGTACTACGCCCTTGCTTTGAGTTCAGCATATAAGGATAGTTCCGGAACCGGTTGGCCCGGTGTCAGGATAATGCGACTGGGTGTGATATCATGTCATAATTCTACGGCGTGATACTGCAGTGTAGCAGCACTATATCTGTCTCAAGCTGACATAGTCTTCAAATGTTTGAAATACTGTCGCTGGGCGTAAAAGCCAGTGAATAAGCAAACATTAACATTAAAAACACTGTTCTTTCAGCGCTATCGGCGCTTTGATTTGAAAGCGACATCTGTTGATAGAATGAGCCGTAACACAATTTGGTTTACATAATGCGTCGTTGCATTATTCTTGGTGCTTGGTGATATCCTTTATGGCATGGTGCGTGCGGGTAAGCGTTAGTTTAATGTTGGATAGATTGTTAGTTCAAGTTCTGCTCGTACGATTAGGGTCTTTATGGCCGACCCAGCATCATGTTTAGTTTAATGCGCATAATGCTGGGTCGGCAGATTGTTCAATTAGCATCATGCTCGCTCAACGAGCATCATGCTCGATCAATGAGCATCATGCTTCTTCAATGAGCATCATGCTGGGTTGGCATTTAAATTTGTTGAGCATGATGCTGCATCGGGCTAAAACATAATACAGACCCTTTCGTACGCGCAAAAACATTTGAGCATGATGCTCGCTGGAATAAGCAGATGCGGGTCGGCAGATTGGTCAATGAGCATCATGCTCGCCCCCATTGGCATCATTTAAAAGAGAGCATCATGCTGGGTCGGCGGATTGGTCAATGAGCATCATGCTGGGTCGGCAGAATGTTCACCGAGCATCATGCTCGTTTGGTGAGCATCATGCTGGGTCGGCAGATTGTTCACTGAGCATCATGCTGGGTCGGCAGACTGTTCAATGAGCATAATGTTAAAAAACATAAGCATCATGCTCGTTAGGTAAGCATCATGCTGGGTCGGCAAATTTCCCATGAGCATCATGCTTTAAAATATGAGCATCATGCTCGTTAGATGAGCATCATACTGGGTCGGCAGATTGTCCATTTAGATCATGCTTTAAAAAATGAGCATGACGCTGCTTTTTTAAGCAGATGATCCAAATAAAGAGCGTTGTAGGTATCAAAAAGAAACCCCGTGAACATGACAAATCAGTGAATGGAAAATTTCTCTGTACCAATCAAATAACTCTTTTCAAACAAACCCTCACATTTGGCGCCTTTCGTACAGTTGCGCAAATATGAATAGAGAAAGACGTATTGAATTATTACAGATTTGCTTGGCCATGTATCTCAACGGCAGTGTGAAAAATCTTTTCTTTTTGAAAAGGTCTTAATTCAGTGTAACCATACCAGTTTCTAGCATTTGAAAAGCTGTTATTGATGTGCTTTTCGTGACAGCAAAGAAATGCTCACGAACTCTGAAGGGTTTCCCGAATGTTAGGAAATTCTTTACATCAGACAAAAGAATCATTCGGGCGTATGTGCGAGGCACAAACTTCTGCTTCGAATGCACTAGATCTATAAAAGAAGCATAAGCAGTTTTCTTCTCCGAGTCGAGGCAAAATATGCTACTTGTAAAAGTTTAAAATGATGAAACATACGACATGTAATGATCTGAAAAAAAAAACACAGCAAAGGAAAAAGTTAAATTGCACACTCTGTATGGATGAATACTGAGGGACACGTAAAGGAATCATATCGGGAAAACAATTATTTTGGGTGGTCACAATACTGTGCAGACACATGTTATTCATAAACCGAGTGTCCGCTATTACTGTTCGATAATCTGGATAACTACATGTTTTTTCTTCAGTTATCGCATGGGCGTGGAAACTCCGCCCCCTAAAAAGTGTAGTATCTAATCTAAGCATGGGTACTTTTCTACAGAAAACTACCTAGGCCGTGTTAAAAGAAAGTATAAGAAACTTTCGCGTTTTTATGCGTCCAGGCATATTCGCGGCGTAATACTGTCGCGGATTTGAGCAAACCGCGAATATCGCGAAAGAAAACAAGCTAGGTACAAAATGTATTCATTGAATAGAATGACACGGCATCCTTATACACTTAACGGTTGTTTTTCTGGACAGCGGTCATTGTATATGTGTGAAAGGTGTTTAGTTAATAGTTAGAGAAGGTTTTTAAAGGAACTAGAATCGCTATCGCGATATCATCGGTTTTTGCAAAACCAATTCCATTCAGTTCACGAGTCGCATAATTCTAAAACCATATTTCTTCGTTCACTGGCTTGTCGAATAGTGTTAATAATGATCTTTCAAAAATTTTGTCGCAATGTTTAAACAGACGTTTTACCCAGTAGAATATTTTTGAGTATTAACTGTAAGTTATGTAGTCGCGAACCTGAAAACTTTTTTAACCGAATTAGGTTTGTGTCAAGTTAGATGTGTGTGTGTTGCTTTATGATTGCGACAAAAAACATTTGTAATCAAAAAACAATTGCAAACGACACACAACAGTATAGCATGACACACGACAATGCGACATGACACGCGACATTAATACGAACTAATGAAATATCACATGAATTTTTTAGTGTCGTTTCAAATTGATGTCACCAAGGAACAGAATGCAAAAAAAAAATGGCACAAAAATCAGATTTCATTTATAAAGAATGATGTTAACCCAAGCGCCCCCTAGCGGCAAAATGAGAAACAAAATTTATTAAAATTTTACTATAAGGTACCTTCCAATGCAGAAAATAGTTCAATCAAGTATAGTCAAACATTTTATTTCTTATATATCACAATTTGAAGCATAAAAACTGATTTATAGTTATTCCAAAAAAGGATCAAACTTTTTGTAAAATGACCAAATCAAGTCCGATCTTCAAAACCTACACATCACTGCGGTCCTACTAAAAAGCGCCATCCAGGATTATGCGCCATCCATGCGCCATCCAGGGTTCCATAGCGCCACCCGCTTTATTACTGGTCGTATAGGTATATGTCGCAGGGTCAGTTTGACATCTGCTAGATATATTTAATTCATTGTTTTTGCCATATTGTCATTATAAATTCACTTCATTTATTTCATTTGATATTCATATTCAATTTCATATGCATATGCAATCATGTCACATCACTCTTATATTGCTCTCACATTCTTTTCCATTATGGTCACCTCTGACCCTTCTCTCCACGTCACATCACCACAAGTCACATTTTCTCGTGCGCACTTTGAATAAAACTTTCACGGCGAGAGCCACGGTGTTGCTGCTCCTCTAAGCACCCTTATTATTCAAGAGCGCGCCTGTCCATTTCAGGTATGTGAGTGAAGGGAATGGAAGTTTAATTCATTATTTCCATATTTCAAATCACTATTTCTTATGTCATTGTTGTTTTCATATTATTTCATAACTTTCTTTCCTTCCTTGCTTGTTGCAAGTGCACTTTGAATAAAACTTTCACGGCGAGAGCCACGGTGTTGTTGCTCCTCTAAGCACCCTTATTATTCAAGAGCGCGCCTGTCCATTTCAGGCCTAGCCCGTCAGAAACATCCCAACCGAGAGCCGGACCCGGGAAACCCCATTCCGTGATATATAACATTTCACCAGTAGCTTTATAATAGAATTTTACATCATATGTGCAAATTTCATTGATGTTTAAATCCATTTTCAAAATTCTCTTCAAGATCTCACCGGTGGGAGACTTGACTCCGTCCGGGTTTTAAAGACGCCACCTGTGTTATTTCAAGTCGTATTTGTATGAAATTTCACAAGTTGCTTTAAAATAACATTTTACAACATCTGTGCAAATTTCATACGAACATATTATGTTTTTATTGCATATTAGCCTTTCCCTGTTTTCTTCGATCTCGCACCTGTAAAGTTTGGTACGTTGCTATTATGCGGATACCAAATCCGGATCTAGTGCCTTCGTGCCACCCGTTATATTTTAAATAAGAAAAAAAGAGAAAAGAATAAAGAGACTATAACATAAAATTTGTTAAATTCATTTAAATTATTTTTGAAAAAATCCCCACCTAT
Organism: Solen grandis; assembly: GCA_021229015.1. Classification (NCBI taxonomy): domain Eukaryota; kingdom Metazoa; phylum Mollusca; class Bivalvia; order Adapedonta; family Solenidae; genus Solen; species Solen grandis. The sequence goes on from CM037788.1 coordinate 52,882,932, forward strand.
ACTACGGCGGTCAGACACAAATAGGAATATACGCTACCCTAGTATCACCGCCCCACCCGGGCTTTTACTACTCCAGTATCATCGTGCCACCCGGGTTTCTATTGGTCATATCAATATGAAAATTTGCCAAAACATAAAGAAGACTATATCCTAAAATGTGTGTAAAAATTTTCATTTCAACTTTTTATTGCTTTATGCATTTTATATTTTTTTAAATCCCCACATATACCACGGCGGTTAGACTCAAATAGGAATATTCACTACTCAAGTATCATCGCGCCACACGGGTTTTTACTACTCCAGTATCATCGCACCACCCGGTTTTCTATTGGTCATATCAATATGAAAATTTACCAAAACATAGAGAAGACTATATCCTAAAATATGTATAAAAATCTCATTTCAACTTTTTTTTGTTTTATACATTTTTTCCCCCACATGTACCACGGCGGTCGGACTCAAATACTCCAGTATCATCGCGCCACTTAGGTTTCTTTTGGTCATATCAATATGGAAATTTGCTAAAACATAGAGAAGACTATATCCTAAAATGTGTATAAAAAATTCATTTCAATTTTTTTATGCATTTTATCTTTTTTAAATCCCCACATATACCACGGCGGTTAGACTCAAATAGGAATATAAGCTACTCTATAGTTTCATCGCGCCACCCGGGTTATCAAGGTCATATTTATATGAAAACTTACCAATTAATGGAGAAGAATATAAACTAAAATGTGTGTAAATTTCATTTCAAAATTTTGTTCTTTAAGTGCACTTTAAGGATTTTTCATATCGCACCTTATACGACACCTGTAAGATTCTAATTGGAATATACGCTTCCCTGTATTATCATAGCGCCACCCGGGTTTCTACTGGTCATATTTATATAAAAACTTACCAATTCAATTGACATCTACCAGCAAACTCTTAACTTGCTTTACTTGCTAAATGCTTCATAATGACTCCGATTAAATATTTCTGTAAGTGATTCGACCAGCTATACATGCAGGAATAACAAAAGTAATTCACCAAAGAAGCTGTAGATAACCATCTCTTGTAAACAACATATTATTTCCTAACGGTGGGCAAGGAAACTATATTGCATTTCTTTCCGGTTTCAACCACAGCATGTTTTTGTAAATGTTTGTGCCCATCATTTGCATTTTTCGTTTGTTCTGTCAAATCGACAAGGAAGTTGTCATCTGTATACATATAAGGCATCATTATTGTTATTTTACGATGTAGATAAAAAGAACGTCAGCATACCGAATCTCAATAACCAGGTACCGGTCCAATTCGGTACTGAAGTGCCAAATGATTTACTTTTCAAATGAATAATCAATATGTGTGTATCGTATATCAAAGAGCTGATGAACTGAATGCGGAAGACTTTTTAACAGAGACCGACTTAGTTTACGAAAAGCTGGTGGTTTTGATGCAGCATGAACGTCATTGAGTGAACCAGAATGGTTTATGAAAAATGGAAAACAACAATGAAGTCTTCAAATGCTTGAAGAATATATAATCTACTATTCAGCTATTTTATCTAAATATAGGGACAGCCAGAGATCTAAAATAAAATATTTCAGGAAGTTCATCAATACACAAACACATACGCAACAAAGTTAATAATAAAGGCTTCTCGACAATATTAAAGAATTGAAACAACAACAACAAAAAGGATATTGGAATCGATCTTTTGCAGTATTCTAAATCTGTTGGCACAATTCCTGTAGAACTCTAAGAAAGTGCCATGTGTCTGAAAAGCGGTTTAATACCATTGCAGGCGGGGGACGCCCCCGCCGCAAAAAAAAGAATAGTTTTACCCATTTTTCAACAAATCAAAAGCGAATTTTTGAAAGGAACAAAAATCGAAGTTACTAGACATAATATTTTCCCTTCTAAATCAAAGCTCTAAGTAATGAGGCTGATAGTGATTGCAGAATAAATAAGCGTGACGGAAAAAAGTGACAGACAGAAAAAAGGGAATAGCTATAAGATGGTGATGCAAGAGTTATGGAACTTGTGCATGACAATTCGTCTTGTCAAGCTCTGTTCAACAGTGAAATTTCATATCAATAGCATGAGTAGAGCAAGAGTTATTACAGAAGAAAAAAGGTGACGGAAAGACACACATGAGAAAGAAAAAAAAAATTAAGCATTCCTTAAAGTTTGTATAATTATTTATCTTATAAATAAGGCTAAGTTAAATAACAAATATGTTACCTAGAATAATATCAAAACCACTCGGTAAAATTCTTTTAAATTAGGCAAGATCAACCAATATGCCTCTTCGAAATTTTGGTAAACTTTGAAATTAATCTCTGAATTATGGATATTTTACCAGTCTTTAAAATGAGTTGGGTAGGGTACCAATTTATTACGCATTTCAAATATTTTGAGTCAAAGCAATAATTTAACATGTAAGGTTTGTTTGCCGAATGATTTTTGTTTTTTAACGACAATCAATAACAACAAACTTTCCATAAAAAGATAAAACATAGTCCAAAACCGGAGTGTACATTTTGTTTATATTTTTCATACAGGTGTCAACTTAGGCATACACCACTTGTTAAGACTAAATTTGAGATGGAAAATTATTTAACAAATACGCATGGCATTTTTGTAAACTGCAATGCAAAATTTCTAATAAGAAAGTATAACAAACTTTAGCAGTGTTTGAAAGAAAGGTCTTAAATCAGACCATGCTTTCTTAAATTTTCAAGTTTGATTTACACAACTGTTGTTCAGCAGTTTAGAAAAATAATATTTTTTAAAAAATATATACCAACAACAAGTAACTATGTTTCTATACAAGAATTATAAAAAAAACAACGTTTTTTTATGTATTAGAGAACAGTTTATGTGAATTCTTACTAACCCTTTACAAACTTAATTAAACTTATCATTACTAATTAAATAACGTTTTTATATCTTATACTGAACCTGATATAGACATTAATGAATCAATATACATAAATATATATCTGTTAAAACTACTTGTATTAAATGAACAGGACGATGAAATGTAAACTTATGCTCTCGTTTCATATGTCCATTTTGTATAAACTCATCTTTATAAGTGTATATTGTATTGAGAGTGTGGCTAAAATCTGAAAAGAAACAAATCTGAAACAATCATTGTTTACTTTTCTGTTCTCTAAAGTACCCATTATGACCCCATTTCTGACCTGATTGGATATATAAATATGCCTTTGTTCTGTATGTATATAAGGGTTTTAACTCAACAGCTGGTTGTTGGGCGGCAAACATGCAGGGACCAGACTATATATCGGTTATTGCTATTGCCTTGTATTGACCGGTTGAGACTAGAAATGTACTTATAGATCAAGACATAGAGACTACCTCTAACCAATACCTGGAAGGATAAAAATAATGTGTCTGCTTAAACATTTCACCGACATTATTTCAGTTATATTTTTTTGACATATAAAGTGTTTTCTCACTGCGATATCACGCCGAAGATACGTGATATGATACCACACTAAAAAATCACAAAGGAGATGGTTATGATAAGTTCTAACAACTCGGCCACCTGGGCCGGTTAAGAATAAAGTATTGCTGACAGTGTCATCCTGTTGTTGAAATTCAAGCCAAAATGTGCATTCATGCTTGCACCATGATCAACTGAGCACGTACTTGTTTATGCATTCTGGATACACATTTCCATGAACAAATAAGGAAAACTTTGTTTTGTAAGCCTTTTCTCGTAATTCATCGCATTAGGCGTTATTTTTTCCCATTTTGGTGTTATATTTCATAAAATGTATTCGGGTAAACGTTTTCCTGAATGCTGGTGTCACAGTTTCATAAAATGCAACATGACCTTCACATTTTAGAAGTATAGTTGCATTCCACATATCATATTCTATAAGCATTACATTTCCTAGTATTGTTTAGGGAAGTACAATGTACTAGATAGTATCTCTGAAATATTTTCCTACAGGTTTGTGACAGGTTTCCTATTTTTACAAAGTGTAATGTGTCCTTCACATTTGAGATGAATAATTACCTTATATAGATGAAGTAAATATTTACCTGGAATATATCAAACGAATTCACAAATATTTATTTGTTTTTTTGTTTTTGTTGTTTTTTTTTTGTTTTTTTTTTCGTTTTACAACCCGCGTTGGTGAATTTTTGGAACGTCGTTTTCTTTTTCAAAAACTTTTAACGACACTAATGCATTTACATTATTTATCCATACATATTCTGAAATAACATAGTTTCCAGTTTCCAAAAATAGTAGTTTTAAGAAAATCATTGGGTGGCTGTTTATATTAATTACATGAACTTAATAGTCTAAAGCAATGTTATATATTATCAACTTGATTTAAATATACGTGATAAATATAACCTATTTGACAGTTTAGTTCAGGCTCAGTTCCAAATTACGGCTCTGATGTCTTTGGGTAGATATATTGAACAAGTGTATGTAAGTTTTTTAAGAAAAATACTCTCGGTCAGAAAAAGTACTAATCTTGAATGACTATATGACGAATTAGGACGATATCGACGAAAATAATTAGACACTTTAAAATATTCATATAATATATTATCAATGGAGGAGGCCTTATTGGAGCCGAGCTTTTTAAAAAGCATTAACAATTTCTTCATCAGTAATTTGTCGGTCAAGTGACTCATACGTAATATGTTCTGAACCAGAATTGTTATCTCAGACATAATCAGCTTATTTTCTATCTATGTCACCTCCCTCACTTGACATGAGTTTACTAAAATAATCCATTCATTCGTCGATGGATATTGCATCCCCTACATTATTTTGTTTGGGTTGTCGGAATATTTTCCAGAATTCTTTTGGTGATTTTTTTCTAAGATCATTCATTTTTCTACTTCTTGTATAATTAAAAGCATTTTTTGATTTCCTGCATTGGTATTTGTAACCCTTTTTTGCCTGAATTAATATAACCTTATCGTTTTCTGACCGTGTAAAATTAAATTGTTCGACAACATTTTTATGAATATCATATTTCCGTTTACATTCATCATCATACTATTCGGTTTGATATTTATCATCAATGACACAGGTCTTTGGGGTACGCGATGATTTTTCAAAGTATTTACGTCCATAGTTACATAGGAAATCTGTCAAGATAGAAGTAAGGCTGTCTACATTACCATCCGCGTTAATTTTCGAGTTCAAATTATGTATTAAATTGTGATAATTATTTGATACATCAAACTAAAAAACTTTACTGAAATTTAAATCCCAATGTCAGGACATGAAACTTTTAAAACATATTTTGCATGTTACAGGGTAAAATAAATGTGCAGCCTGACTCTGGCAAATTTCAATATTGATATGACCAATAGAAACCCAGCTGTCGCGGTGTTTCAATGGTAGCTTATATTCATACTTGAGTCTGACTGCCGTGGTATAGGGTGGGATTTTAAAAAAAAATGTGCACTTAAGAATAAAATATTGAAATGACATTTACACACATTTTAGGATATAGTTTTCTCTATGTTTAAGAAAATATTCATATAGATATGACCAATAGAAACCCGGGTGGCGCGATGATACTGGAGTAGTAAAACCTCGGGTGGCGCGGTGATACTAGGGTAGCGTATATTCCTATTTGAGTCTGACCGCCGTAGTATAGATGGGGATTTTAAAAAACAATTTAAATGAATTTAACACATATTATGTTATAGTTTCTTACCTTTTTTTCTTTTTTAAAATAAACCGGTAGGCAAGAACACACTAGATCCGGATTTGGTATCCGCATAATAGCACCGTACCAAGCTTTACAGGTGCGAGATCCGCGAGATCGTGGCAAACAGGAAAAAGGGTAATATGCAATAAAAAAAAAATTTCGAATGAAATTTGCACAAATGTTGTAAAATGTTATTTTAAAGCAACTTGTGAAATTTCATACAAAAACGACTTGAAATAACACGGGTGGCGTCTTCAAATCCCGGACGGCGTCAAGTCCTCCACCGGTGAGATCTTGAAGTGAATTTTGAAAATGAATTTAAACATCAAAAAAATAAAATATATCAATGAAATTTACACATGTGATGTAAAATGCTATTATAAAGCTACTGGTAAAATTTTATACCTATACGACCAGTAATAAAGCGGGTGGCGCTATAGAACACTGGATGGCGCATGGATGGCGCTTTTTAGTAGGACCCCATCACTGGAAAGAGCTTTTCAAGAACTAAAACCTTTGTCCATATACTCTTAATGAAATATTTTTAGTTTTGGAGCTATTTGGGGCCGAATAAAAACACAATAATCGTAATATGACCTTAACCTTTTAATTTGGTTTTTAACATTTTAATTGTAAGGTACTTTGAAATATAACAATACATAAGGTGTGAATATATCAAGAACAATGAACAAAAAAAATGTCAAGAGCGACAAAAAATATGTTTTAGAAATTTTAATTTTTTCCAATATTTTTGTGAAGTTTGACCGTTTCTAGAGGATAAACCATGCATTTCTTAAATTCGCTACCCCAAATATATTGTGCGTATATGTCTTGCAAATCATTTGCAGCAAATAGAATTCTTCTATTTGATCTCTTACAAAATGGGTAGGATTTTCATAGACCTACACTTAATTGCACATTTTTTGCGAGGTTCGAACTCTCAACCTTCCATTACTAACTCAAAAAAATTTCAGTCACTCATACCTTGAAAATATCATATTGTTTTTAGGTTATAAACAATGAACATAATGCAACAAACCGCATTTGGATCAGACTTCAACTTTTTGAGTTATGAGTAGAAGAGTGCTTTCAAGCTAAGAGCCCCCTAGCGGCAAAATGAAAAACAAAATTGATTAAAATTTTACCATTAGGTACCTAGCAATGCAGCAAATAGTTCAATAAAGTATACAAGTCGCACTTGTCGAACATTCTATTTCTTATATATCACGATTTGAAGCATAAACACTTATTAACAATTATTCCAAAAAGGATCAAACTTTGGACTGCCGTAAAATGAACAAATCAAGTCCGATCTTCAAAAACTAAACATTATACGAAAGAACTATTTAGAACTAAAACTTCTGTTCATATACTCTCAATGAAATATTTTTAGATTTGGAGCACTTTGGGGCCGAATAAAAACACAATTATCGTAATATGACCTTGACCTTTTCAATGTTTATTAACTTTTTAATTGTGAGGCCCTTTCAAACTTAACAAAACTTTCATGACGAATAAACAAAAAATAAAGTCAGGAGCGACAAAAAACATGTTTTGGAATTTTAATTTTTCTTAAATTTAAGTGAAGTTTGACCGTTTCTGGTGGACAAACCATGCATTTCTTAAATTCGCCACCCCATATATTTTGTGTGTATATGCCTTTCAAATGGTATGCAGGAGACGGAATTCTTCTATCTGATCAAACGGATAGGTTTTTCGCAGACCTACTCTCATTTGCACAGGTTTTATGCGAGGTTCGAACATTCAACCTTCCGTAGCTCAAAAGCTTTCAGCCACACGGACCCTCGAATTCTATCAAATGTTATTAGGCTATCAACAGGGAACAGAATGCACAAAACCGCATTCGAATTGGACTTCAACTTTTTGAGTTATAAGCAAAAGAATGATTTCAAGAAAAGCGCCTCCTAGCGGCAAAATGAGAAAGAAAATTGATTAAAATTTTGCTGTTAGGTACCTAGCAAAGCAGTAAATAGTTCAATCAAGTATACTAGTCGCACAAGTCAAACTTTTTATTATTATGTATCAGAATTTGAAGCATAAAACCTGATTTACAATTATTCCAAAAAAGGATCAAACTTTGGACTGCCGTATAATGACCAAATCAAGTCCGATTCGGACCATTCGGATCACATCCAATTTATTGCGCGAGAAAGGAAAACGTATAAGAACGTCATGACGCTAAATGGCGTCTGGCCTATGAAATTCTAAAGAAACCTTTGAAATTACAACATTAGCAAATTTCATCTTTCTATCTCATCTGGGGGCTCTAAGATATTTAAAATAATTTTGAGGTCATATTTTCGAAACTTGGTTTCACCAAAGAACCTTGGTCTTTTCAATATTTGAAAAGGAAAGTAAGGATGGACGACTAAAGCGTTAGTTACACCCATTGAGAAAATGTCAAGAAAATCCATTCACAAATTCTGCAGAACGCGTTTAAGGTGACATCACATCTGGCGTCATATGACGTCATATGAATTTGAAAATCATTGCATTCGAAAAGACATGGTCTGAATTTTTTGCAATAACATTTTCCTTGTTATGGGCCATTGGTAATTGCATTTTCCGAAAATGTCTAAAATTAATTTATAGTGAAAATAGGATAATTTCCGAAATTGCTTTAACTTACAGTGTAGAAATACCATGTGACCGTGACGTCACCAAAGGCATCAATTATAAGACAAAATTGTCAACATTTGAACATAGAAAATTACCCGTAAGAATTTCGTTTCTTCGTCGATTTCAATGGGAAAAGTGCCAGTCTAAGGAAAAAAAAACTTATTTTATACGTATCTGAAATGGAATTTGACGTCAGTGGTTCTAATCTTGGATTTCCTATAAAACCATTGCCTTTTCGAATTTGGAAAAACGGACACCGGCAGGCACAACTAAAGCGTAACATACACATTCTGTAAAATTTTAATGAATATCGGCCCAGAAATAGTGGCTGTAGACCGCGTACAAAATTTTGTAGACAACGTCAAGTGTGACGTAATATGACGTCATAGGCATATGGAAATCATTAAAATAAAAATTTTAGCATATGAAACATATGCTGTTAAATTTTCATGGTCCTGAGTCTCTTGCAACATATAGAAATTAAGGCAAAGAAAAGAAGAAAAAAGAATAAATATGAAATTCTTGACTTTAACTTGCTTTTGTATGGTCCTAACTTCAATAAACTTTGAAAAGTAAACCGTTTAACTTGGAAGATATGGCAAAAGTAACTGAAAATTCATTTTTTTTATATCAATTAAAATTAATTTGGGCTATTTCTATAATCTATGTAACAAATCAAATTTATTGAAAATGCTTACAATTCGATTTTCGATCTAGCTTAGAGGTTTTCAAGATATAAGTAATAACTGAACTTAACATTTTTCCGGAAATGGAAGTGACATTGTTCCAGAGGATCACATGATGCACCTTCAGTAAAAATTCATGCAAATGAAAAAAAAATAAGGCCTACAGATCTTAAAAACCGTTTAATTAAAATTAACTTTGACATTATACGGTCACGGGACGTCATATGACGTTCATCTTCTCAAAATGTTAGGAAGACTTGTAGGCGTATATTCAGTCCAAATATCAGCTTTCTATCTTATCTGGAAGTGATTTTATACGCATTTGAAATTTGACGTCAATGGGTCGATCTTGGATTAGCCATAAAATCTTTTTTTGATGAAAATCCGTCCTGAAATAATGGCTGTAGACCGTGTATAAACTTGTGTAGACAACATCAAGTTTGATATCATAGCCATAAGAAAATCAATGAAATGAAATATTTAGTATCTTAAATATATCAAGTAACCTTTAACTAAAATTAACGCGTAGAAATCAAACATTCTATTTAACCTTATGACATCTTATGACGTCAAATGATGTTTATCCTCACTGAATAGAAATAAGTCTTAGAGACTAATATTCAGTCCAAATATCAAATTTCTAAATCATCTGGAGGCGATTTTATACGTTTTTGAAATTTGACGTCAATGGTTCGAATCTTGGATTCGCCATAGAACCATTACCTTTTCGAATTTGGAAAACCGGACCCGAGATGCACAACTACAGCGTAACATATACAATCTTTGAAATTTTGTTGAAAATCGGTCCAAAAATAATGGCTGTACACCGCGTAAAACCTTTTTGTCCTGACGTCAAATCTGACGTGATATAACATCACATTAATATGAAATTCATTGTATTTAAAGCTCATGGATTGATGTATATACCATTAAATTTCCATGGTCCTGGGAACTTAACAACCTGTTTAAATTAAAACGTATTCCTCAGAAATTTGTTTTGACCTTATGACGTCATTTAACGTCAAATAACGTTCATCTTCACAGAATGTACAGCCCTCTTGGAGACTTATAAACTGTCCAAATATCAGCTTTCTAACTCATCTGGAAGTGATTTTATACGTATTTGAAATTTGACGTCAATGGTTCGAATCTTGGACTCGCCATAAAACCTTTGCATTTTCGAATTTTGAAAAACGGACACCGGGATACACAACTAGAGCTTAATATACACATTCTGTGAAATTTTGATGAAAATCGATCCTAAAATAATGGCTGTAAACCGCGTACAAACATTTTTAGACGACGTCAATTTTGACGTCAAAGACGTCATAGTCAAATGAAAATGCATGAAATGCAAAATGTTCGATCTGAAGCAAATGCTATAAAATTTTCAAGGTGCTCGGGCGTTTTAAACATATAAAAATTAACACGTAAAATTTAGACATTACATTTCACCTCATGACGTCAAATGACGTCATACGACATTCATCTTCTGAAAATATAAAGAAAATTTAGAGATTTACATACTATCCAAATATCATCTTTCTAGCTCATCTTTAAGCGATTTTATACGCATTTGAAATTTGACGTCAATGGGTCGATCTTGGATTAGCCATAAAATCTTTTTTTGATGAAAATCCGTCCTGAAATAATGGCTGTAGACCGTGTATAAACTTGTGTAGACAACATCAAGTTTGATATTATAGCCATAAGAAAATCAATGAAATGAAATATTTAGTATCTTAAATATATCAAGTAAATATCATGCCTCTTTGAACTAGAAATTAACGCGTAGAAATCAAACATTCTATTTAACCTTATGACATCTTATGACGTCAAATGATGTTTATCCTCACTGAATAGAAATAAGTCTTAGAGACTAATATTCAGTCCAAATATC
>CM037788.1:52893959-52943959 GCA_021229015.1 Solen grandis
TGGAAATGAGATCGTGCATTCACCGGTAGTTTGCATTTAAGACTTATGTTGGTGTTTTTCATTAAAGCAACACATTTGATCAAAACTCTCTGTGATTTTTAATAGACCGATAAACCCTTTCCCTCATAGAGGAAACCATGAAAAGACCTATGCGAACAGCATAAAACCAGATCAGCCTGCGAGTAACTCGCAGGCTGGTCAGGTTTTATGCTGTTCGCTGCTCCTGAGTGGTCTGGGAATGAGGATTTTGTAATTAAATTTGGTAATGTTTAACTGTGGTTTTATGCAGATCAGGCTTTATGTGGTACCTACTGAGTGCGTCAAAATGAGTCTATATGAGGGAAAGGGTTAAGGATATTTCAAAAGTGATTACACAGGAAACTAATTAGTTATTTGACTTATAACCTGAGATCACGTCTAAGTATTTTCGACAGGCCAGGTATCATGCGGGCATTAAGGTAATCCATCCTTCGTTATATCATCATCATAATCCACCAAAAGACTTCAGCAAGCATCTTTTCAATTGGAGTTATATACGTGTTTGCTCTCAATATATAAAGGATTTAACTTACTTTAAAATTCCAACGATCACTAGATGGAACATGATCGAAATTTAACGATGAGTGGATTACCTTAATTCCAACATATTGGCTATTTTATAATACGAGTTTTTCATTTTCTATACCACGTATATACAGCTGACGTTATTAATTAATGATTCGTTGTAGACTTGTATAGAAACCAAAGTTTGTACGATAGTATCACATGGTCTGCGTATCTTGTTGCAGTGCATGCCGGGACTGGGGACGAAGGTTCTGTACGAGCTCCTGTACAACCAGCCCAAGAAGGTGATCGTGCTAACTGGCTGCAGTATAGTGTCGACCTTCGTGGCCCAGGCAGCCAAGATGTGGAACCTGATTGTGGTAGGTGACAACTTTATAGTTCCTGAGTTGAAAAAGTATATTGCGCATGGAAATGTCATGGGCGATTACTGTCCAGATTTGAACCCACATCCTTTTTTCCCGTAGTACTCTACTACTGACCACGATGCCCTTGTATTATGGTAGAACAAGCCTGCCTCCTACGCATACAACCACAACCTGCGTTAGCCGGTCAGGGAAACAAAGACAACTGCCTGTTTAACCTAGGCGTCTTTCTAATGGTGGGCATTTATATATGTGTGAAAATGCTGTCATAGATGAGAATATAAAGTTTGATTGATATTTAACAACTGCACAGTCCTTTTGGGATCACACAGATATTACAATGAAATTAAAACAGTTGGCTGTTTAAAACTTTTTTTTTTTGCTGAGTAAATATGCCACTTACACGGGTCTGACCATAGCAGTGTATATACACATTGAATTATATAAATATTTCTCATTTTTAAGTGTTGCCTTTCAAATGTTCAAGCAATTATTTTTTGACATCTATGCACGTGTATCTCAGTTTTACTTCTCTGAATTGCTCTTAACCATTTCCCTCATATAGACTCATTTTGACGCACTCAATAGGTACCACATAAAGCCTGATCTGCAGAAAACCACAGTTAAACCTTACCAAATTTAATTACAAAATCCTCATTTCAAGACCACTGAGGAGCAGCGAACAGCATAAAACCTGATCAGCCTGCGAGTTACTCGCAGGCTGATCTGGTTTTATGCTGTTCGCATAGGTCTTTTTATGGTGTCCTCTATGAGGGAAAGGGTTAAACACTGATAACAGATAATTGCAAGCAGTATTTACTGTAATGATTTCTTTTCTCTTCTTACATGAATCTTAAACTCTGTAAAGAATATATACCTTCTAAATGTTGGAGAAACTGAAGCCATATTCTGTTATAACATAGTGGTAATATCAAAAGTACAAAATGTATTCTCTCTTTCTTTCTCTTTGAATTAGTAGGTTATAAAACTTTAAATTTGAATAGGTTGAATTGTTTCGTGAAACAGGGACTGGTTATTCATCTGTTTACGTACTTAATTTGTGCTAAATCAGACTTAAAGGTTTTATTACTCAACTAAGCATTTATATGTACATACTGCTTTATCTGCGTGTCTTGATAGTTATTTAAAGGTCCATATGCAATTGAACTGTGATAAACAGAAGACAAACGGACCCGGGATTGAAATGTTCGGATAATAGCGAGGCTGGAAAAAACACGAATATTATATTTCCTTTAATGTTAATCCTTTACCACCTCTAGTTCTGTAGAATAAAATAATAAAGTCTGATAGGGACTGGGAAGATATCTGGAATAACGTACAATTCTGTACAATTCTTAGATAATCGCTCCTCGGTAAACTGAAATGTTTGGGCAGGTGTAACTGGTACTGGTAAAGGAAATGTAGCACTGACTTACCGTGATTCTAAACTGCTTACAAGAGTAGGATATCAAATCATACTTTTTAAAGGAAAGAACTCACATATGATATTAACCTTTTGTTCAATTCTATTCACTCTTGAATAAAATATGAATTACATTGGTATATTAAACTTGTATAATATGTTTTGTGATGATGCAACTACTTACAGTATACCGACATGTGACTGGGCGTAGCCAGCTTGAAGAAAAAGAAAAACGGGTGGGGGTGGAGTGGGTAGGTTAAGTTGGTTGATTTCAACTTGCAAAAAAATGAGCCTGAAAAGCATATTCACAACGGTAAATTCTAAAATATTATTGGAGACCCAAATTTTATATATCTGCTATAATTTCCACTCGTGCGTTTGAGATTAAAAGCGGTTTGTTCTGTCTGACAAGGGTTGTACAGCCATTTTGCAGCCTTTGAAAGGTAACATATCACTCTGATAGTTTGAGTTTGATTATTTCATCTTGGAAACAGTCGGGCTATGTCTTGTTCTATAGCTGGTTACCAACACGGACGTGTTCCCATGGAATAAAGGGCTAGATCGTTTAATGTTATAATACATTAAATGCATGTTTATGGAAAATCACATTATTGTCTGGAAATTTGTGCAATAATTATCCTTAAATGGTTTGCAAAACCATTTCTTTAATTGAAAGTTTCGTTTTTAAATCTAAAGTACCTACATATTTAGATCAGTTTATTATGCAACAAGAAGAAATAATGTTGCCTATAAACTCCAAAACTGATGCTTTTTCAGATAATAAATCAATGCATATTCATGATATGCAAAGCGCATATAAGATAAAAAACTGTAGAAAAAGTATATGAGATAGGATCTTTTGCCAATAACATTTATAACATTTGGAATAATTTCACAAATATAGGGTCGAAATGCAAATTGATTATTTCAACTTGCGCTTCTAAAATAAAACTTTTATTACAGATGACATTATTCTTCACGGGGAAATAAAATAAACATAAGCTGTGGGTTTAGGACGGATGCCAAACATTGCGGCAATAAAACGTCCATATTGCGCGTGGCATTAAACCAAGTATGAATTATTCTGTTAAACTTTTACCTTAAATTAGAAATCCTTTGAATTGAGATAAAGAGTGAAACCTCGGTTAAAGTCCACCTTAATATTAGGGTCATCTTATTAAGTGGAACTATATTTTCAGGTTTTTTTTTAGGTACATATATATTTCTTATATACGCCCGAATGGTGGTATTATGTTATGTCATTGGTCGTCTGTCCGTTAGCAATTTTGTGTCCGCTATGTATTTAAGAACTACTGGAAGGAAATTGAATTTATATGACAGAAATGTCAACCATACTGAGATGATATGCAGAACGTAATTTAGAATGTCTTGTTTCGAGGTCAATGTCACACTTGAAGGTTAAATGTCATACTATTATAATGTTAGAATATTTTGTGTCCCTTTGTATCTCTTGAATCACTAAAGCAGATTTAATTCATTTGCCAGAATTCGCAACCATACAGAGAGAATGTGCAGACCAAATGTAAGTTTCTAGCTGTATTGGACCAAGTTCACAGTATGAAACAACATGTCATACTGATATAATGCGAAAATAAAGCGTGTTTGTTTATTAGTCCCCTACCGATGTTTACACAAGAGGGGACTACGTTTGCCCTCCTTCTTTCTGTCTCTAAGTATCTCCTTAGTAAGATGTTGCTGTTGATGAAGTGCTTATCCATTCGTCAAAGGCAGTTCACTTTCCATACCTTTTTGGGGCGTATATTGCCCCGCTCTCAGCGGAGCTTTTGCTGCTTTTGTTGTTGTTGGTGGTGTTTTTGTTGTTGTTGTTGTTTTCGGTCCGTATATATGAGAGATACGCTCCATTTATGGGTCCAGAGTTAGTTGTATGGACTTACATCTGTACATTTTGGTATATCTGGGTTGTTCATTCCTTTTGCGTGGTTACCAAAGATCAAAGGAAGATCAAAAATCCAGGAAAGTTTCCGTCCGTCGGTCCCGAGATTTGTCCAGACTCTAAATTGGCATTTCAAAACTGGCACAAATGTTTGCCTTATGAAGACGGAGTGTCGCGTGTACAACATGATTCCTGGTTTAAAGTCAAGGCCACAACTTATGGTCAAATGTGAAAAAAAACTTCTAACTTAACAAAGGGTCAATGGATTGGCTCATCTGTTAACTTTATAAAAGCGGGCTGTCGTGTGCAAAGTCATGGTCTTCATACGTAGTAGTTAAATGTCAAAATTCAATTTAAAGTTTATTATCCGGGCTCAAATTTGATAAGGTATCAGTAAGTGAAAAGATCCAATGTAGAGTTTTGACGGAAACATGTTTCGTGAATTTGATTACCTACACAATGAACTCATTGAAGAGGAAAAAAAGAAGAGAAAATAAAAACCCGAAGACCTATTAACCAAAGATTGGAAACTTGTCTAAATCTCACAAAAGCACGCAACAAATTGTCCAATTCCCGCAAAGTCACGTTTTCAAATATCTCCTATTCCATCGAAGATGTATGACAGTAAGTTTTATCTTAATATAGTACATAACAGTACATAACATTACCTTCAGAATGATACCTGATATATTAAAATAAGTCTAGAAATAAAGATGTTTCATGTGAAATAGAATGGTAACTGTATATTTTTGCTTCACTGGTTGAACTTAAAACATATTTTTTTTTTTTTTAAATAAATCAAACGGAAATAATTCCTTGCAGTAAAGAAATGATTATTTTTATAATTTATCAACATTTTTTCTTTGTGATTCTCCATCTTTTTTTGAAAGTTTGCAATATTTGTTGATCGGCTGTGTGCCTAAAAATATATTCAACCGGCTTTTACAGGAATTTGCTATCTCTTTAGAATGTGTCTTTAACAAAACTTGTCACCCCGACCTTGACAGTAGATCATGTATATGTATCTATGGCATCGTCAAGAAATATATGATTGTATATTAAATAAACAAGTACTGAAGTATTGGGGAAAATTGGCTGTCATCTAAATGACTGAGAATTAAATCATGATTTACGCATATGCGTTATAAATTCTAAATATTGTAAATTTCTTTAGCATGAATGGTGAAAACAATCACATTTACTCACGATTTCGTCGTTGTCAAATAGCGAGAATCAGGCCAGGCAATTATCCTAATTGTACCCACGGGTTAAGCGCGTGGAGGTTGGCCTCGAATATTTTAATGATAATTAACACTATATGTCATCCACTTATTCCTCTTTAAACGCTCTGTATCACGAAATGTTCACATGTAATGATTCCATTGTTTTATGTTTACTAATGAAAGCGTCCGTTCTTTTACTTTATCATGCAATCTGAGTATTAACCGAATTAGGTTGGTCATTTGGAGACTATGTTTAGTTGTATAGGTATGTTATTGTACCACAAGACTATGTCACGCCGTAAACATACGGCATTATTCCACATCGAGTATTAGCATCTTTATACTGCGCCAACCAGTCTTGAAACCATCATAAATACTGTATGCTAATAAGCCAGATACCTGATATCCTTTTAAAGTCCGGTATGTTAGGACCAGCGTCGAGCCCGAGAACTCCAATCCATAGGCGGGCGCTCATAACTCGACCAGCAGTGATTATAGTCCTTAAATTAAGTTTAAACTTATTTTTATTTAATTTTGCTCCTGAAAAAGTAAAAACCCACAGTCTTCGGTTCCGCGATCATGTACGCTAGCATGACCCCTTGCGGTTACCGTATACTAAGTAAAACATTTTAAACTGAATTCCGTTTTGTTAAAAAAAAGACAACTCATAATGCCGCTAAAATAATAAAGCACTCCAAGTTTATCATTTTAAAAGATGTCAAAAATAATCGAATCGATATTTTATTCTATAATTTTAACGATTCATCGATTTGTTGAAATTTGAATACATTTTTATTTCCTGTTCAGAACCATCCTATTTCTAATGCATTCACTAGTGTCAAAGAATCTATAAAATATCGAGTTGGTTTCCTGTCAGTCGTCACTAAAATAGCATTACTTGTAAAGATATTGTCATACATTCTCGTATTTATTAACAATAAAAACAAATTAATTGTCATTTTGTCCCAGTTTCCTTTTTCATTTGGCATACATTTGATGAAACGTGTAAATGTTTTCTGTATGGTGTTTTATGAGCTTCCTTATGAGCACTTCTGCATTAAGTATAAAATTTCACTTTAATGTATTAAATTTGCTGTACTGGTAACTACAGCGGAATTTTTGTTAAATACTGAATACACTCAGCTTTAAATATTGTTTCAACTTAAATCATTAAATGACTCATTAACCATCAATTGAGCGTAAAACCATCGAAACAAGTACTTTTTTATATCGAAAATCATCAACAAAAAAACAACAAAAAAGAAACACGTTTACCAATATTGTCGAATCAATGAAACAGGGTCAATTGTCGTTGGCTGTAATCTCAATTTTATGATTCATGCAACATTCGTTTTTTTTTTTCGTGTTTTTTTTTTGCTTTTAAATTATATTTTGGGCATTTCATGCGCGCACATTTAAATAATTGATGATAAAATTTAAAAAAAAATGCCACTGTATTTTATCAAAAAATCAAAAATTATGTGACCAATTAAAAATTTAAAAATGGCAATTATTTCATCCATTGGTTGCTCCTTTTTACACGAGGTGGATAAAGTTCTGCCTCACCGTGACATGACGCCGTAGACAAGTGGATAATACCACACACCGTCATATTAACCCGACTCTTGACCGATCAGTACTTGTTTTGACATTATATGCTGAGCGTTTGTGGGGCTATACCTTCACAACCTTCAATGACTTTGGTACTGCGCACATGTGGATCCTACTTGTGAACTCGTGGATAAAAAAACTGATGTTCCGTAGACAGCTGCATGGTATCACACTTAACACAGGTCTAACCATTCTTGGAATAATTCTCATGTGTTGAGCAAGGGGTTTAACCTTCGAAGCTCTGGTTCAGGGTAGATGCTGTAACAACTCGATCACCGTACCCGGATATAACATTTCCATCATACACCCAATCAGATTTACTTGTTAAGGTTTTATTGATTGGTTATTTCATAATTTTTGGCACTTTAATATATAGATTAGGCTTAATCAATCAACAAACAAATCAAAAATGTCCGCTCAGAGTCAGAGACACATAATTCAGGTTTTGTATTTAACTTGAACTAACGTGATTCCGAATTCCTTTATCAGAAATTGGCCAGACGAGTTCTGCTCTCGTCAGGGGTCGCATTCCAATAACTTACGTCAATGTTTTGACATAAGTTAAAAAATCAATCATTTCTGATTAGAGTACAATTCTGATTTCTCATTCCTAAATGATAATTGTAAAGATTTATGTAATGGGAGATATGTGACCCATCAGACGACAAATTATCTGTTTGGTTTGAATATTTCAGAACATTACGATACGAAGAGTTGCCAAAGGTACTAGATAATTATTTGAAGATGTTGCGTTAATACGGCCTCACGAGGCACGAACATATATATAAACGTATATATAATTATATATGTCTGTTGCAACATTAAAGCAGATAAGCATAGAACATGAACGTCCTATGTTCTAAAGTGCACATAGAGATAATCGAGTAATACATTATTTACTATACATCTCAATGGTGCAGATCACGGAGCAAGTAGGAAACTGGATTACCAGGAAAACAGCCAAGTAACTGGACTGGCGACCGCCGTACCCTCTTACATAGGTGACCTGGCCCCGTGTTCTCATGTTCAAATTTGAGCATCACACCCAAATCCTAATTAAAATTAGTATGTATAGTTTGAGTTAGAGTAAGAAAATCATACTTAAGTACCATTTTAATTTTCGAGAACACGGGGCCTGGAATCGACCTAGGACGCATTGGTGAGAAACACTTCTACTACGTTATCCAGGCAACATAGAGAAAAAACTGCGGAATGTTCTTTATCTAGAACAACATACATCTTGATGACACTGCTACAACCCGCAAATAACATCGTAATCGCCCACATGTTATCACCCTTTATAAAATCATACCATTTAAACTTCACTTCAGGAAAGAACATTAACAAATGAAGATGTCTTTATCTTCTACTCCAGTTCATGACTTCGATCTAAATTGAAATCATTAAAGATTAAAAGATAAAACAGAGGAAACTATTGCTGCATTGTCTTCTGAAGCCCCCATGGGCTAATGCCGATGTTAGCAACATCGCTGCGGTGAAAACTGAAGCTGAAGTGCCTTGAAAGCTGCGGAAGATGGAGTCTCTGATAATATAAATAAAAATCTGGTTGATTTTTGTTCAGCACATTCTTTTTACATGCGTATTTTTTTTGTCTTTTCTATTCGAATATAAAATCTCATTTGGTTTGATGGATAGGGGGCTCCTAAGAATATTAAACGAAACATTCCTGATTGAATTCGAATAATGATTCCCTAGGAGAATGTTTTCATTATAGTGTTGATTACCACTCAAGTCATTTTTAATTTTTAAAAATTTTCACAGAGGATAATTAACTAAATATTGGATTTAAAACTATGTATGTTTTACCTCTGTCATTACCCATCTACAGACGCATGGGTTACCAAATGCAACATTCCGTGATTGTTAAAACAATAGGTGGTTTCTCCATCACAAGCAATAGCGTTACGAACGGTATTAAACATATATTTAGACGTATATATTATATTTAAAAATGAGTTGTTTTTTTCTTGTTCGTCACATGACTGACCCCATTCATGCTCACTTCACATGCTGAAAATATGAAAAAACACTTACGAATTCGCTAACCGGAACTGATGAAGACACCATGTCGCGGTATGTGTCACGTGGTACAGCACGCACCTGCTTCGCGGATACCGTATTCTATGATTAACCGGAATTCCCTGAAGTGCGTTTACGAAAAATAACTTTTCTATGTGGCCTACGCTTTATTAGGGAGAGAAGAAAGAAAAACTTAATTTTATTTCTTCTGATCATATGTGAACAAGCTGCTTTAAAAATTGTATAAACGACTAACAAAATTAAATACGAATGCATTTTTAATGGCAAAGCACTCACATATGTACAATGAAAAGCATCTTTAGATATATCAAAATACCATCCGTTGGACTTTAATACTTAGCAAATTAACATCAGTTAAATTCCTGACTACAGATATGTGCAATGAAGCACTAAGCTCTCGGATAGTTTTTTTCTGGTCCGATTCTTTCCCTTATACACATTCATTATGGAACGATCGCGATGGCCGTGTGTTTAGAGCGTCCTGTCCCTGAATTGGAATGTCGTGGGTTCGATCCCCGGCCGCGATATACCAAAGTCGTATTGAAAATACCGGTGTAGCTCCCTGGCTTTGCACTCAGCATATAAGGTAGTTCGAGGATTGGTTGTCCCGGTGTCAGAATAATATGACCGTGTGTGGTATCATGTCACATGTTTATGTGACACTGCATTGTGGCAGCACTATGTCTGTATCAAGAAGACAGTATCCACATGAATAAAATACAGTTGGTTGGACGTTAACCCCTATAAACAAAGCAACAAGCAAATATTCTATATGTATTTACATACGTGTCCAGATATAAAAGACAAGTTCATGAGATCCCGAGTTGAGCATTGTAAGCGGTTTACTATAAATATAAAATCAGCGGAATTCTTAAAAGTACAATTCTGGAGATACTGGAGATTGTAATAAACCGAAGACTTGTTTAGAAAAATCAAAGACTCGGATAGCTCGGACAAGTAAATATTATCGCTCTGTCCCTGTTTCTCCGCACCGGAACTTTGACTCGAATCTCGGATTATTGACCCTTGGAGACTATCAAGTTTTCTGTACTTTTCTAAAGTCTACGAGTATTTCTCCGGGCAGCGTAGAATGTTTGCTCCACTTGCTGATCCACTTCCTGGCCAAATGTCTTCCTTTCGAGGACTTAATTGGACACTTGCTTCCTCAGGCACGAGATCGAAGTGCCAATAGAATACACCCGGCTGACGTAAGATGTAATTAATCGACAGTAAATCATGTAAAACTGTTTGAAATATCTAATTTGAACGTCTACGTATACGAAAGCAATGTGTAGCCAAGAAACATTGATATTTTGTTTGTGCCGTCATTCTTGCTTCTGTCTAGACGAGCTCCGTCAACCTGTTTGACGCAATCATATAGTTTTAGGTCAGTTTCTATGGTAATCCGCTTAAGAAAATTAGCCAAGTTATGATTTTTTTCATCTAACACCTCATACAATTTGCTAGTTAAGATTCCAAAATTTGATACCTAAAATGGATTGATTGATATCTCCTAGTATTAATGAAATAGAATCACGCAAACCTTTATTCGTTTATAATTGGGTTTTAACTTGAAAAAGTGGTAATCCATTGCACCATTGATTATTGTCAGAGGTTGCAGAAAGGTCCAGGATATGAACAATTTCACGAAATCACACTGGCAATCTAAAAATGCCCGCTTGTCATTACTTGACAACAACTCGTCTCAATTGTAATATCTTGGACTCTTTGTGTCACTAAAAATAAAGGTAGTTTAATCCTATACGTCATACAGACTCACTTTATGCATTGGCAAACCCTGCAGACTCAGATCAGATAGCTCCTATAGGAGCTCCTGATCAGGGTCTCCTCTGTTTGCTTATACAATAATTGAAGTTCAGATTTTTCACAGTCTGCACAACATGCACAACACAGATCAAAGCGCACAATGCGCTGAGAGACGGCGACGGGATAATTAACATTATAAACACAGGGTTTCTGAAGTTATTGAAGCAGTCACATGACGACAAAAACTCCACCCGCTGTTGCTACAGAATTTCTGTTTGTAACATAATAATCCGGAATAAAGGTCATGAACCTTTCATTCATAAAGAGCTGCATACCTAAGTAGGTCATTCTCTTTCTCTAGTGCTAGCGAATTCTATCTGTTGTTTTGTATATGTAGAAATTGACCTGGTATTTGATTATTTAAGATACTAGAATGTTTGCCTATCTATTTCCAAGTTAAGAAATGCCCTGGGAGGAACCTAACTCGCCATCATGCAAAATATTGTGTGGACTACTTTAGGTCAATTACATACATACGGAGCACTATTTTTTTCTTTTTACTGGAGTAGATCTTCATATACGTAAGATGGGTTGCTGTTCTGGTTAAGAAATGTCACGGATGTTTTTTTCACGCTTAAAATTGATGCTTCCAATGCAAAATAATGGCAAAAGAAAACATGTTAACAAACAATAACACACTAAAAGCGGTTACGGTTATGATTTAAACGTCTGTGTAACATATTCCACTCGTATTCGTTAGTGCAGAATCGCATTGCATGGATCCGCACTAAGCGCGGAGAGGTACAGTTAAAATTGTTGTGGAAAATATGCAAATTAGCAAGGCCTGATTTCGTTCTTCAGCATAAGACGGCTAATCGCCGTCTAAAAATCCATTGTTCCTTTTACAGTTTAGTTTAGTTAACCCTTTCCCTCATATAGACTCATTTTGACGCACTCAGTAGGTACCACATAAAGCCTGATCTGCAGAAAGCCACAGTTAAACCTTACCAAATTTAATTACAAAATCCTCATTTCCAGACCACTAAGGAGCAGCGAACAGCATAAAACCTGATCAGCAGGAGTTACTCGCAGGCTGATCTGGTTTTATGCTGTTCGCATAGGTCTTTTCATGGTGTCCTCTATGAGGGAAAGGGTTAACAAATATTCATCGAGTATTTAATCTGGACATAAATATTCATGAGGTAAAGCGAAAGGTATTTGTACATTTTTCTTTAGTTTGTCAGGTTATGGAAGCGTCAATACATATTTTCAGTCAGAATCATTTAATGTTGTAAATATACACACATATACACACATATGAAATGTGTACTCTGGTTTCGGTAATACAAATGTAGCTATTCGTTCCGAAATACATAAACATTAAATTTCAGCATGGGTAATATGAAGTGTCTTTTCTTTCATTTTGTGTGCCGTCCAAATATATAAAAAGAATCTAAAAGAAATTGTTTATTCAAATTAATAAAATATGCATATTTCTACCATTGAAATATACAACAAACATATATTGATATTTAACTCCCTGTTTGTGCTTATTCATTTGAGATATTCACATTTCCGCCATAAGGAGAGCAACCTGCACCAGAAGTGAAAGGTTCGGAATTTTACATTGCGGTAAAGAAAAATGGTTTATTTCAAATGAATATGCAGACAGAGGCAAGTCCCTGATGTATGTAAATGGTAAAATGCACATATAACAGATTTATATACAACAGCATTTATAGTATAGCTACACAATTCAAAAAGGAGGGAGAAAATGATCGTGTAAGAAATCCTTATATATTAAGATTGAACTTACTCCAGAAGGAGGTGCATGTAAACATGGAGACGGGAACCAACAATGACCTTCTAGGAACGGTCAGTCGGTAGAAGGCAAAGTTCATTTCAGATATTTGTTTGAACTGTATTTTGACTTTGTATCATTTTGCGCAATTTACTGAGTGTAAAATGTAATAAAATATGAAGGTCAGGTATTTACGCCTAGTCTTTGAATTCACGTGTACTCACGCCGTAACGAGTTATTTCCCTTGAAAGAAAAATTTCCTAGCACAACATGAATTAGTTTAGAAAGGAAGCCTGTAATCGCTGATCAGGAACATTTTATACACGTGATTCGTGTGCGCTGTAATGGGTTTCCTTACGGCAAACATTTCTCATTTCCTGGACATTTGATACCGAACATCCAAGCCACAAAAGCTGCTCATTGTTGTTTTAATTGCACAGTGCAAAAGCCGCGTAAATAAGGTTGATATCGACAGAGTATCGGTAAAAGCCACGTTGCATCACAGACTGCTTTTATTCTGGGTGACACAAAACTGCATTATACACAACCCAGGCTGTGAGACTTTAGATTAACTACGTTATGTCCTCAACAGGAGTCTAAAACAATGTGATAATATTTATTGAAACAATTGCAATGCGAACAAGTTGAACTGCATCACTGCACACATGCCAATATTTCTGAGTGTAGTTCTAAGAGATTAGTGCCCAGTCTCCCGACAGGTGGCGCCGTGAAAATCATTGTCCATCTGGACCATTGGTCCTGTTTGCTTCAATTTTAAGCTTCAGGGGACAAGGAAATAGCATTCCTCTGTTGTATTTTTTTTATTTTTTAGGTTATACACTTGTAATGATTGTTGTTGTTGTGTTGTTGTTGTTTGTTAAAACTTATAAACCAGTGCTGTTAAGCCTTTGATACTTGAATAGTTTTGTTTTATGCGGGCAGATATGCGGTCTCTCGGAATAACCACTTGATTTGGTGTCCTTTGATTTGATGTTGCGTCAATTGTGGCTGTTAAAAAAGATTATTATTATTATTATTATTATTATTATAGGTAGTTAAATTTATCATCATTTTATATTCCATAACAACAAGTAAAGTAATTGACTACAAATTGGGATATGGTATTTATTACGAAGAAAATACTGCAATTAACACCCATGATTGACTTCATGCAAATCTGGTGCAATTTACAAAATAAAAATTGACCTCTACGTGCATAACTGATACAGTGTGAACTAGCATGCTTAGTGAGAGTTGCTTGAGCCCTACATGTATAAGCACACGTTATGCCTAATGATTTAGTTAAACATACAGTAATGAGTCTCTTATAAATATAACTCAAAGGTTCCCCCATATGTTTATGTGGTACATGAATTAAAGGAGAAAATAAATATATATGACTATAATTGACTTGGCTATAAAACAAATGATAATTATGTAACCTATAACTACCTGTACAGTACAATAAAAATTACGCGTTTTGTGTGCTGTAAACTAACTTATTTTACACTTCTGAGTTAGTTGTTTGTGTGTAAGTGGAATGTTTGAAAAAAAAATCTGGAAAAGTTCCCTAATTTAATAATATTAATAAGGTTATTAGAATAAAAGTTTAATATGTTTCGAACTTAATCGGAAAGATGAAATTATACAAATTGCACTGATGCAAAATTCGCAGTCACTATGGCAACGTCGGGTGACGTTGAGTGAGATAAATGTCGCAAATCGTAAAACTCGTGACTTGTTTATTCGTCTATAAAGATCACGCTAACACGAATTCCCAATGTCAAACTCTTCCCAAAATTCTGCACTTTTTTTTCCCTACGTAATGTAATGGGATGAAATCTGATGTCATTTCCGAGAACAACGGAAGTAGAAAACATTCGTTTTGCGAAACCGTAAATATGGCACTAGAGCAGCGCTTATGTATAATGTTTTAATGTATAAATCAGAGTTACAGAGACGCTCAGCATGATTATAAACACTTACGCAAAAATTCAATGAAGAAACCGGTTCAATGTCTTTAAAAACTAACGATGCAGCCGACCGCCCATGATGTAATGCACATCATCAGGAAAAGTAAACATAATTAAGGAGCTGTCCGGGAAACAATTCGTAAATTAAAGCCATATTTTGACAAGTCGATCCGTAGGTGAGAGAAGAGAAAGAAAAACCATTCGAAAAGATATAGTTTTTAGATGTGTCAGGCAGACTTTGTACATGTAGATGCCTATTCCCTTCACGCGCAAATTGTCCCGCCAAATGTTATCCGACGTTGCCATTATAACTGTGATTTTGTATCATTGCAATATGTATTTTTTTTTTTTTTTTTTGATTCCGTTCAAAATAAATCAAAGAATCATTTTTTTGTGTGAAAATTCCATCATAATAAGCATATTAATAAATAAGTTATTGAATATCCCGGATAATATTTGAACACCAGTCGTACGTTGTAACTATATGTGCAAAACAAATTCAATCCAATTGCGTGGGTAATTCATTGCGCATATTTTTAATCACCTTATAATTTCCATGAATACCAAAATAAAATGCTAATTCCTTTGTCTTTCTCTGGATTCTATCATTATGTGAACATTACATGATCTCATATTAATATATGGAAACAATGCCCATTATGTTTCTCGATTCAGGACATTAACCGCTCTGTGAAAAGTACAAAAGATCAAATAATAAAAATGTATTTGCACACAAAACTTATTACGTAACTGTGTAGTAACAGAGGTGCATCAAGAAATTCATAAACTGTGACAGAGGGGCAAGGTCACAGCGAGCATAAGGTCAAAGGACCCTTTGTAATACTCATAACCAATGCTCTGTCCAGCACAGTTGCCTCTGGGCACCTAGGAGGCACGGGCCCTGTGATTTTCTTTTTTCTTTTGAGTATACTACCTTTAACAGGTGGTTTGCCCTAGCCAATAAGGAGTTTATTCATGGAAACGTGTTATTCTTATAATTTCAATGTTGATTTGAAACTTTCTATTACATATAACACCTATACTTGAGTAATTGTTTTATTAACTTAAATAAAAACAATATCTTTTGATTACCCAAATTTTGTTATAAAACTATATTGTTCTCAATAAAAAGGCACAGATTGTAAAATGAAATACTAAAACATTGATCTCCATATATCATCATTAGAAGAACGTGACTTGTGTTATATTGACGCTATTTCTGACATTATCAGAATGTCCATTAATGTTTATGTGATATCCTCATTTCTTCAACACGCTGAATGTTCATGGAATTAACATGTCTGCAATACGGGTTCGTCTACCTGTAAAATAAACAAGAAAAGATTAAAACAAAATGTTTTCATGGACGGCTTGTAATAGGCATACTTTCCTCCTCTCTTTCACTTTTCTACAGTTTTGACCTTATAGTCTTACCTGTCTATGCACAGGACCTTCATATTAAAAAAATACCTCTTTTATATAAGGCCTGTGGAAACGCGGCGTCAGTATGGAATAGTTTTTTGTTTGTTTGTTGTCGTTTTTTTTTTTTTTTTTTTTTTGGGCCAATGGAGCCGCATAATAAAAACAGGGAGCAACCACTGTAATTATTGTAAAATAGAAACAGTAATATGTTTAAAAGAAACACTTTATGAATCAATTACTTGCATTAATTGATGAGAATAAATAACAAGATCAAAATATGCAAATCTTCAATCGTTATTAAAAAGTAATTGGACACATATAATGTGTATCTGCTGACTTCTCCTTAAATTCGTAGGCAACGGGTTTTAAAATTTGGTTAACGTACCTTGCAAGCAGCTCGATTCATTAAAGTTCAGAATTTATTATTTTAAGGATATTCAGCCTTCAGATTTCAGATACAAACCGTCAACTTGAAAAATCTATGTAAAAGCAATTTAATATAAGTACAGCATAATGTAGAAAGGGTAAAAACACACAAACACTATACATATGGCCGTAACGGACATGTCTAATTTTTGCTTCCAGGCCCAATCTGCGGTCCCAGTATATATAGTGCTTGAAATGGGTAAATTTAACTGAACATTACATAGCTTATGCTGTAAAGCCTTGTTAATAAATATTTCATTTAATACATATCATCAATACAAAAGGAATGTCATAATCCTACGTCACGCTACATTATCAAGGAAAGTAGATTGTTATTTAATACTGGGACATGTACCTTATTCCCTCACCAAATAGAAACTTATCTTTGCTGAATGTTTCGTCATAAATGCCTTTGTTCTTGCTGCTGCTGCTGATGATGATGATTTTTTTTACATTGACATTAAAACCGCCTAAGTAGCTCACTGCTTGGACATTCCATGCATCTTGCAGACCCTAACTATTCCAATAATTATATCATATAAGAAATGAATTACCTGTTGTAAAATGTATCTTCATTGATCTATAGATAAGTTAATTTATGTCATCTAAAATCATCATCACATAATGTGTCTACTATAATTAAAATACTTTTGTGTACTTTTTTGTTCTTTATTTCTGAATAATATGGTAATATATGGGTTTATTGTTGTTGTTGTTTTTGGACCTTTTCTGTATGGCTTTGCTTTATTTAGATCGTGCTTCAAAAACATGCGCGGCGTCTTTGATGCTTGGCATCAAAATTTGTCTTGTATATATAGAGGCACAGTTATTATTTTATAAACTTCTCTGCACGAGTCCCAGGTCCCACCAGGCCCGGATCCAGAAATTTTCTCCTGGGTGGGGGGGGGGGGCAAAATCTGAATGTGATGTGAGTGCTAGGGGGGTGTCTATGGGCATGCTCTTCCGGGAAAAATGTTTTTAGTATGATGGAGAACATCATTCTGAAGGGTATCTGGGGATAAAAGTGAACTTTGTTTTTAATCCGATATATTTCTTTGAATCTTGAAGGCCGTGAATCTAATGCCTAGGTCCCACTGGGAAAAAATCATCGGCGATTTGAAAAAACATAAATTTTCTCCCGATAGCTCCCGATGTTTGAGCCAAAAAGACGGAGCAGTCCCATGAGAAATGCACTGATTAGGCATCGGGATTGGTCCGTTGAACGCTCACTGATGTTTCGGCTATGGTACAATGGCCTTGAATTATCGGGAATGGCATTCGATGTTCGGAAAAGCTCCGAGGACCATCTCTAAACCATCCTAGGTGCTTCGGGAAAGATGATGGAATTAAGAGACAAAATCAAGAGAAAACGTTTGGGGGGTTATGAGAATTCCCTCAGCAATATCCCATGGTCTTTTTTACCGCCTCAATCTAAGATTGCCCCAAAAAAAGCAACACACTTCAGAATGCAATTTTCAACTCTTGCCGAATTTTGTGCGAATATCTGGGATTCAACCAAAAGGGAATGTGTCACAGAAACGTCGCCGAACATCGAATATCCCCGAATGTCCCCTGTTACTTCGGCGAGACATCACCGAAGCCTGGAGGAGGAAAAAATATTTCGCGGACACACCGTGAATGCTTCCCGGGAGGGAAGCTCCGTGGATGTTTCCCCGGCCTCGGGGACACGTCGGGAAAATTTCAATGCAAGCAATGATTTTTTTTTTCAGTTCGACCGATGACTCCACATGTCTCGCGACACTTCCCCCGGAACACCGGGGAAGCTGTTCCCGACACCTCCAGAAGTTCATCAAATTCTATCGGGAGTACATACCCGAGGAAAAAATGCCAAGTGGGACTTAGGCCTTGGGCGATATAATTTTATCTGCGCAAAGACATGTTGTATTTAGTGTTACCTGTATCTACAGGCCCGGATTTAAAAGAAGTAAAAATTTAATAATAATAATAATAATAAATTAAATAATAACAGCGGGGGAAGTGAGGGGTGGGACAGACTGGGATACTTTTTTTGTTCTAAATGTTTAATCAATGACACAACTAACAACATTCAGTAATAATAGATGTCTATATTTAATATTAAATCTTTGATATCCGTTTTATTTGCGTCTTAACTTGTGTTTTCTGTGCATTAGTATTTCATATTCATTGACTTAACAGTAGCATTGCTAAATGACTGATTACCTGGTTTTGATTGAATTAGTGTTCATGATTTACATAGTGTTCATGATTTACATATATATTGTCTCATAATATGGCAGATAATTTTGCTTTCATTTCTTATTCATTTTTTTATGAATTTAAAATACACATGGATTATTGTATTTGTAAATATAAAAACGTGAACATAATGATATATAGGCCTACTGTTTGTTTTATTCCTTTCAAGAAAAATATTTAGAGGAGTAAGTTAAGAAGAATTTAATTGTTTCATAAAAATAATACTTGAAAAGTTATGAAAAATAGTGAAGCTGGTGATATTTAGAAACACAACCCATTTCCGTTTAATTCTAATTTATATGGCTAGCTATAGGTATACATCTACTCTGTGAAATATTAAGATTTTCTTTCATTATAACCAAAAAATAGCTTATCCATTTTAACTTTTTCATAAACAAAATCGGCAATTTTTCATACCTGAAAGTTCATCAACCTGGCAGTTAATAAGCCCGAATGCAAGATTTAAAATTTTATACATGTAGAAAAAAAGTGAATTAAAAATTTAATGGAGTAGATTTAGTCAAACTTTATTCTCTCATGAATTTTTTCGGGCTCTAATGAACATGTTTCCATGTCATTCACATTTTAATGTCCAACTTAGTTATTTTTAACGGCTAAGTTTATCTTATCTTTTTTTTTATGCTATTTCGTAAACTACATATGTCTAGAATTGTGTATAGTTTTTAACTGTTGAAAACTTTTGGTAATTGCCTATTTTTCTTCAATTATTAGGTCGCTCTGCAGATGGCATGTAAATGTCTCTCAATCGGTGAACGTGTCATTGAATTTGCTTATTCGCACGCTTATCACACAATCATGAATGACCGCCTTTCGGATTACCTACACATTAACAGCAGGGGGCCGTGAGACAATAGGAGTCTGGCTAGACTCCCAATTCAGTGGCATTTTTCATTTAGTTTATGCATCTTGTGGATGCATTGAAATTTGAACTTTGAATTCTTACAGCGAAAACATTACATCTAAGGTGAAGAATGCATAGGTAAAAAAAATCACCAGAGTGGTCGATTTTTTTAAAATTAAGAATTAATCTTTTTTTTTTTTTTTTTTTTTAAAAAATAGACCTCTCCATATATTATTTATACATATAGAAGTTGATTTTTTAAGTTTTTATTTTTTATGTTTATGTTTAATTTAAAAAGAAGCAAATACAAATTAACAAAACCAAAATATTGGATGTATAAAACTAATACTTAAAACAAACTACAAAAATATAACAATAAGACATTTTAAAAAAGGTCTCAGCTGGTATAAAACTCATGACCTCATGATGGGAAAAGTACTGAGCGTCGATCTTACCGATTGAGCTAATTCCGCAAGCGTGTGACGAATGTGCAAATAAGGCTATTTATAGGTAATTACTGTATCAAAACAGAAGCCCTAAAGAGACAATTTTATTATATTAACTACACCAAGCGTTCTTTATATTACGGTTACATATTAACAAGATAAACATTTCACATGACTTATCCCATCCATCATGTAATGATTAAACTACTATGTATAATTACAAGCACAATATCGGTCACTTAGAATTATTACAATCATAGCTTTGCATTCGACTGCAATACCAATTTGCACATGCGCTAACGGAAGTGAAAACCAATTTTAATTGGACATACTACGAGTAAGATATATATATACAGTACGTAATAACAGTAATGTATACACAGTACTGAATACCGTCCAGAAAAATAAAATAATAACGTTTTTAATGGTCTTCAACGTTTTATGAATTATACCGTTCCGATAGACATATTACAACACGCCGTCGTTGTCGTCTAATAGTTCGTTTATTTCATATAGACTACGAATAAAAGTTCTAACAACTAACATCTGTATATAAATCAATCTCGATGACCCGATAGCACGAGATGTGGCATTTGTAGTCTAGTCATTAGCGAATAAGAAAACTGGAGTGCGATGAGAAATCCTTACATCCTCTTACTTACTACTTTTACATCAAGGTCTATTTCAGTACTGACTGTCGTCATGGTAACCCGAATGAAGGTCATTTCCCTTGATTCGGAAAGCCTCGGTGTGAGCGCGAGGTTTTCTTGTATTAAAACTTTGTTTTATAGACGTTTTTATCATCACTGTCAAACGTATCAAATTAATCAAATAGAGAGCTTTCACGTCGTAGATATTCGATTATGGTTAAAATCCTTTCAATTCAGTCTAAACCACTTATACCAACGTTATTTAAAGTGATACTGGTAACGTTGCTTGAAAGTAGTCCGTTTCTGGTTGGTCCGGTGTCAGGATAATGTGGCTCTGTGTGGAATCATGTCATTTTGCCCTCTAAGTACAGAAGTACTTGTAGACGGTTCTGGTTTCACAAGGGTTATGTGGATTAATTTCACGATACTTATTATGATGTTATTGATCAATTGCAGACTTAAATACATATAATCAAACGGGAATTTATCATCCACCCTTTGTCCTGCATGATTTGTTCTTTGCGGCAGGATATAAGTCATAAATGATATGATGTCTAGCTAATATACCATTTCACTAGAGTATCGGCAATTCCAGGTATAATTCGCTGATTTAAATTAACCAATCGGTGACTGGGGAAATTCTCAAATGAATG
The DNA here is from genome assembly GCA_021229015.1 of Solen grandis. Lineage (NCBI taxonomy): Eukaryota > Metazoa > Mollusca > Bivalvia > Adapedonta > Solenidae > Solen > Solen grandis. Next base: position 52,915,357 of record CM037788.1, read on the forward strand.
TTTATTTCCCATTGAATAATGTCTGGAATTATACACCAGCATAAAGATTAGGTGTTCAAGAAGTGTTCGTTGATTTACATTGGTTTACGTCTCACTTTGGAGGGAAATTGTCTAGAACTGGAGGAATACAATGAGTATTAAGAAATTCCAATGTAGAATCATGGGGGCATCTACACAACGTGAATCTGAGTGACCAGCTCGGGACTCGAACCTACAGCTGTAAGGGGCTGTGAGGTACTACCTGCATGTTGAAGTCACTTGTATTTCTACAAAATATTGCACAGAAATGTTCCATCTCAAAACAGAATACATTCTCTGAAGTAAATAATACGCTCGTATCTCGTTCCTATAAATAACGCGGTGTGCTTTCTTATTTACATTCCAGCTAGCCTACGGATCAAGCTCCCCCGCTCTGTCCAACCGGAACCGGTTCCCAACGTTTTTCCGGACTCATCCGTCAGCGACCCTACATAACCCAACCCGGGTGAAAATTTTCCAAAAGTTCAAATGGCGGCGTATAGCCACTATACAAGAAACACAGGAAGTCTTCACTTCGGTAATTCTCGGCTCTCATCGTAATGCATGTTGTGAACGCTGTTATGTATCTCACTTACGACATATTAATTATTATAATCGAGTGTCCATTAATATATTGCTTATTAATTTCTTTCACTTAAACTATTTTGTTGTAAATAATATTTGCAAAGTTTGTCCAAAAGAAAAAGAAAAAGATGCGGATTTTAGGCATTCTATGCATATCATTTTCACTGTCAGTCAACAGCTACTATAAACCTTTTGAAAGAAATTACCCGTCACTGTGTCTCCGCTATAAGACAGCCGGGGAGATCAAATGACTTCTCATTGATCTGATGGCTCGTCTAAGTTGTCCTAGATATAAAACTGGCCAAAGAATCTTTCTGTTACAAGAAAAAAAAACATATCTGTAGCTAAAATGTTGGGCTAGTCTAAATTAACCCTTACCATGCAAAATGTCTTAAATGGACTTGTCCTGTCTACATTTTGGACTGTACCATTAGTTGTTTATGAGGGTGCTTTCTGACCGCAAAGACAGTCATAAGTGTCTACAGCATTGTAAAGGTTAATGTATTTGCTACTCTGCACTTGCATCCTTAATCATATTACAATTCATTTTGTCATCCTTAGCTTTTAAATTTTACAAGCACGTTTTTTGCGTTTGCAGAAATTATATGTATTGGAAGAAATATGCCTAGTTTTATTAATTTGTCGAGTCTATTGACACATTATCATTTGACTTAAGGGAGGCGTTAGTAATTTAGAAAAGAACAACATAATTGAAATCCAAATATACTTTATGTTTTCATTTGTGACATTATTTCGACTTTTAAATTTTCGCTGTATTTCTAAAAAGAAGTATTTCCTATACAAAATAAGCACGTCTGTACTGTAAGGAGTATTCATTCAAATATGTCGTAATCCTGTTTCTTTTTAGGTCACCTGAGCAAAACGTGCTCTTGGTGAGCTATTGTGATCGCCTTTTGTCCGGCGTCCGTGCGTGCGTCCGGAAGTGCGTCCGGTATCAACGAATATCTTTACTAAAGCACTGAGCCAAATTTGATGAAAATTGCTTGTGATGTTCCTTGCATGAAGCTCTACCAAATTGTTCACATGGTTCCGGTCCGCTTGTTGTTCCGGTCCGCAAGATTGTTCAAATCATGCCCCTAGGGTCAAAATTGGCCCGCCCCAGAGGTCACTTGCTTTTACATATTGGAAAAACTACAAAAATCTTCTTGTCAGAAATCACAAGACCTAGAGTTAAGATATTTGGTGTGTAGCATAGCTTAGTGAACCACTACCAAGCTCGTTCGAATCATGGCCCTGGGATCAAAATTGGTCCCGCTCCAGAGGTCACTTGATTTTACATATAGTTACATTGGAAAAAATAGAAAAATCTTCTTGTAAGAAATCACAAGACCTAGAGTAAAGATATTTGGTGTGTAGCATAGCCTAGTGAACCACTACCAAGTTCGTTCAAATCATGGCCCTGGGGCCAAAATTGGTCCTGCCCCAGAGGTCACTTCATTTTACAAAGAGTTACTTTGGAAAAAAATATTTTTATCAGAAAGTTAAGATATTTGGTGTGTAACATGGCCTAATGAAACACTACCAGGTGTGTTCAAATCATGGCCCTGGGGTCAAAATTGGCCCTGCATTAGTGGTCACTTGTTTGAACATAGACTTGTATAAGAAAACCCGCACAAGATCTTTTTCTCAGGAATCTCAAAGCCTTGAGTTAAGATGTTTGCTAGAGGACCTCAACCAAGTCTGTTCAAATGTTTGCCCTGGTGTCTTAATGGACCCCACCCCAGGGGTCACTTGATGTTATACAGACATATAAGAGATATGACCTTCAAAATTTGGATGACAGGTACAGTGTTTGTGTGGAATTTAGATAATCTTGCTGTATTTTTGTATGGATTATGAACTCGTAATACAATAATTGGAAATGAAGGCAATGTTTCTCAGGTGAGCGATTCAGGGCCATCTTGGCTATATATAGTAACATTTATATTATACATGTATAACTTATTCGTGACCCTTATACTTGGTAAAATCTATTGCTTACATCCTTCGTCATATATAAGTTAATGGTATAAACTTTATACTTTCTGTTACTTTCTGTCTAGCTTCCTTAGACCTTTTTCATGTCCTAAATGAGTCTCACCCCGTTTCGACACGGCTTTATTCACCATAACACAGACGGGAACGGTGTATTTTTTCTGTAACTCTATATTTATCCATTTTCCCATGTTGTATGTACTATACCTGGGATGTAGATAAAGATTTGTTCTGATCTATATTATATCAGACAGTTGAGCACCTAGAAAAACGCGTGAAAGAAGCTGGGATAGAAGTGGCAGTGAGACAAAACTTTCTAACGGATCCCACCAATGCTGTCCGCAATCTGAAGGTATACAGACATATACATCATTAATGGAGTAGGCTTATTTGGCCAGGAAATAAGGCGTGATATAACTTAAAAAACAATTTCCGGTTTTTCGGCGATACGACAACAGATCATCCTTATCAAATATTCTAAAAAAAAATATGGTTTAATGTGGTGGCATATTTCACCAAGCAAATAAACCAATTTTGCTATGTTGAAACTTTTCTTGAAAATTTACCAAACATTCAGTTAGTATCTGGCAAGTAGCGTAATATTATCGGACCCTAGTTAGACGCTTTTGTTGTATTAAGTCCGATTGTGTCACTGTTACTAACCTATTATATACCATAAGTGATTATAACATGACCGTTGTTCTAGTTATGCAACGTCTGTCACAATTATTGACTGTCGCTTATGCCTATTTTGTCTATTATTTCCCATCTGTTGTTGTTATATAATACATATGGTTTCTGTCTGGCTGTGTGGCTACTGACTAGTATATATAGCTGGCCAGTCAAGGGTCTAGGGGGAAGATCTTGGTAAAGACCTAGGGAGAGCGTCGGACACAGATCCTCCAGTCCCGACCATGGGCTAAGTACGTTACATGGCAGTGCTCAGTCTGAGTGGGCCATGGCGTGTCATGCTAAATAAAGTGTATAAAGACCAAGAAGCCTGTCTCCTGTGGAGACTTTTAGAAGTCTTTTGTGTTATCCTCTTTGGTATCTTAACGGGAAAAAACTGCCTGTTAGTGCCCACTACTACCAACCATATATTCACTTAAAATAACTGGGTATCGTGCCTTTTTTTCAAATTAGTTTAATTATGTAAATAACAAACATTTTTTTCACAGAAGTATCTGGAAATAAAGCATGGTATCCAGTTAACTTAAGTCAAATTGTGGTTGGCATTAGGAGACACAAACAGACAGTTTTGTCCTGTTAAGTTACTTAAGTGGATAACTTGAAAACATCTAATTGCCAGATAGTAACGGAATATGTGACAATTTTTCAGAAAAGTTTCGACAAAGCTAAGTGGATAAGAGGTTGGCAGAAATATGCCATCATACAAAAAACATTATTTTATTCAGTCCATTAAGTTCATATCATTCCTTATTTATGCAAATGTGAATATTCGTATATTGATTTAATTTAACGACAAAATGTCTCCATCACGTTGTATATGCATTTATGTAAATAATTCAAGTATTCTCAATATTGCTTTAAGACTTTTATGAATATTTGAGCAATTTTTAGTTTTTATTCTGTTCGCATTAACATTTAATACTTTTAAGAACTTGATCAATTTTTGTAGCTGATTCTATTCACGGACAAGTAATATTTCCCATGTAAAATGCCCACTTAGTAAATCTAACGTTTACTACAACATGACTCCACTAATTAATGCACCAACAATATTGCTTTTAACAAGAATCCATCTACATATGATTGAATATTATTTATTTTTTTTTAGTTTTTTTTTCATCTTGATCTAAAATGCTGTTTAACGATGTATCTAATTGGATTAAAAATCTCTACACAATAGCAAACTACAATTACATTTACGTAATGTATTATTTAATGTTACATTAATAATCTTCAAAGAATATATTCGTCAATTTATTATTTATGTGTGTCTGGTCATTAATTATGTGAAGCCATTGGGAGGTGTTAACTTATTGTACATGTGTTAGATTTCGACATGTTTTTGTTGGAAATATTTAGACCGGTGGACCCGGTGGTAGAATGGAATGGTAAGGGAGCCCGCCCGGAAACGGAAGGTCGTGGGTTCAATTCCCAGCAACGATAAAAGCAATGATGGTGAAGCTTCCTTGTTCAACGCTCAGTATATCAGGGTAGTTTAAATACTAGTTGACAGCATGTTATAATAGTGTGACTTGGTGTGGAATTATGCCACTTTTCTACGCTGCGATATCGAGGAGTGCCGGTGTAACAGCCCAGATTTTCCCCCCAGTCAGTTTTTTCCCCGGGGAAAAACCTGACTAGTCAGATTTTTCCCCGGGGAAGAAACTGACTAGTCAGTTTTTTCCCCACCCAGTCAGTTTTTTCCCCCCTGTCTTATATATTGCGTGCGATTGTGGGGAAATTCTGGACCAGTCAGTTTTTTCCCCCCTGTCATGTTGATTGTGCGTGATGGTGGGGAAGTTCTGGCCTAGTCAGTTTTTTCCCCCCTTTCATTTAGATTGTATTGATGGTGGGGGAATTCTGGACCAGTCAGTTTTTTCCCCCCTGTCATGTTGATTGTGCGTGATGGTGGGGAAATTCTGGACCAGTCAGTTTTTTCCCCCCTATCTAATATATTGTGCGTGATGGTGGGGAAATTCTGGCCTAGTCAGTTTTTTCCCCCCTGTCATTTACATTGTGCTTGATGGTGGGGAAATTCTGGACCAGTCAGTTTTTTCCCCCCTGTCATTTAGATTGTATTGATGGTGGGGAAATTCTGGACCAGTCAGTTTTTTCCCCCCTGTCATTTACATTGTGCTTGATGGTGGGGAAATTCTGGACCAGTCAGTTTTTTCCCCCCTGTCATTTAGATTGTATTGATGGTGGGGAAATTCTGGACCAGTCAGTTTTTTCCCCCCAATCTAATATATTGTGCGTGATGGTGGGGAAATTCTGGCCTAGTCAGTTTTTTCACCCCTGTCATTTACATTGTGCTTGATGGTGGGGAAATTCTGGACCAGTCAGTTTTTTCCCCCCTGTCATGTTGATTGTGCGTGATGGTGGGGAAATTCTGGCCTAGTCAGTTTTTTCCCCCCTGTCATTTAGATTGTATTGATGGTGGGGAAATTCTGGACCAGTCAGTTTTTTCCCCCCTGTCATTTACATTGTGCTTGATGGTGGGGAAATTCTGGCCTAGTCAGTTTTTTCCCCCCTGTCATTTACATTGTGCTTGATGGTGGGGAAATTCTGGACCAGTCAGTTTTTTCCCCCAATCTAATATATTGTGCGTGATGGTGGGGAAATTCTGGCCTAGTCAGTTTTTTCCCCCCCTGTCATTTACATTGTGCTTGATGGTGGGGAAATTCTGGACCAGTCAGTTTTTTCCCCCCAATCTAATATATTGTGCGTGATGGTGGGGAAATTCTGGCCTAGTCAGTTTTTTCCCCCCTGTCATTTACATTGTGCTTGATGGTGGGGAAATTCTGGACCAGTCAGTTTTTTCCCCCCTGTCATGTAGTTTGAGCATGAAGTCAGGAAAATTCTGGACCAGTCAGTTTTTTCCCCCCTATCCAATATATTGTGCGTGATGGTAGGGAAATTCTGGCCTAGTCAGTTTTTTCACCCCTGTCATTTACATTGTGCTTGATGGTGGGGAAATTCTGGACCAGTCAGTTTTTTCCCCCCTGTCAAGTTGATTGTGCGTGATGGTGGGGAAATTCTGGCCTAGTCAGTTTTTTCCCCCCTGTCATTTAGATTGTATTGATGGTGGGGAAATTCTGGACCAGTCAGTTTTTTCCCCCTGTCATGTTGAGGGGGCGTGATGGTGGGGAAGTTCGGGCCTAGTCAGTTTTTTCCCCCCTTTCATTTAGATTGTATTGATAGTGGGGAAATTCTGGACCAGTCAGTTTTTTCCCCCCAATCTAATATATTGTGCGTGATGGTGGGGAAATTCTGGCCTAGTCAGTTTTTTCACCCCTGTCATTTACATTGTGCTTGATGGTGGGGAAATTCTGGACCAGTCAGTTTTTTCCCCCCTGTCAAGTTGATTGTGCGTGATGGTGGGGAAATTCTGGCCTAGTCAGTTTTTTCCCCCCTGTCATTTAGATTGTATTGATGGTGGGGAAATTCTGGACCAGTCAGTTTTTTCCCCCCTGTCATGTTGATTGTGCGTGATGGTGGGGAAGTTCTGGCCTAGTCAGTTTTTTCCCCCTTTCATTTAGATTGTATTGATGGTGGGGAAATTCTGGACCAGTCAGTTTTTTTCCCCCTGTCATGTTGATTGTGCGTGATGGTTGCCTAATTGAAATGTGTGTTAGTGTTTTTGTCGTTCTTCTTTCTTTCTTTTTTTCACATGACAGATCAGCCGTTAAAATTTTTTGTTGGCAACTTAAAAGCTAGAGGAGAATTGTTTTTCTCTAAGCTTTTCTGGTCATTATTTTATTTTGATATCCCAAATTAAAGATCTAAATCAAAAGTAGAAAGTGATTCAAGTATCAATTTCTACTCTGTGGTTTCAGAGAAGATGTCCTTTTAAGCAAATTAATTCAATTACATGTAATTCAAAGTTTAATCAGAATTTCACCACCATATTGCACAATCTATTAGATATGGGAGAAAGACTAACTACATGTTTAACATATTCCTGCATGTTATATTACATAGGGGGAAAAAACTGACGATGCCAGAATTTTCCTGACTTCATGCTCAATCTACATGACAGGGGGAAAAAACTGACTGGTCAAGACTTTCCCCACCATCAAGAACAATCTAAATGACAGGGGAAAAAAACTGACTAGGCCAGAGTTTCCCTACCATCACGCACAATATATTGGATAGGGGGGAAAAAACTGACTGGTCCAGAATTTTCCTGACTTCATGCTCAAACTACATGACAGGGGGGAAAAAACTGACTGGTCAAGAATTTCCCCACCATCACGCACACTAAATAGGATAGGGGGGAAAAAACTGACTGGTCAAGACTTTCCCCACCATCAAGAACAATGTAAATGACAGGGGGGAAAAAACTGACTAGGCCAGAGTTTCCCCACCATCACGCACAATATATTGGATAGGGGGGAAAAAACTGACTAGGCCAGAATTTCCCCACCATCACCACAAATATTGGTAGGGGGGAAAAAACTGACTAGTCCAGAATTTCCCCACCATCAATACAATGTAAATGACAGGGGAAAAAAACTGACGATGCCAGAATTTTCCTGACTTCATGCTCAATCTACATGACAGGGGGGGAAAAAACTGACTGGTCAAGACTTTCCCCACCATCAAGAACAATCTAAATGACAGGGGGAAAAAACTGACTAGGCCAGAATTTCCCCACCATCAAGCACAATATATTGCATAGGGGGGAAAAAACTGACTGGTCAAGAATTTCCCCACCATCAATACAATGTAAATGACAGGGGGGAAAAAACTGACTACGCCAGAATTTCCCCACCATCACGAACAATATATAGGATAGGGGGGAAAAAACTGACTGGTCCAGAATTTCCCCACCTCAGAAACCTTAAAAAATTCAAAAAAAGAGGGGGGAAAAAACTGACTGGGTGGGGAAAAACCTGACTAGTCAGTTTCTTCCCCGGGGAAAAACTTGACCAGTCAGTTTCTTCCCCGGGGAAAAACCTGACCAGTCAGTTTCTTCCCCGGGGAAAAACCTGACCAGTCAGTTTTTTCCCCGGGGAAAAAACTGACTGGGGAAAAACCTGACTGTTACACCGGCACTTAATCCGGGTCTAGTAAACAAAACGAAACCCCCAATATGACTGAAACCATGTAGGTGGGAAGTAAAACCCAAGCAAATTAACAACCAAATATAAAATGTATAGAGTACGTACCAGATTTACATGGACTGGACAATAACACCAGTCCTGCTTTTTTATGATCATCTTTAAAAACAGTCTATAGAAATACAGGTACTGTTGAACTTAAAATTAACTTATCTTAAAATGTTTAATTCTGCTCACTGTCTTTAAAATATATTTCAACTAATAGAATGATGACTTTTAATTTCCAGCGACAAAATGCACGCATTATAGTAGGAGTTTTCTACGAGGACATGGCCAGGCGTGTCTTCTGTCAGGTAAGTAGTTCCAGTTGTTGACTTTCCTTCCTACCGTGTCAACTGGATGAAAGTTTTGAAAGAATAGTGTTCGCACTTGGGCTTGCATTCTTAATTTTTGGATCCATTGATAGTATATACTACCCTTTGACCATGTCACTTTAACAATGAAATTATTATTTTATATGTGTGACATTATCAAGAGATTGAGCGTATGTCACACAAGTTGAAGGTTGTTTGTTTGAACTTTGTCTGGAGTAGTAGATAATGCTGTCTTTCAAGTACAAGGACGTTGTAGTCCAATAATACGTACTCGACTGCGGATTATGGGTTTTGACCACGACTGCCTTCTCAGAGGAATATTACTGGCGTCGATCGAATGGGTTAGCATTAGTTGCCCAAATGAAGTAAAGAAAGAACAAAAAATGCACAAAATATTAAATCTATCGAAAAGAAACGGGCACGTTTATGTAGCCAATAAGGGCTCTCATTTTTTTTTTTTTTTTTTTTTTTTTTTTTTGCTGTTTGTTCAATTTTCTTTCAAATTTGTTAAATATAAGCTAAACCATATATACTATTTCATGAAACATGAAACATCCCGCCATTATGTTCCGTGTATACGTTTTATTATTATCAATGGTGAATATAGGTCCTTGGGGCATATCATAAACAGTCTAAACTTATTCCAGCGCTCAACTTCGACAAGAATGTTGCATAGTCGCTCTCGCGAGAATGTGCGATATTTCGATTTTATGTACCTCAATTTGTTTCCTGTCATTATGAATTTATTTCATTGTGAAAACAAAGCGTTAAAGCAGTCCGCGGCCTGACATGAAGACAAATTGATAGAGTAACAAGGAGGCCTCATTGTCGAGAGGTTCCAGTGTTTGAGGAAAATACGAGTGGGAAGTCATTTATATGATAAACCGGGTTGAAATTAATCACGGATAACAAACTTCTTCAAGAGGAGGAATGTTTCATTTAAGCATCTACGCTCTCTGTTAACGTTTATATGTAGATCACTTAACACAATTGCTTGAATAATTTTCGAATTGCGGGCGTGATTAATATGGTCAAACCTGGCAAACTATTAGGCAAATTGAATAGAATAAAGGAATATATGCATATAGTGCGAGTTATATCTTTTATTTCTTAAAGAGACAAATCTGGAGGCATTAGATGCATAAATAACACTTTATTTACAACTGTTCCCTGCAGTCGTGAAATATGTTTGCTTTCTTGCGTCGCTGCAACAGAAGTGTGGAATTTCGCAAATAAATATCTGCAATTACATGATAGTTTAAGCTTATTTTACGCTTTTAAACTTGCTATTCAAGCAAAGTATTGTTGGTGATAATGATGACAACGATGGTGGCGATAACAATTATCATTATAGTGATGATGACGGCGACTATCAGCTTCTGACTCTTCATCATCATAATCATCCTCAACAACAACAAAAACATCAGCAACAAAAGAAAAATATTAATAATAATCTTCATTATCATCACCATCACTTTTATCAGCAGCAATTACATAATTCTTATTAGAAGCAGCAACGATACAGAGGCAACGTCATTTTTACTATTCCTCAACAATCGCTGCTATAAAACAAGATAATCGGTAGAACCGATGGATGCTCCCCGAATAAATAACTAAATAAGGGCAATAACTCACAAATTATGCAAAACAGGGGTGCTGTTCTTGTACACTGCACTTCTCCTCATTGAGATCTATCTACCTATCAAGTTTCATGTCGATACCTCTTATAGTTTTTGTGTTATGCTCCGGTCAAACTTATGACTGACGGACGGAAGGTTCTCACTGAAGTGACGTTGTGGGATTTTTCCTTTGATCTTTGGCCCCTTTTGCACCCCATAATTTGCACCCCACAAGCAACAAATCAGCCCACAAGTGCCAATTGTGCTCCCGAAACCCCATAAAACTAACCCTAACCCAATTTCCTTAGCCCGGAGCGTCACTTGAGGGAGGGCGGGACGGACGAACGGACAAAGCGGCATCTATATGCTCTCCCTTTGGGGAGCATAAAAACACTACATCATTTCGAAATAACAATTTGTTCAGTTGTTTTTTGTTCGTTCCTTGATCCCGGCTGTCTCTGTGTATCCAGGCGTACAAGGAGAAGCTGTACGGGAAGAAGTACGTGTGGTTCATCATTGGTTGGTACCCGAACAACTGGTATAAGGTAGAGGACGCCAGTATCAATTGCACGGCGGACCAGCTGCGGGAGGCCCTGGAGGGTCACATCACCACTGAGGCCGTCATCCTTCACCAGGACAAGTCCGTCACTATCTCCGGCATGGTGAGTCAACGTAGTTGTTATATATCCCATAATTCCTTGCTGCATTGATAGTAGTGAGGCTTTATAGTAAACACGTGCATTGTACCTTCAGGTGACGTCCTGTCCCGTCGCATCCCGCTTCCCCCAAAATTTGATTTTTATGCCCCCGCGTTGATAGATCGCGCGGAAGGTGGGATCTGTCTTTTGTTTGTGTGTCTGTTTGTCACAAACCTTTAACCTTGACCATAACACAGAAGCCCTTCCACCAACAGCATCCAGGTGCATACACCTGGATGAGCTCAACCCGCCAGGTGACCTTGAACCTCAAATGACATTGCTTCCATGATTTTCGAACTATGAAAGTTTCCATGAATGTTTAGAAATACTAGACTATACTTCTGACAAAAAAATCAATATGAACTATATGTAGGACACAACTTCCGCTACATACAATTGTGATGGAGTGTGTGCAAGAGCAGTGTAGATATAAACTAACGAGGCAGACTCTGCCATAGTTAGTGATCTTACTAGGTCAGTGTATCATATTACGCGCTAGTAGGATAGGATGAAGACTTGACTTGACTATTTGAGTTTACCGTCGCTTCGACAGTATTTCAGTCATAAGCGACGTCCAGCTAATTACAGGTGGAGGAAGACCCCGAATGCACGGAGGCATCCGGGTAGAACCACCGACCTACCGCAAGCCAGCTGGTAGGCTTCCTCACATGAAAATCCGAATGGCCCTGCCGGGATTCGAACCCACGTGGGTTCGAATCCCGGCAGGGCCATTCGAATTTTCATGTGAGGAAGCCTTCTAGCTGGCTTCCGTAAGAAAGCCAGTCCATTAGACACTGTTAAAAGGTATAAAGACTTAGGAGTATAGGTATTTAAGTGCATACCTTTATCAAGTATTTGTCCAGTGGTTTATCAATTGAAAAGCTTGAGTACCAAAAAAGACCCGAGTCGCTTTAGACATTGATAGCTATTTGTTATGATTAGCATACCATTGGACCACTGCTCTCTTAAGTGATACCAGTACCTATTATTTAGTAAGAAAAAGAAAATAACATATTTAGAAAAAGTCTTTCACGACACTCTAGCTTATTTAAATAAGAAATGTGGAGAAAGTTCCCAAATGTTTTGAAAACTGACAGTGAAAATTTAAAACCTAGCAATTTCAATTTATATATGCCATACGAAAATATATACAATGGACGAGTAGAGACGACATCTTGTGTCACGTAGGTATTGAACTATTTTGTATATTTTTATTTCCGAGACTCTGAAGAGAAGGACTCAACCCTTCGGGGTCGTAATGTTTCCTGAATAAAACATTTGTTATACCATCAAAATGTTTTTGTTTTTTTAGGATATTTCCAGGATTGTCTTGTTCCGGTGTTAGGATAATTCGAATGGATACATACTGCAGTCTGGCTCACTATATCTTTTCTCAAGTAGACATAGTCTCGGGACATACTGTCGGCGGGACGTTGAACCCAATAAACAAACATAGAAACATTATTTATCGACTGATGATGATCCGAAACTGTCGCATGTTACTAGGTCACGTAATCAGGCGTTTTTTCATAGTGGGTCTTCCCTGCAGCATATTTTGAAGATTGTCTGAATTCTTTGAATTCGGCGTGCAATATGCAACGTAAAGAAAAATCACGGGATTGACCATGATCAATGAACGACACAGTCAAGGTTTCGAGATTACGACAACGTTTTCGTAATGGCAACATCCAGAATCAGTGTGAAAGTAGCTACATGTAGGTTATTGCGATAAGAGTATTTTACATTCCGAGTACTTCCCGAACTTGTTATATGGAAAATAAACATACACTTAAGATTTTCCCCAGTCACTGATTGGTCATTTTAAATCAGCGAATTATACCGAGTATTGCCCTTAGTGAATGATTGATAGTATGTACATTTTTCCAATTATTGACAATTTACTTCTAATTGACCTAGAAATGTAGATGGCCTGATACTGTCGAGTTCGCTGTAAACTGCAGTGTGGCAACACTTTATCTTTCTCAAGTAAATGTAGTATTCTAACAACTGAATTACTGTCGGTTGGACCTACAACCAACCAAACAAATACACGATTTTAATACAAAAGACGCTTATGGGTATAAACCTTACTTACATGGACTGACCAATAGCTAGGTTTAGACACTGTGAATTGTATATGGAGCCATCTGAAACGAGAGCATTCAATTTTGCCTGCAAAACGCAGAGAAATTTTAGTTTAATAAGTAAATGGATTGGAAAACATAATAAGCTTATAATAATGAAGGAGTTCCCCAACAGTTTGAAATTTCATTTCAGTAACAGTTCTTTTTGTTAACATGAAATTATGTTTCGAGTATGCCGTTGATATGAAACGCCTCCAGTTTCTTTGTTTCTGCAGATATTTTTTTTTTCTTTCTTTTATCATTTTTTTAAGATGAATTGTATTAAACTCATATCTGGACCTAAATCGCCATGGAACTGAAGGGAATGACAAAGATAACCATTGCTTGTTATACAGGTTAATAATGAAATAAGTTATCAAGGACATACCGGTGGTTTGTGCGTCCGCCCCAGAATCGAAAGATCGTGGGTTCCATCTCCGGCCGCGACATACCAAAGTCGTTAAAATGGAACTGGTATATGTCCCTTGCTTGGCGCTCAGCATTTAAGGATAGTTCAATGGCTGGTTAGCCTGGTGTCCGGATAATGTGACTGGGTGTAGTTGTTGTTGTATTGTTGTATTGGGGTTTACCGTCGCTGCGATAGTATTTCAATCATATAGCGACGTCCAGCTAATTACTAGTGGAGGAAGACCCCGAGTACACAGAGGTACCTGGGAAGAACCACCGACCTACCGCAAGCCAGCTGGAAGGCTTCCTCACATGAAAAATCCGAAGTCCCTACCGGGATTCGAACCCACAGCGGTGAGATTTGTAGTCCATGACTGTAACCGCTCGGCCACGGCGGCCCCGACTGGGTGTAGTATCATGCCACATATCTACAGCGTGATACTACCGTGTAACAGCCTTATATGTCTCAAGTAGACACCGTCTCTAAATGACTGAAATACTGACCGTGGGTAGTTAAACTCAATAAACTAACAAACAATCAAGTACATATTGTGTATATATAAAAGTTCTTCTAGGTACGTATTATAAGTCACTCGAAATCATGCGAAAAACTAGAGTTGTGTGTAAAAGGAAAGCGTCAAAAAGGACTTACATGTAAACCGATCCTTACGGTATCGAAGAAATAGTTCCCTAAATCTCGGACGTCTCTCAAAAAAAAAAACAACATAAACATTCAACATGTTTAATTTGTTGGAAGACTTGCGACAAACGACAAATACGTGCTGATATTGTACACTATTATCATATAAAACATCTAACATCACTCACTACTATATACATAAATTGGGAGCATTTATAAATAAGTCTTTAGGAACACCAATTTTAAAATTTAACCGTCTGCACTAGACGCTGTCTCAACGCTGAATGAACTACATCCCTATAATGCACGTGAAACCCGTGTTCAACTATCCAATACACATCCAAATAATCCTATCGAGACATCATCGCCTATAGGGAAATTAATTTTCTTCTAATTCGCAAACTCAAACGTAGAAAATTATATTTACAGTTTATAAAAAGCATGCTTTTCATACAAACTGGATAACACAATTTACTACCCCATTATATAATTACTATAAATGCATTTTTCCCATTTTATTACTAACGCCTATCCTATTAACAAATACTTAACATTGCATACAATGTAAGAGGAAGGCGCCGTAGTCCAGTGGTAACGTACAACAACTACAGATCCGTATGTTGTGGGTTCGAACAACGATGGTGGGCAATTTCAAATGAATGAAACAAAAAAGAGTTATGATGAAGAGAGCAAAGATGGCCCTACCTCGCTCAGCTCAACTGAATACCACTACTCTTGTACACAAGATTAAGTGTTATGGACCATACCTCCAGATCTGTTAATCCGTATCAGCCTCTACCGAACTTAACGTAATCTCTAAGTTTGAAAAAGGGTTGCTTTATATTTATATGATGTCTTATGTGATTTGCATGTTACATGATCGTTTACACTGCTTTCACTTTTCGTTTGTTCATCTCCGTCATGTTTTGTACAATTTATGTAATATGTTTTGCCGCATGGGTCGTACGACCTTCTGGCTTATGGTGAATTAAACTTTCATATAAAACAGATGTTAGAATATTACTACGAACGCTCATCTGTGTACCACTGCTCTATAAAAGACTAAAATTATTATCAAACAATAACTTCAAATACTGAATATCAGCCGTTATCGAACTTGTTGAAGCTAATGAACAATACCACTATGTTTAATAAAGTTGCCGGATTATGAAACACTGAACAATGACAAATTTCCTAAACTTTACCCACATATAATGAGGTTTTTGGACTAGTCGTTATTGAATCCTTTTTCAATATTTCGCAGAAATGCACATTAAACCAGCGTATTAAATGTGAAATAATCTCAGTAATTATAAATCTGATTAATAAACGTGTAGCTTAAATGAAAAGGTTGTTTCCGTCGGTGTTTATAAAATGATATTGTATATTGTACCTTGACTACTGTGGCCTCTATGACCCGTGTCATTCTAGTAAAGGGGCCCACTATATTGTATCTTGTACCTTGACTACTAAGGACTCTATGATCCGTGTCATTCCAATCAAGGCGTCCACTGCAGCGAAGGCGCCATTAAAGATAAATCTTTCAATTGCAGACGCTAGAGTGAAAGCACATTGTGAACGCATTTTTTCTAGATAATAATTATTAATTAGTCATTACACCGGGATAACTGGTCAGATAACATGCATTATATCATTATGAATTGTGAATTATAATATAAAAAAATACGTGTTTCTCGTAAGTACAAAAACGGTCGCAAAGTTTATAAAGATTGCTCAATAAATGAAGATGAATGAGAATAAAAACCAATTGTGGACGACGAACCTTGACATTTAACGATCCTTATAACACGCAATGAACTTTATGTGCTGAGGTGGTCTAAAAAGCGTTCTAAAACAATAATCTTGTTTCTCAATAACCTGGAATCGCGCGTCGATGCAAAATAGGTTGAAACGTGCCACGAGTTTTGTGACATTTATTAAGCGTATCTTAATGAGATGGTGGAATAAAATAGTATGGTGGATTAAGGACTCTATTTAACATACCATTTGTGTTTTAAAACATGTTACCAGTATCCATTTGCTTTTTAATATTAGATACATCCGGTCTGAAATGTTACAATTTGACATTACGCATTTCATCCATGACTGGTTATACCGTTATTGTATGATACAAATATCTAACTAATGGTTGGGTCTTAAAAAAATCAATTATGAATTTAACGTCATTCAAAATATAACGACCCGATGCTTTTACAGACAAGTACAGGCCACTTACAGGGACTGCGAAGATTTCTGTCTTGTTGTCATATCTTTCTGTCTCATTTAATTATCTATTTTGAAAACCACTTTACTGTCTATTACACTTGACATCTTTAACGTCGGTTGTATTTTCCATTACCTTTCCTTTAGACACCATATGGCATCTTTCGACTGTTGAAGTGTCTTAAAATTAATATGATTCTTTTATATTCACAGTACGGGTTAAAGATTGCAGCTGCTATAGTCTGAAACACATTGTGAAGTATTATATTCTCTAGATACCCCAGTTGCCATAACACCTGTGCTTATTTGATTATTAGGTCTGATATAAGCTATACTCTGATGATTAATTATAATTCACACCAATTATCTACAATGGAATTTGTGACTACTCGTATAACCATTGTTACAATGTTCGATAATAAATGCTGAACATTTATATCAGCAAGTATGTGACCAGTCTATTTCTAATGGTCGGTTCTATTCTGAAATAATGTATTTTACAAAACGTATATGAACCCAGTCGTGTTGCAGAAGCAGCTTCTTTAGTTCATCTGTTTAGTTGTGAATATTCCAGTCGTGTTTTTATATCCTTCTGTCTCATCAGTTCTCTGATTTTGAAGACCACATTACTGTCAGCGTTAAGGCTGTTTCTTTTGAAATCTTTGGCCCTGGTATTTAAACTAACATATAATATTGCATTTTCAATTACCTATCTTATCATGGTATATTATCATTGAACGGTGTCAGCGCGTTGCCATTAAAGATGTTTTTGCAATGTAACTACAAAAAGGTAAACACATTATGGCATCTTGCATTCTCTACATAATCCAATTCCCCTACCGCTCTTGTCCATGCCATACTCAAATGATGAAATTTTAATTACAATAATAATCTACAAAGTACATATGACTAAAAATCGTCACAATATTTTATACTAAATAAAGATGCTGAACACTTATATCAGTAAAATGTGGCCAGTTTCCCTTTCCAGATTCATCACATGGGATCTATTTTGATATGTTGTATTTTTAACACGTAAATGAACCATGGCAGGTTATACAATCGTGAAATGTTCACTACCAGTCAACAGGTCGAAGGGTCTCACGAAAAGTCCAAAGTCTACAGAGAAGCAAGTACAGGTTGGATGGGAAGACCCCAGTTATCTTGTTTGGTTGTGAAGATTACTGCTGTGTTGCCGTCGCCTCTTTCATTGTCTAGTTGTGGGTTTCTGAAGACCATTTATCTGTCGACTGTAACCCTGGCCAAATTTGGCGTTAAATGAGAAAATCGGAATTCTTTTTATATAAAAACAGAAATAATGATGAGAAATTGATGAAAAATGTTTTCTTTTGATTCTGGTCATGTAGTTTTATGTTATTGGAATTTGCCCTCATGCTATTAAAATCCTATTAAAAACGCACTCTGTCTTAAACTCCGTATACTGATTGAAACAAAGAGTTTGTGTTCTGTTATTAAAGTCATTTGTCAGAAGTAAAACCAGATAAAAGATGCCCAATCCGTACATTTAAGCCTGTTTTACATTGATTGGAAAAACATTTTTACAACTTTTATAAATTGCACATGGCGGTTTATGGCTTGGAAGTGTACTTTGTTCCTGCATGGCAATCTTGTATTCACGAAATCCTTCAGGCCTTAGTATACACTTTCACAGGACTATGGTGCCCATTTAAAATATAAACCGTCTATCTGACAGGTTTTAACTCTATGTTTGTTTGACACATTACGTCGATTCCTTTCTGAAATGTTTTTAATTTATACGTCTATGAACCTGTGAAATGTTATATAGTCATTTATATGGTCATTTCCACACTCGCCGTAAGACATCACGAAATTCCCAATTCAACACTGAAAAACACACAAGATCTGATGAAAAATTCAAAATATATTCAGCAGAGCGCCTCCGAAATAAGACTGTCGATAGCCGTCCCATGTTAACGGATTGGCCACGCCTCCGTAATCTCAAGCCACAAACGCTTTCTCACCCTCCTTCATAGTGCAATAGTCTGACCGGAATTGCAGTTTTGCATTTTATCATCATGTGAAAATAGCGTCAACTTCGGTGTGTTGGCCACCTCAACTCGAACCGACACATACACAGACTGCCTTGTACAGATCTGCAGGGACAACAAGTACAGGCCGCTGACAGGGGCTGTGAAGATTCCAGTCGAGTTATCATAGCCTCTTCCCTCGTTCAGTTGTGTGGTTTTGAAGACCACTACACTGTCGGCTTGTAACTACTCTTGAGGTCTTTTGCGTTGAAAGCGACAAGTGGGATCTTTTCTGGTAGAGACAGGATAATGAAATAATTGGAAAATGTTTTATTTGGTTATGGTCTTATAGTAGTTGTATATTGGTATGTATTCTTTCTATCTGCTCATATAAGCTCGCTTTATCCTATATGTTTGAAACAAAGATTTCGTGTCTAGTAATCCATTGTCAAATACAGTAAAACCTCCATACAATCATCGGTTGCAGCGAAAAGTGGTCTTAGTAGTGAGGTGGTCTTAATAGTGAATTTTGCAATACCATAGTCAGAACAGTACTTAACATTATTGGTTCCAAAAATGAGTACAATGTAGTCTGAATAGGGAGATAGTCTTAGTTCCGAGGACGTCTGAAAACGAGGTTTTACTGTAATCAAATAAGAAAACAATGCATACTCCGTACATTTATACCTTTCTTTCACAATGACTTGAAAAAAGGATTGTAAAGGCTATTTCATCCAAATCGACGGTTTCTGATTTGGAACAGTAACTTGCTACTGTATCACGAAATTCCAATCTCCAGAGTCGTTATAAATAAACGCTACCCTTGTACAACCACACCCTATTTAATCATGAATTGTTTATCTTATACTGTGTTAAGAAAACAATGATAAAAAATTAAAAATAGTAAAAGTACAATGAATTATCACCGAGACATTAGAAAATAAGTAAATATCGACCAGTCCCGAGTTGTGAGAGCTTCCGCCCCGTTACCGGTAGGTCATGGCTTTGATCCCCGGCAGCAAAATACCAAAGAAGCAAAATTGGTATATCTCCCTTGTGCTATCTCTCAGAACATACATTTTGTAAGGGAATTCCAGGATTCAGCATGTGATTTGGAGTGATATCGCATTAAGATATCACTATATCTGTCATAATCCGAAATGGACTGTTATGCTGTCGCCTGGGACGTAAAATCAAAGGAATCAATGAGAAAATATCACAGTATATGGTTTTTAAAATTTAATATATATTTTTGTAAAATATACAAACCTTGACATATCTGAATGTCCACATCATGTTTTCTTTCCAAATCATGCATTTGTTTTTCCAAATCAGATTTTGATTTGGTGATTCTTTCTTCGACCTTGTCTTCAATAGAATGCATCGTTTGATTCACTGCCTGTGTCAGTTCTTTAAAAAGAATCTTGCACTCTTTCTACAGAGGCACCTAAACTTATGTCTCTTTTAAGGTGTTCAATATTGATTTCCGTCCGAATGATCTTGGCGAGCATTTTTCCTTCGTTGTCTAAGTTTGAACACGCTCGTTCCGTAGCCAGGAGGCTCACCCGGACACAGACAAGGAACCAGAAATACCTCTTCATCAACATTGCTGCGGCACACTGCCGCATCAACTGAACTTGTGTGAGTAATAAAGGATAAGAGGCATGTGAGGGGTGTTCAATCACTATTCTAACATGTGAGGGGTGTTCAGTCACTACTCTAACATGTGAGGGGTGTTCAATCACTATTCTAACATGTGAGGGGTGTTCAGTCACTATTCTAACATGTGAGGGGTGTTCAATCACTATTCTAACATGTGAGGGGTATTCAGTCACTATTCTAACATGTGAGGGGTGTTCAATCACTATTCTAACATGTGAGGGGTGTTCAATCACTATTCTAACATGTGAGGGGTGTTCAAACATGTGAGGGGTGTTCAATCACTATTCTAACAGTGGTCCAGACTAAGTCCTTGTCCTCAAAGGTTTGACATAAAAATAGAAATGGTGATGTTACCGATTGCGATTGCCATGGTGATGTTTTACTGGTTTTACCATAAACTTTCTGATATATATGCCTCATATACATGAATTCAATTTGCTACTTAAGCCATGTTCCAATCATATATTTTATCTGAGACATGTGAAATAGAATTTCATGAAGAATTTCGTAAATTAAATGATTCAACATGAACTATGAAGAAATATGAAGAAAGAAACTTTAAGTCATCAGCTTGCCTCGTGTATTGCAAGTTTTTCGGGATACTCTTTGGAAAGAGAAACAGTGGTGGTTTTAAGCCCTTCTCTCTTATCCACGCTTGCACTAAAGCCAGCAGAATGTCTTTTTTTTCTGATGACTTTCCGAGCTTCTTTACGGCAACTCTACATCCTTTCTCCTTGGTTACAGTCGAGTAGAAGATGGGCCATATTAATTTTGCATCCAACTTCAACGGGATGCAGACATGTCTGTCAATCACAATTTAGCAGTTTCTTGTACTTGTACTAGTCCCTTTATGGAAGAAATTAGGTTACCTTCAGCGTTTATTTTAAAATCCCATTAATTTTACTGAGAATGTCGAAAATAAGTACTGGTATAAACATATAATTGTTATTAGAATATCATGTTTATTCTTATTTAAAATTGAATTAATATTTGTACATTATGGACGCCCCTTGCTGTACGCTAGAAGACAGGCTGTTGATAATACCAGTGGTTTATTTACCTTATGGTTTGCCAATAGGTATGTTTTAGCAAGATTTGTAGCTGGATTATCAACGAAAATAGTGAATCTTTATTCATAAAGAAAACAACTTTTCTGAGAAAACAAGTTTTAGTTCTAATGGCATTTGCAGCATATGTTTTCTTCACAACCCCACTCTTTGCCAACCCAAAGAAATCCCCTTAGAATGTCCAGACACATCTTTTTAAATATATATTTAACTACGAACGAACCAAACGCCAAGGATTTGATTCCAAGTCAAGGTTAATTGGTAGGTCGGTGGTTCTATCCGGGTCCCATTGTGTACTCGGGGTCTTCCTCCACTTGTAAATATAGCTGAACGTCGCTATATGATTGAAATACTATCGCAGTGACGGTAAACCCCAATACAACAACAACAACAACAAGGTTAATTAGATAAGACTGGATATATTTGTGCTTAAAACAGTACACCGAACAAAAGTCATCTGGGGCATACATATCTTAGGTTCATGATAGGCTGACATACCGGTAGTCCATGGTAAATAACAAATAAACATTTAATGCATATTACCAATATAACCGAAAAGCGATTACTCTTTCATAAACATTTTACTCAAATACATCAAATATATACTTCTATAAACATGAATATGCCATAAAGTATAAAATTATACGAATATATGAATATGTACGCATGTCTAAGCTATGCTATAACTTATATGTCCTTCAATGGATTGCATGCAATATTTGAACTGTTGTTTAAGTGGATGGACCTATAATTTATGCAGTTGACCATGACCTTTGACCTACTTAAGATGAAAAGGGCCTGGGAAACAGGTCCATAATACCATCAGATCTTGTTTTAAACACAAATGATTTATTTGACATTTCCTGATCTTAAACATGATGTCATGAGGTTTATTAAAGATAAGACACCTCTTTTGTTAGACCCACCAGACTAGAATACGTTAGGTCTTTACGATCTCAGATAAAAACAATAATTCAGACACACACCATGATAATAATCATCATCACATCCGTGCAGTCCATAGACTCAAAATGCGGCATTTTGTCCGAGCGGGATAAGTCCTTTATGTAATATCACACGATCCCTTACCATGGTGGATTCGAATCACGAAAGCGTCACTCGCATGCTGTGAGGAAGAATTTCAGCTATCTTACATAGGCTGTAAGATCTATCCTGTGATCGCTAGGGGGTCTTCCTACACCTTTGATTACCTGGGCGTCTCTTTATGAGTGAAATATTGTCGTAAAGACCTTTAACTCTAACCTAACAACACGTCCTTATAATTAAACTTTTTCCCTTTGGTTTAATACAATGATAATCATGAATTTGTCAATTATTTCAAGATTTTATATTAAAAAAAAGGATGGTAATGATGCCTCACTTTGATATTACGCCGTAGCAAAGTGGCATGGTACCACACCAAGATACATTATCCCGACACCAGGCCGACAAGTCTTGGTTTACTTCATGTTATAAGAAACAAACAAGAAAGAATATCTAATATAAACTGGTATTCTAGCGACAGTTTCGTATTCTGACCGAAGATTGAACCCATGACCGCTCGGTAATGGGATGTCTCTTTTATGATCGAGACAAACAATAATTGTTTAGTTCGTCTAGGTAAGGATATATGGTCATGTGAAAACTTGCTGATACATCATATCACACTTACAATAATCACGTACGAAACTTTCACTTCTGTGCACCTAAATGTTATCATTCTGAACCGTCCCTTGCCATATTTAAAATCACTTTAATCATCTTGTGATTGATATGTTGATATCGATACATCACTAAATGAGATATATATTTCTAGAGAGCCAGCAGCCTTGTCCATGTCTGGAGGCCTTCACACAAAGAGATAACGTTTCCCAGTACAGACTTATCATGAAAGAGCAATCATATTGTGGCTACAACACTGTGTTATTGCGAAAACTTTTTAGTGTTTTATCTAAAAATCAAAGTTTTTGGAGGGATGTCGAATAAGTCTCTAATATATCACAGCTTGCCGACTTGGGAATATTACGCATTAAATAATACACACACAAAAAAAAACGGACAAAAATATTTTATAATCGGTTCTCCATACACACGTTTTGCCTCGATGTGACCTTTTTTATATTGCAGAAATAAGAAATTAATCATTTATTTTTTTTTTCTTGCATTGTGTGTTTCGTTAATGAAACATGTCATTTAGAAATAAAGATAAAACAATCGTTTCCCTTGTCACAAGTAGAGTATAGATGAATCCTTGTCACAAGTAGCATAGTCTCAACATCACTGAAATACTGTCAATGGGACGTTAAACCCAGCAAACAAACAAATATATACCCTTTTTAACTTCGTAAATAGCATTGCAGTGCATGTAATTGTGATCAACTTCTACATTTTTGAAATTGGTAGTCATTAAGTATCATCGTTGTATGCATTGCTATATAGTCTTCGAAAAAAAAAATTGCAAAACTAAAGTTAGTTATTTACTTGGCAACAAATAATATATTTATAAAGTACCAGTGAATCAGATTTTTTACATTTTTTTCTCCATTTATTCTAGGGGCCAGGTTATAGTTGCGGGTTTTCTATTTAGCTCCTTAGCATTGTCGTCCACCGGTTTCGGTGGACACGTGGTTATCCGGAGGTGATGAGTTCTATCCCCGGCCACAACATACCAGAGTCGTTCATAATGTTAGTAGTTCCACAACTGGTTGGCCCAGTGTCAGGATAATGTGTATGGGTGTGGTATCATGCCCCATGTCTTAGCGTAATACTGCAATGTAGCAGCAATGTATCTGCCTCAAGTAGACGTAATCCCCAAATAACCGAAAGACTGTCGTTAAACAAACAAACAAAAAATATCAACGAGTAAACATGTAGATCTTTTGGCATCAGCGTTCGAATATTTTGCTAAGTATATATGATATAGTCTAAACCTATTTTCTATTCATTCTGGGCACTTGTGTCTTCATTTGGGCAATATTTAAGAATGCCTACACGAGACAACCGTAGTGCTGCCTGACTGATGTATCATGATACCCCACCCAGTGACATTAGCCTATATCGAATAGTTTAATTAGTGGCACGAATCAACTGTTAACATACAGAACATGCAGGACAATGATTTCATTTCGATATGCTGGACAGCTGTCCTGATATAATTTGATGGATACACATACTTTGAATTGGGGAAAGGAATAGTCTGCGACCGAGGTATCATAAAAATGTTCCGTTTTTTACCATTGTCCACAAGACAGTCTAACACATACAACCATAGATCCTGTGTCTCACATTCCTTTAAACAGCTGCATCGTGTCACAAGATCACCTCATGTCTGTCTGTCAGGAAATATTACATAGAATAAGCTTTACCAGTGTTGCTTAAGTATGTATGTTAGATTATATTAAAATAATATATTATATATTATTTTGGCACAGTTAAGTGTCTGATAATAAAATAGGTTGATATTTTATGTGTTCAAGAAATTCTTCGTTTGGCAATAAAGAAGTAAGTTGGGTTCCTTCTGATAATATTTAATTATTTTTGTTCTTGACATGCTAAATATGACAAATGTAAGGATGTTCATATCAGTGCGTATAGGTTATTTCAAAGACCATAATAGGATATTCAAAGCGATGGCAGAGAATGAAAAAACAACAACAAATATGTGTACCTTTTTGCAGTTTATTATGCGAAAATGTCAAATGAAATAATCTTAAAAAAGACATATGTAAAATAATGTTTGCATTTAAATTTAAAAAAAATGTGTCTCTTTCATCTTTAAACACTAACCGCACTAGTACATAGCAAGGTGTAGGCCGTGAAAATAGTCAGAATGTGTGATAGTGTGATAACAATGTTGATCTCGAAAAAAAATTATAGCTTTTTTTTTCAGACAAATAAGGTAATATGCGTGACACATGCGTAAGACCGATTTTTCAGGATAATGATAAATGAGCGAGGGAAATGAAATTTTGTCTGTTAACTGAAATAGCGACACCAACTGTTACAGCATTATGTCCCTCATTAAAACAGTGTAGAACACCCCGCTCAACTAGAGATTAAGTATATATCTTGGATATTTCAGCAGGCTAAAGATCGAGACTGTCTTTGTGATATTGCCCAAACGCAACTGTAGATCGAGAATGCGCTCATCTATATACATAAATGTGTCCGGACACACACTCGACCATAGTTCAAGTATGTTCCCGGAATATTGCAGTGGTAAACACACTCGACCATAGTTCAAGTATGTCCCGGAATATTGCAGTGGTAAACACACTCGACCATAGTTCAAGTATGTCCCGGAATATTGCAGTGGTAAACACACTCGACCATAGTTCAAGTATGTCCCGGAATATTGCAGAGGTAAACACACCCGACCATAGTTCAAGTATGTCCCGGAATATTGCAGTGGTAAACACACCCGACCATAGTTCAAGTATGTCCCGGAATATTGCAGTGGTAAACACACTCGACCATAGTTTAAGTATGTCCCGGAATATTGCAGTGGCAAACACACTCGACCATAGTTCAAGTATGTCCCGGAATATTGCAGTGGTAAACACACTCGACCATAGTTCAAGTATGTCCCGAAATATTGCAGTGGTAAACACACTCGCTCATAGTTCAAGTTTGTCCCGAAATATTGCAGTGGTAAACACACTCGACCATATTTCAAGTATGTCCCGGAATATTGCAGTGGTAAACACACTCGACCATAGTTCAAGTATGTCCCGAAATATTGCAGTGGTAAACACACCCGACCATAGTTCAAGTATGTCCCGAAATATTGCAGTGGTAAACACACTCGACCATAGTTCAAGTATGTCCCGAAATATTGCAGTGGTAAACACACTCGACCATAGTTCAAGTATGTCCCGAAATATTGCACTGGTTAACACACTCGACCATAGTTCAAGTATGTCCCGAAATATTGCAGTGGTAACACCTCGACCATAGTTCAAGTATGTCCCGAAATATTGCACTGGTTAACACACTCGACCATAGTTCAAGTATGTCCCGAAATATTGCAGTGGTTAACACACTCGACCATAGTTCAAGTATGTCTCGTAGATCAAGTAAGTGTCCGGGATAATGTAGTGGTGGTAATCACATTCGATTGCAAATCAAGTATTATGTGTCAGAGATATTGCAGTGGTAGATTGACTCAGTCATCAAACACAAAGAGCCTTGGTGGTCGAGCTGGTAAAGTCTCTCAGCCCTGGCCATAGTGGTTTCTTTTTTACGTTCAGGTTTTCTGGGTTTTTAGATTGACTAGACAAAGAATGTCGAACTCTCCTACTTGCATGTTAGGGTTTTGCATGCAACTCATGCAACTCACCATAGTCGTATATCTTAGTAACCATCTATGCTCTTTCACTTAAAGCTTCACTAAGGTCATTTAACAAACGTGTTCAAATATAATGTAAATTATGGCCCCTTTTTTACCCAAGTATTTCAGTCTTTGTTGTTTAATATCTTAATGTGCACATTCTTTGCCCATATCGATTTTCTGAAGTCGCGTGCGGCCAACGAAACCGAAATCATATACGAATCTATGGTAAGTTCCCGTGGATATAAAAGAACAAGAAAACCCTAACCGACAAAACCATGGGTTAATTCTGCATGTACACGAGGCAATCGTGCATCTCGACGTTTTCTTATGCCGCGCTTAGTCATATCGGACCAGTTACCTACCTGTCTCCACCCCCCCCCTCCCCCCCCCCCCCCCTCTCTATCTATTTATCTCTCTCTTAATTATAATAAACTAAAACAATACTCTAATCATGCATCCGTCCCTTTCTTTCTATTAAACTCAATTTAGTTAAAATCTGTAGATTTACTAAAGGTATTTGATAAGAAATTGTTTTATAAGATTCCCCCAATGTCCGGTACCCATGTGACAGGTGGGCGCGCTCTCGATAACTCTCGAGTCACCCGATAAAGCGCGTTATTTCGGAAAGCTACAAATCTCTGTTTTTGCTATTAGGCATACATCTTATTAACGAGTTTTTGACTTGAAACTTCATATAGGTCTCCTGTGGCATGGGAGGAAGTAAAATAACTTTTGTATAAATTTTATGCGAACCATGGCCGTATTTGGACAAACACAACTTTAAACTACAAAGCGGCGGAATAGTCGAGCGCGCTGCCGTATGGTCATATCTTGAGGAAGCCATCCATCTGTCTCACGGTAGGTCGTTGATTCTTTTCGGATGCCTCTGGCACTCGGGATCATTAGTTGGACGTCACTATATGACTGAAAATCTGTCGCAGACACGGTTAACTCCAGGACAACAGTAACAACAGAGATAATGAGACGCGACACAGTCTCCAGTCGTACCAGCTCAGGCTTGTCACGTGATCAAATCTCATTAATTGCAAATGAAATTGCTGTCTGCACGAAATCAAATTTCAGAGTTTACATTGCAATGATAGCTATCATTGCCAGTCTGTCATTGTAATGCAGGTCATTTGAGACCTGAGCCACACGTGCTGCCACCACATGTGATATCAGCAAAATAAACCACTGGTTGACATACATCGTTCACCTGTCGACCATTGCTTCTAAGACCATGAGAATTATAGTTTTCGAGGATTTAATATTCATGTATTGACATGAATGAAATCACAGGAAATTAGGTCTGTACTGTGTAGTGGATACCTATCTTTTGTTCATTATTATCTTTTTAATAATGATTTTTTTCTCAGGGTCTTTTAGGGATGAAAAAAACACTGAGAGGCTCTTTTGTTACATTCGGATGAAAATATAATACATTGTACATTTAGCTGGAGACACTGAGAAAAAAAGAGAGTTTTTTTGTGTAAAAAACTTAACTATTCATAACACACACAATAAAATATTGGACATAATATCCTATCTCTGTCTACTTCGTCTGGAATACAAGTTTTATAATGTATAATAATTAGTTCCCTACCGGTGTAAACACCGGAGAGGATTATAGTTTTACGCTCCGTCTGTCTCTGTCTGTCCGTCTGTCGGTCCGTCTTTTGGTCAGTCTGTCCTGAAATCTGTATCCTGCGATAACTTAAAACCGTTTTAAGATAATATTATGAAACTTGGTATAAGAATAGATGGCAGCATGTAGATTCTGCACGTCACTTTGTTGATGTTGTTTCTCGGACCAAAATTCTGGTCGCTATGGTCATGGAAAAATTATGCACCTCACCGGTAGGGGACTCCTGTGTTGCATGCAACACCAGTTACTTGTTTTACCCGACGTTTCCCGGGTTTGCAAGTATTGTTTTATAAAAGAATCCAGGTGCCAACGGGGCTTCGGATCGACATTCTCGTAAGCTGCCGTTGGTTTTGTTGCCCTCTGATATAGATATGAGATGTCCCAACCTCGAGAAATGATGTGCGATGTTACAAAAAAAAAACTGTTCTATATTTGAATTAATTTATTAGGTT
>CM037788.1:52944059-52994059 GCA_021229015.1 Solen grandis
ACATATTCAGCTGAAGATTCATGAAGAACTGTATAGTAGTGATAATCATGGAAAATGAATCACAATATCTCGGACCTCAAAATATATCGTGCGGAACGATTCACACGGAAGGAACGATGCGATAAACGAAACACGTTACACGATACACGAAACACGATACACGAAACACGTTACACGATACACGAAACACGTTAGAACACGAAACCACCACCTACACGAATACACGGAAACGGAACGCACGATACACGAAAAATATGCCAACATGAACGCAAGCCCCACTGTAGAACCATTGCCTTTTTAAATTTTGAAAAACGGACACCGGAAGGCACAACTAGAGCCTAACATACACATTCTGTAAAATTTTGGTGAAAATCGGCCCAGAAAAAATGGCTGTAGACAGCGTACAAATATTTTAAGACGACGTCAAGTTTGACGTCAAAACACGTCATAGACAAATGAAAATGATTGAAATAAAAAATGTTTTATCTGAAGCATATGCTATTAAATTTTAAATTACTTTTCACCTCATGACGTCATATGACGTCATACGACATTCATCTTCTGAGAATATAAAGGAAACCTAATGACTTATATCCTGTCCAAATATTATATTTCTAGCTCTGGAAGCGATTTTATACGCATTTGAAATTTGACGTCAATGGTTCGAATCTTTGACTCGCCATAGAACCATTGCCTTTTTAAATTTTGAAAAACGGACACCGGAAGGCACAACAAGAGCCTAACATACACATTCTGTGAAATTTTGGTGAAAATCGGCCCAGAAATAATGGCCGTAGACCGCGTACAAACTTTTTCACCTGACGTCAAATATGACGTTATATGACGTCATATGAATATGAAATTCATTGTATTCGAAAGCTCATGGTTTGAAATATATGCCATAAAATATTCATTGTTCTGGGCCATTGGCAACACATCGAAATTAACACAAATACAAGAGGAAGAAAAAAAGAAGAATAAGAATAATAAAAAACATAACAAACCCAATAGGACTTTCTGCCGAAAGGGCAGAAAGTCCTAATAAGAAGAAGTCCTAATTACGGCAGACAAATCAAATTTTGGGGATAATTTATGTATTTTGACCTTTGAATGACCTTGAACTTAACTTTGAAAGGTCAATCAAATTTGTAAGTTTTGCATATATTCAAAATAAAGTAATTTCTTTCAAACACTTAAGATTGACCTTTATGTATGGTATTTATCAATGAAACATCCAATGAACATTGATAAATCAATTGAATGGCGGCCATCTTGGATAATGTGTATGTGTGTTAACTACCAATTGTTATACATAATCTAAACACAGATATCATACAAAACAGTTTTAAA
The DNA here is from genome assembly GCA_021229015.1 of Solen grandis. Lineage (NCBI taxonomy): Eukaryota > Metazoa > Mollusca > Bivalvia > Adapedonta > Solenidae > Solen > Solen grandis. The sequence goes on from CM037788.1 coordinate 52,945,410, forward strand.
TGAAAGAATACACACGTAACAATATTTCTATCATTATAAGCAATCCATTTGAACATAAAAAATTCATAAAATGCGAAAAAGAAGGTAGGAGATATCAAATTTTGGGGCATTTTTGTACTTTGACCCTGAAGTGACCTTGACCTTGACTTTGTCATTGTTGTGTATGAATTTGATGTACATTATGGAAGGAGTAATAGTAATACAAATACTTTGAACTATATCTGTAAATAAATCCTTAACAAGCAGATAAAATATTTTCACTGGACTTGGGATTTATGGCGACCATCTTGGATTTCCGAGTCCGCACCAGGTGTTGGCAATTTATGCCGGCATTCTATATAGTACAGACATTGGCGAACATTTTGGTATATAACATTGCTTGTTCTACCTTTATGACCTACCCAACTCCCAAAATCTGATTGTCACCCTACTATCAGGCTAAGTTTGGCCGACCGATCGACATGTGCAAAGCAATATGCCCCCTCTTCTTTGAAGGGGGGTAAATTTTATAACAGAGGTATCATCTCAAGCTGCCTTCAGTCAATAAAAAATCAGATCACTTTAGTTCTCCTCTGTTATACAAATTTCCATTGAAGATGACAGTCATTACCTCTTGAGTTCGTTGTAGACTTATTTATTTATATTACCATTAAACTTTATTTTTCTTATTTATGTAACGTGTACCGAACAAATGAACTATAAAACAAATACTTACATATATGAAATCTTTCTCTGGGCTTCTTAGCCTATTGATTACTTGCATAAACACATGGAACAATAGTTTATCTAATTTTGAAATGATTAGAAAATGATTTATTTGGCTCCCTGCCTTTAAAAACAATTACTAAATAATTAAATATAAGAATCAACCAATGATCATAAAACCCAGACTATCAAATTCTGAGCAAGAGTCAAAAACTATCTCTCCTTATGTTAAACCTTTTATTTCCAAACCATAAACTTCGGTTTCAAACACTCTAAACCCTGGACTTCAAAAACCTGGTTTTCAGTACCTTCGGTACTATGAAACAATTCTAATCACCTCCAAACCTATACAAGAATGGATGACTCGAAAACCATATACAAATGAACCTTGAAGTCAGTTTAGAACCATTAATCATATATAAAAGGATGTGGCGACCCAGGACTAGTTCTGGGGTTTCTCCTGCATTGCAATAATATATTTATATATAATTCCCTTTTTCCGATCTGTACCATTCAACGATCAGGAGCAGACTGACTGAGAAAGAGAAAATTCTCGCCTTTTATAGTGCTCAGGTAAGGTGGCGCCCTCTGTGTCACCATAGCAATATGCAAGCACCTACATATGTTCAATAGGAAGCGTATTTGTTTAATAAGCGTCTGGTGATATGATCAAATTACATCAACGAAATGCGAAGGAAATCATAGGATTACAAAGTGATTAATGTTTGGAATTAATAACTTGGAATGGATTTAACTCTAGAATAGGTAAGTAAATAAAACCATTGATTTAAATACCTCTTTTTGGAGATCTTATACGGATTTCTGTTATTTGAATTAACGGCGGCAAAAGGCGATATATATATCAAAGGGGAATAACTATTGTCATATTTGTAAACTACATCTTCGTTACATTTATATTTTCAATTTATGATATCAAACATGGTAGTTACTAATAAAATGTGGATGTAATCCTTAGCATTCATAAGATTCCAACCTCTACTTTTTATCTACTTTTTACATCTGTTATGTTCTGTATTTATGACAAAATAATCAGATTTCATTATGTTCCTCCCAACAGATTTCTGACCAATGATATCAAAATACATGATTCTGAGCAAATGTTTACATTGTTTCTTTTATAAGAGGAAACACCCAGCATATGACTGTATTTTCCCCTTTTTAAATGGAGAAATATATTAATGCAAAATGATTAAAAAATATTTCTGTTTGTCTGTAATTGAAATAAGTAATTACAAATTCTTGTACTTAAAAATGTGACTTTGTAAACAGCAGTGAGTCAAGATCAATGAAAATATACAAATGTAAATGTAAATTTATTGTTACAAAATTTAAAAGTAATTTATATTATTATCAAAATAAAACATTGGGCTATAGCAATCATGTTTTGGTCAAAAAAAAAGAAAGAAAAAAAAAGTAAAAACAAAAGAAATTAAGTAAAGAAAACATATCCTATTTGCCATTTATAAAATGGGAACTCAGTAGATCTGATGACAATGAAAAGACAAAATTAAAAACAGTTTACTGTATTCAGTATCTAACAACAATAGTGACAACATATATGAAAGAAAAGAAGTGATAGAGACAAAACATGTTTATAATTTTGAGTATTTTATCAAAATTATATTTTTACAAATAATTTTAAACTATTTTTATAAATAGGCTTGAACATTTCAAATATTTGTCTATAAATATGATAAAAATTCATATTTGGTCAACCCTGTCTTAAGTAGTCAGTAACACAAAGGGAGAAGGAAAAGTGATCACTTAGCACAGGTGACTGCTAAATGGAGGTCAATCCCCAAGTTCTCAAATTCCTTAAGTCTGATCTCGGGCATAAATTTAAAAATCCTTATTGAACATAATACCAAAACTTTAAGTTTGAGTATGAAAATATTTTTTAATTATGTTAGGTATTTATTATTTAGAATATTGGGCCTGATATGTAATTAATGTATGTCAGCATGGGAATATTAATGCTGACCCATAATAAATAGGGTTGGCTGCATAATACAGATGACTGCTAATACAGATTAAACTAGGCTTAACTTAATTTACAAGAGCTAGCTACAAAAAGCTTTATGAATTATGGAAATCTAATTGGCACTGATGGTTGCATTCTGGTGTATTAGATGTGAACTTCACAAAATTGCATAATTGGCACCACAGCATGACAGCTGTTAACATTCATGATTCATAAGAAAACCAGCATTTTCTCAGTTACAGCTACAGAGAGGAGATAGAAAGAAGGGTGGACAATGGACAGAAAAAACTAAAAGATTAAACATGGACAGCACCCTTATTTATACCCCCTCAGCCTCCGACAATAGGTGAAAATGTTTGAGAAGAAGACACCACCGGTAACCTGATGACAACTTGAAAACTGGTCAAAACTTAGCTGCCAACATGATTTTCCTGAAATGTATATAGTTTTTATACAATTATCTTGCTGAAGATGCACTCAAACCTACATACTAGTTAATCAGTTATTTTCATTATTGTAGCACCCCATGTGATGCATATTTTCATATTAAAACTGCTTGTTATAAGAAATTTGCGAAAAGGGTAACAACTTTATAGCCTAATATTTAATGCACTGATGAACAATAGGATTTCACAACCTTCTTTTATGAAATAATAAATTCCTGTTAATACATCCTATTTATTAATTGCAACTTTCCTTTCTATCTAAAAATCTCAATAATTTGACTGGTATCATTCACACACAAAACATGGTCACAAATATAAGTATAAATCAATAAGCATTCATGATTAACTAGCTGCTGTAACTGAAGCTAATGAATACCTCTGGGATAATGAACTTCATGTTACGGAAAGCAGGATTGAAGGGGAAAATGTGCATGATTCCTATACAGTCTCCCCCCCGTTTGAGAAGCTGGGGTATAATTGAAGCTGGAGTATGATTAAAGCTGGGGTATAATTGAAGCTGGGGTATAATTGAAGCTGGGGTATAATTAAAGCTGGGGTATAAATGAAGCTGGGGTATAATTGAAGCTGGGGTATAATTAACATTTACATTAACTTAAGTATTAATCATAATTACAAACCAGTGCAACTTGGATGCAGTCACCTTTACATACATTGCACTGTCAGTAAACCCTGCCACAAGTATCTCAATCATATCATAGATGAGAAAACATTACATGGACCTCTGGGGCTGAGTGGTTGCTGATTTCCTGTCACTTAGCCCCTCACATCCTTGTAGGGTCTTCTAGGATTCTTCATGAGAGGAAGCCTAGTTTCCAGCTGGCTTCTGATAGAACATTGGTTCTACACTGCTGTTTCTGTGCACATAGGGTTTTCCTCCACCTGTATTTAGCAGGATAACACTATATGACTGAAACACGACACTATAAAAATGTAGTGTATATACCACTGAAGCTAAATAATAGCTCGCAATTCTGCTTTGTCACATTAACTAAAGCCCACATAATGTTACAACAGAACATGACATAGTGAAAAAAGGAACAGGAAGATCTGTATGATACAATAATCCAGAAAAGTAAATAATGCAGATTTGTTATTTGTTCTTATTGCAGCTAAGACAATTAAACATTCAGAGTTAATTTACTGAAGTACCATTAGAACCAAGTGTAAATACTTCTATCTCTTGTGAAATAACACAAATCAAATTGAAGAAACAGGACCCTTAAAAAAAAACGGGACTCTAAAATTTACCTTCTTTTAGATAGTTGGCTGTCAGCTGAAAAAACAACATAACAAAAGCACCGCATGTGAATACCAATGCTCGTCTTTTTTAAAACAAGAGTGCCAGTGCCGCCACAAAATATAGGTCAAATAGCAGTATCAATATGTATCCATTTTTCTTCCTGAGTATAACTCTTGCAAAAATCACTGAACCGGAAAATCACCGCTTTATGCACATCTACCCATTATAGTAATGACATTGACCAATTTTAATTCCTAGTTTAAAAAAAAAAAATTACCACTCCAATAATGCATCCACAAGATGCCTTAAAATATATGGAAAATGCTACTTAATTGGGAGTTATATTTTTAAGCCTAGAGAGACTCGGGACTCGTGCAGGGAAAATTATAAACTTAAGTAATAACTGCCTCTCTCTATATAAATAATATTAATATTAAGAGAGATTATTATTAATTTTTTTTTTATATTTAATGTAAAGGTCCTGTTCATAGACATGTTATTAGGTCAAAACGGTAGAAAAGAGAAATAGAGGGGGGCAGTATGGTTATTATAAGCCGCCCATTAAAACATTTTGTTTTAATCTTTTCTTGTTAAGATTGAGACTGAATAACTGCATAGAGGAAATCAACTGTATTCAATGACATCGTGTATATTTTATGAAAAGTGTTCATATAATGCGATCAGATACTTGAAGGATCATGATTATTTGAATATAACAAAAGGGTCTATATTATGAAAAGCAGTTTAAAACTGCAACCACATTTTTGATGATCATGTTTTTCACATCTAACAATTTGACATATCTTAAGAAAAAAAAATGCAAGCTTGCGACAATATAATTAAACAGTGGAAGTCAACTGTAGTCACTGACATGTCTAATCTGTAACTTATGTTCATTTATTGCGAGCATAAAGGTCAATGCATGACAATTGTAAACAACAAGCGGCAACCCTTATGAAAATGGAAAGTTTGCAGCAACTTTGCCGCAACTTTGCTGCAAATTAGCAGCAAACTTATTTATTTGCAGTAAGGTTTGCAAGAAGTTTGCATGACATTGCGGCTAGTGGTGAAGTTTCTGTGACTTTGCTGCAAATTCACAGAAAGTTTGCAGCTAGTCGCAAACTTCGCAGAAAGTTTGCAATAAACTTTAATGAAACAATTCATGTCGCTAGAAGTTTGCAAGAAACTTAAATGAAAAAAAATTAGGTTGCAGAAGTTAGCAGGAAACTTTTATTACAAAATTCATGTTGCAGGAACTTTGCAGGAAACTTAGGTAGACAAAAAAAAGTCAGGTCACTGAAAACCTTTATTAAAAAGTTCATACTGAAGGCATTTTGCAGGAAATTTTTGACAAAAAAAGGTATTCACAAAAACCATATTTTCTTAAATGTATAACAATAGTTATTGGCTTGGTTGAAAAATACTTTGTGTCAAAAGGTTACAATATATGATTTTTAAGAATATCTTATAACTTAGGTACAGTGCCAAAGTGGACATGATTTGTGACATATTCCAATGCATGATGGTTATCTATCAAGAAAATGTAAACTTGAACTTGAAATAAATATGGCAAAGATAATATATTATACTGTATACTGATAAGATTTTCTTGAATTTGTTAAGATCAAAACAATATTATGGCATTTAATTGTACAGAACCTGTTCTTAAAAAAGAACAAGAGCTCCGCGAGGCGAAGCATAATACGCCCGTAATATATGTGCTGTCCTAAAATGCAGCAAGTTTGAAGAGAATCGAATCAAAACTGCTTGAATAGGAGTCCAGACACTGTTAATTTCACATATTTTCAACAAATCAAGGGTCATAATCCAGGAGTGCTTGGGGTGATTTGGCTGGAAATCGAACTTGTCCGAGATACACATTGTCAGCAAGTTTGAAGAGAATCGGATCAAAACTTTTTGAATAGGAGTCCGGACATTTCAGTGGATGCTGCCCGCCATGGGTGAAAACATAATACGTCCGTACAAAATTTGTAAGGGCCTATAAAAAAAGAAAACGGATTTCCTCCCAAAACTTATATAAAGGATATTTTTCACGGATATATATGAAAAATAATCTTACTGAGAATGAGAAGTAAAACAATTTTAACATTTTCACTCATGCATGAAAACATTAAAATTGTGTCACTTTAAAAACAAATTTCTTTTTATTTTACCAATTAAATGATCAGTGAATAATAAGATAGAACGCAGTCTTTCATCAGTAAGCATAATTTACTTTATTATTAATCAGATTCTTTTTTGTTTGGGACATCACAAAGATAGATCTGGTCATCACCAAAATTGATATTGACAAGAACAGAAATTATTTTAGCAACATCTATAACAACTGTAGAGTTCTTAGGCAAACAAACTGCTATATGGGTTACACCAACATTCATAAAATTGTCTGCATCTACAATAGAAGGTTTGTTCTTTTCATATTCTTGTAGCACAGCCAAAATAACAGAATTACAGGAACAAATATTTTGAGAACAAAAACAAAACTTAGCATAAATATAGTACAGTATGCTACCAAAGCAAAGTCTATTTGATTCAACATCAAAATATTTTACTGAAAATGTATTTCTCAAAAGCACCCGACTATACTCAGCAGAATGCAAAATCTCTCCGCGTAATACAATGCGTTTATATTTGACAAGTCTTGAAGGTTTTTGGCTTATTTCATGAATCACCTTGACAACCTCTGCCAAGTGGACAACCACCTGTGGATGCCCCTGATAAGATGATTTTACTTGGTTGGTTACTGGAAAGTTTATCAACAAACCTTTTTAAATCTATGTCATCAATCGAAGCTGACATTTTTGAAAAGTTTTGAAGTATGTTCAAACCACCAAGAATTTGCAACTCAACATTTTGTGTTCCATGGAACAATTGAAGCAAAGTACCATTTGCATCTTCAAAATGAAAACAGGAATATACCCACAAGGGTCCAAGATCTCTCACACATTTTGGCAGATGTAACAATGAGTGAATGTTCAAAGTCATGTATCTTTGGCCATATAGTGTTGAGAATGTATACACGAAATATGAAAATAGTTTTTGGGATTCTTCTAAGTCTTTTTCAGAAACGCAGTCAGTGCACAATAAATACACTGCTTGAACAAAACATGCATAGTGTAAGAAATAGTCAGAAGATAATATATCTTTTAAGATTGGTAAGGAATAGTAGAACAGCCATGATCTAAACTCTGAGGCCTTCCAATATTTAAAATGGTTTGAAATTGTGCGTGGAATCCTAGTTATGAAAGTTGGTGGTTTTATTTTCATTAAACGTTCATCAAGTAAATCCACAGCATTGAGATACTGAAAATTTCTCTTTTGACATTGATGGGCTGATCCAAAGAGTAATCAAAGTTTTTGTTATACCAAGTAATATACCATGCATATAATCAATAGCACTGCAGCGGACAAAATCATATGAGCAAAACGCCATTAAAAAGGACGGTCCTTTCATTCCATTTACGGTTTTCTTCTGTTCAACTGCATTAATGGCATCAACGCAGCACTGTTCTTTTGTCCTATCAGCAATTGGAGCAGCAGTGACATCATATGGAAAAACACGAACACTTCCTCCTTTTTCAGTTCTGAATGTTTCTCCTTGGTGAAAACATCTCATACAGCTGAATTCCCCATTATACTGGTTGCAATTCATTACCAGACTTTTAGCAGGCAAGTCTGCTGTACCACACAATAGAAAAGCCTTGCACAAATGTTCATTACCATTTATATCAATACTGACACCATATGTTTCTAAACTCTTTAAAGAATCCATCAATGGTCTAGTGTATAAACTCATAACAGGCTTTCTGTCTCCGAACCACAATCCTGCAAGAATCATATTTTCTTTTTTGATTCGCATGTTATACGGTAATTCATTTATAACCAAATAAAAAGGCCATATAGAAAACTTTGAACTCTTAAAAACTGGAACACCATCTGTCTTCCAAGTGAAAGATAAATTAAAAGGATCATCTGCGAACAAAGGCCCTCCATTTGCTGAAAATTGTTTGTAAATTTCACCATCATAAATATCTTTTATAAATCCATCTTCCCTCTTTCTTTTGAAACGACGGGACAGTATATCTTCAATTCCAGGTTTATTGAAAAAGTTTTTTAGTTGGGATTCTAGCGAAACTTCTATGAAATATGCCTTTTCTTTTTTTCCTGATAAATTATTATTACATATAGGCTTTGGACAAACTGCGTCATTTTCAGAAACACTGGTGTGGCATTTGCAGCAATAGTAGTGTTTTTTTAATGGAGAATTCAAACTTGCAAAATATTGTCGAAACATATAAGCTTTTTATACCAGGATGAGGTTCTAAGCAGTGCACACCTATTAATGTTAGTAAATCTGCAAGTTGTGAACCACTGATGTTGTGACAAATGACATACATGAGTATGAGTACCATACTTGTTTGCACAGTCAGACTATGACCTTTGTAAATAGGTTTGCTTGAACTATTTTCAGGTGGAGCGTCTTCGTTTGTTTCTTCTTGATCATCAGATTCTATTTCCTCATCTCTGTATATTAATTCTTCCCACCTTTTGTCTGTCATAAAATCATCATTTTCCCCAGTTCCATCACTTTCAATGTTTTCCATTAATATTAAGTCATAAATCTTCTCTTGTGAATGATGTGCTTTTTTTTCAGGTTGTTGAAGTTCCTGATTGTCAATTCCCACATTTATTTCCTCTTCACCACTGACCATTCCAGATTCTACTACCTCCTCCTAATTAACAAGTTCAAGTTTACGTTTTCTTGGTGCCCTTTCCCCTTTACTGTATGTTGATGGACGAACACGGCCCAGCTTATCAACTTTCTTTTCCATTTTCTGTAATGAAATAGGAATGTAAATTACTATCAATAAACACATGCATTATATAAATTATTAAAACCCATCATAAACGAATTTCGTTTTTTTTTAAAGTAAGCAAATATCAGTCTTAATTCAAATCATAAAAAGACGAAGACTAGTACAGCTAGGTTATTCAAGCCTGCACCTGTCATTTTCAGACCCGTACCAAAATTTACAGGCCCCTTATAAAGTTACAATGATATTTTCATTAAACAAGAGGGCCAAGATGGCCCTAGATCGCTCACCTGAGAAAAGTATCATTCATTGCCTGTACAAAACAGATTGCTTTAGAATTAAGATGATGAGGTGAAACAATGTTCAGGAATTTTCTGACCCCATCCACAAAAGATATCATCATGACAAACCTTCTGCCAAAGTTTGAAGATGATTGGACCAAAAATGTTGCCCTCAGAGTATAAACAAGATTTTTCTGCCCTCAGAGTATAAACGATTTTTCTAAGATTTGACCTACTGACCTACATTTCTATCCAGCCCCACCCGTTTTCAAACTGGTTCGAGATATCATCATGACAAACAATCTGACCAAGTTTGAGGAATATTGCATCAAAACTGTGGCCTTTAGTGTGTAAACAAGATTTTTCTAAGATTTGACCTATTGACCTACTTTTCGGTCCGGCCCTGTCCATTTTCGAAAGGGTTCAAGATATTATCAAGACAAACATTCTGACCAAGTTTGAGGAAGATTAGATTAAAACTGTAGCCTCTAGTGTGTAAACATCAAAATTGTTGACGGACGACAAGATTTTTCTAAGATTTGACCTCTGACCTACTTTTTGATCCAACCTGACCCATTTTCGAAAGGGATCAAGACAACATTCTGGCCAAGTTTGAGGAAGATTGGATCAAAATTGTGGCCTCTAGTGTGTAAACATCAAATTGTTGACGGACGACGGCAGACGGACAATCAAGTATCCCAAAAGCTCACCCTGAGCTATGCTCAGGTGAGCTAATAAAATACAGGCCCCTTATAAAGTTACAATGATATTTTTATTAAATAAAATAACTGTTGCAATCTGCTTATCACTTGTATTTGCATTGATTTTTGTCAGGTTGGGCTGTAAGTCTTTGTATGGATAAAATATACATGTCTGTGATTCCAAATCAAGAGGTCAAATGGGCCTGTACACAGTGTTACTTTGGAAAATTACAGTCCCAAAACAAACAATATCATACTGTCTGTGCTCTTACGGAAAGAAGCACCACGGAAAAAGTGTGATAGAGTCTGACAGACGGATGGACAAACATGATGTAGGATTGATGCCTATGTGCCACCTCTATTTACATTGTGACACAAAAATGCTGGCATTGGGCTTGATATGGCTTAGTCTATGACTGAATAATGGAAATCATTATATGTGTTTACATTGTGTAAAACTCCATTGTAAGTTTGAGATATTTTATAAATATAAGTGAGGTACATGGCAATCCTGCATGAATTTCTGGATTTTAATCACTGTATGGATTTTGTGGTTATGTGTGGTTAAATTTAAGGCATTTTTTGTGCTCTTTCTAAATTTTTCTTGACATGTCAGTGTATATTTCTTATGAATAAATTAAAGCGGGCGCCATGGTCAAGGTGGTAACATACCTGACTGCGGATCCGCAGGAGGTATGTGGGTTTGAACCCCATGAACTTTCCAGGCACTAATTAAGTAATCTCTACTGGAGATCAAGCATAGGCCAATAAAAAACAAGAGGGCCATGATGGCCCTGGATCGCTCACCTGGTATCATTATGCTATGTAAAATCAAGCGACCCCTGGGGCAGAGCCAATTTTGACCCCAGGGTCATGATTTGAACAAAGTTGGTAAGAATCGACTAGACAATGCTACATACCAAATATCTAAACTCTATGCTTTGTGGTGTCTGAGAAAAAGATTTTTCAAATTGTTTTCCTATTAGCCTATGTTAAATCAAGTGACCCCTGGGGCAGGGCCAATTTTGACCCAGGGTCATAATTTGAACAATCTTGGTAGAGAGTCATAAGACCATGCTATATACCAAATATCTAAACTCGAGGCCTTGTGGTTTCTGAGAAGAAGATTTTTCAAGTTTTTTTCTATATTAGCCTATGTTAAATCAAGTGACCCCTGGGGCAGGGCCAATTTTGAGAAGAAGATTTTTTAAATTTTCATTTTTAAAATCTATTTTTAGCTCCTGTGACCTACCTATTCACCCAATCAAAATAATTTGAACAACTTTGATAGAGGTCATGATAAGGTTGATTCCTGTGAAGTTTGGTCAAAATCCATCCAGTGGTTTAGGAGGAGAAGTTGTTTAAAGGAAAAGTTGACGCAAGACGCACGCACGGACGGAGGGACGACGGACAAAAGGCGATCACAAAAGTTCACCATGAGCACGTTGTGCTCAGGTGAGCTAAAAATAACCGGAGCGGATCTCAGTAGAGATTACTAATTAAGTACCGTTAATCCCAGGAACAATCGACATAAAATACTGGTAAAATACCATAAATATTATTGTCTTTTAAGATATTTCCTCAGAAAAATAAAAGCAAAAATAGTTGAGATTGATTGAGTTCTATCATTTAATCTGTTCTCTCAGTGTAAATGAATTGACAAACAAAAAATGTATAGATCTTGAAAATTCATATTTATGAATATATTGAAGAAAAAAGTAATTAAGCTTCATTGTTTAAAGAATATAAGCACAGTTGACCTATCATGTCTGAAATGTACATTGGCGCGTATGCATGCAGATCTATTCTTGTGAGAATGAAGCAAAGCGACGATGACTTCTGATAGTCTTATAGAATCGGTTCATACCCAGGACGATGTGTACCGCTTATGAGGACGATGTGAACCATCGCTTAAGACGATGTGAACCAGTTTCTAAAACCACTTTGGTGCTTGTGATTTCAAGTTAAATTATCATTTGTATGTATGATTTATTATATCAGATGATGTTTGTCATGAATAGTTATTAGTTTAGCATGGTTTATATGTTATTTTGGACCAAATTTTATTTGATTAATCATATCAAACTAATACCAATTTTACGCAATTGGTGTTAAGACTGAAAAATAAAAATTTAACGCTTACTTAAATAATCATACCTAATTAATTATAATGATAATAGGGCTGTGTTTTTTAATTCCATTTTAGGGAATCTCATAATACATGCGTTCAAAGTTAGCCGATGTTAATTACACCTGATTAACTCCTGAATATTGTAAGTAATTGGTGCCAAAAACAACACTTAAAAGTATTATCATACACACATTACCTCATGTGAGGAAGCCTTCCAGCTGGCTTGCGGTAGGTCGGTGGTTCTACCCGGGTACCTCTGTGTACTCGGGGTCTTCCTCCACCTGTAATTAGCTGGACGTCGCTATATGATTGAAATACTATCGCAGCGACGGTAAACTCCAATACAACAACAACAACACACATTACCAATCAATTAAAATAAATCTAATAAAGTATTTAAAAAGGTGCCGCTTGTCTTGCTTGTAACATTACATATTGTACATACGACGTACGTTTGGCGGTACATATGACAAAGTTGGATATGTATTGACATCAGTCAGTTGATTTAATTGTTTTGTTAAATACCCTTATTTTATTTTGGCTCAAATACCTCATTTCATCTTACCGCATTGTACGCCCAAGGTTTTGATATCAACGTAATGTGTTTGAAAAGAAAATAATTGGATTGCTGAACAGAACAGAACTTATACAAAGTATACAACATGGAGATATAAAAAGAAATTACAAAGAGTATTAGCAAACAAAGGTTCCGGTTTTGATAATAAGAAAATTATATGTGTACAACTTGAGTAAGGAAAAGAGATAGGGGATAGAGAGAACAAATTACAACATATGTTCATGTTAAACAAGAGAGGGAGTCTTAAGTCCTAAAAGTCTTAAAAAAATCGATCTCATAATATATGGGATGGGGGTTAATCAAAACTCAAATAGTTAATTTAACATTAAAAAAGGTATATTTTTCAAAACAATATTAATAAATATCAGGGTTCACATCGTCTCCTCAAAATGGTTCACATGGTCCTGGGTGCAGGTTCACATCGTCCCGGTTCACATCTTCCGTCACCCGTCATATAAACTTCAGGAGTGCATGAGAGAAGCAATATGCTTATATTGTAAGCTGTCCGTTAAAATAAATTTTAATTAAAAACCGTTTGTTTTGTTTGCTTATATTAATTACGTACTCAAGCTGATTGGTTACGAAGTGTTTGTGTACGAATTAAGTGATGTGAATGAATTACGGACGATGTGAACCTTGGACGATGTGAACCGCCTTCGGTTCGTACCTAGGACGATGTGTACCGCTTATGAGGACGATGTGAACCATCGCGTAAGACGATGTGAACCAGTTTCTATAACTATTTTGGTGCATGTGATTTCAAGTTTAATTATCATTTGTATGTATGATTAATTAAAGCAGATGATGTTTGTCATGAATAGTTATTAGTTTAGTATGATTTATATGTTATTTTGACCAAAATTTATTTGATTAAATCATATCAAACTAATACGGAATTTACGCAAATGGTGTTCAGACTAAAAATTAAGTTTATAATTAATTTCTAAGAGTAGTATTGAGTTGATTAATTATTACCATTAATATTATTAATATTATTTTCATGCTATTTTTTTTAATATTGACATTTTTTAAGATTCATATGATTTTATATGTTAATATTTCAAGGTTATTTTTTTTTATCGGAATTCTTTTTGGATTATTTTTTTGGATCATGTGTACGAAAAATTTATACTTATATTTTATTAAAATGACCCTACACTTACACACTAACAAAACGCTATCACTCTTTCACAATGTAATGTGTTTGATAATAAGATAATTGGATTGCTTTATTCTTTAAAGTCTTAAAAATCGATCTCGTACTATATTGGATAGGGGTAAATCAAAACTCAAAAAGTTTATTTAATATTAAAAAATGTGTATTTTTCAATACAATATTTATAAATATCATGGTTCACATCGTCTCAACAAAATGGTTCACATCGTCCTGGGTGCAGGTTCACATCGTCCCGGTTCACATCGTCGGAGGTTCACATCGTCCGTCACCCATGTGAATAGCTGGTACTTACGGTTGTCGCTGCAGAAAAATGTCGTCCAGTCGAGCTCCTCTGCTATATGCAATATATGATACATGAACTCTTGACTTTGAAATCAAGTTCTAACGATAACATTAACAGCAATTCCATGTGACGAGACTAGCAACAAGTAAAAGATCCGAAGTCAACCGAAATCAGTAGCAGACTGGTTTGTCTTTCTTTTTCCACTCGGAACCCTCGCTCATTTCTACGAAATAGACTATTACGGATACAGCCGAGTAGTTACGATTGTTCTTTTACATGAACGATAACCATTCAAGCGCGCCTAACGGTCAGCAGAAGAATTAAGCGCGCCTAAATTTAAAATTTTTGAAATGTCGAGGAGGAAAGTTAGAACGCCTGGGAGATTTTTGAACTCGATACGTGAGTACCTTTGAATTGAGATATATATATATATACATTTTAATGATGATCCGCTCAAAAATTTAAGCTGCATTAGGACTGTCACTCAGCACATGACATTGATTGCATGATAACAGATTATATTCATCGAACGGGCATGATCATGCAGGCCATGAGTATTACAGGTGTATTATATCATAAATATATATTGACAGATGGATGTACCTTTACTTGAAACTTTTTAAAATAAGCTAGTCTCGTTTAACACCACTGAACTTATTTTATTTAGTTAAAAATCTCATTAAAAACAACAGGGATCGGCCATTTTGAAATTCCTATATATTCAAAGCACTGAGAGTACTGTTAGAAGCGAAAGTTAAATCGTGTAAATAATAGTCAATTTACATAATAATATTTTTTTTTAATTTAAATTAATGTTTGTTTGTTTTTTCACAAAATTTCGGGGCCCCAGGAGATTTCTGGCAAAACTGCAGTATGTCTCGATCCGTAAGCTTCGTCTTTCTTGTTATATGAATTATTGTTATACTTTATAAGCTAAGTTTGGGTGCCTCCCGGCCATGGTCTGATCAATAATTATAAAATTTTGCTCGATCAACCCCTCACTGCTGTCATGAGTAATTTAAATCTTGGCAGGGTCAATCAGATTTTTCATGTAAGGGCCAATCTATTTTAACTGAACCCTTGCAGCTGGCTTAATTTATGGTAGGTCAGTGGTTCTAATCTAGCTGTAGTATACTTTGGGTCTTTCTCCATGTCCCTGCAATTAATTATTGTCTCTTAAATTTACATAGACTGTTTCAGCATCTGTAATATAGCTCTTGTACACACACACAAATTTAATTATGTGAATAAAGGCATTATGATTGATAATGATATAAAGCAATTAAAATAATTTTGGTTTGTTTTCAGAAATATTGCCTCTTTATTATGTTTTCACACTCACAGTATATAAACTTGATATATTTTTATATATATTAAAAGTAATTGCTTTCGAAATTATCAATAGTTATATCAATGCAGATCGACATATATCTTTATGCAACTAAATTTCAGAGTGGTATATTGTCAAATTTTATGATGGCGAGTTCAGTGATCCATTGAAAGCAAGTTCCCTAGAAAATGAAGAGGGTGTCTCGGGTGAAGATATGGTTGTACAAGTGGGAGATGACTGTTCTGCTCCTTGGGTTGATAATAACATGTATGAGGGCACTGATGTTCATATTGGAGGTATTATATTCATTATTTCAATTTACTTATAGATACAAATATGATCAAAGATGTATATATGCATCAAACTCAATGATGATTGTTCATTATAATTTACAATAGCAGTTGAATGCCATTTGTATTTCTATAATATTTAATCATTGAACAAATAAAATAAGCTATAATATACTGATATATGACTGCTCATAAAATACAGGCACACTATAAAATTCATTGCCCTATTTAAATACATATTAATATATCTTTTGTTGTAGTAATAACTTTTATGTACTGCAGATACAAAGGAGAGTTGCTATAGATTTAAAAAAGAAAGTGTTAGCGGGACAGAAAAGGAGTCCAAATCAACAGCCAGAGCAGGGAAAAAAACCCAGAAGAAACAAGACAAAGAACCAGCAGCTAAAAAACAGAAAGGTATTGTAATAGTTTTTGCATCAAAACTTACTGCATCATAATAACTTAGTGATTGTGTTAAGAAGATGATGCTTCATATTGATTTTTATTTGGTCTCTTTTTGTCTGTTTAGTCATTGTGATACCCTTGGCGTTGTCATCATAAAATTGAAGTGAAGTCACAAAACTTTAACCTTACCCCATAACTCAGCGACCGGTCCACGGATTCAAATGAAAGTTATGCATCTTAAGGTTTTTTTTTTGTTTTTTTGTTGTTTTTTTTTACTTAGAAATTCATGCAAAAACTTGAACCTTGCTCATAACTAAAAAACATTATAGATTTTTAAATCAACAGCATATTTATGATTACAAACTTTACAAAGATTGATGTCATATTTTTGTATTGTAGAAACAGCTCAAGAAAAAAAGGAAACTGCAAAACTACAGGCAGAAACAGAACTGCTTCATGCAAACCAAATATTTCAAAATATATATAATTCAGTTTCTCCACATTCTCAGCCTCTTTGTCTGCATGTCACACCCCACTCGCAGCCTGTATCCAAACCTCTATCACCTAGCACTCAGCCTGTCTCCCAACCTGTCACCCCAACTCTCAGCTGTCTCCCAACCTCGCACACCCCACTCTCAGCCTGTCTACCAACCTATTTCACCCTGCTCCCAGTCTATCTCCCAACATGTCACTCCCAACTCTCAGTCTGTCTCCCAACCTCGCACACCCCACTCTCAGCCTGTCTACCAACCTATTTCACCCTGCTCTCAGTCTGTCTCCCAACCTTCCACATCCCAATCTCAGCCTGTCTCCAAACCTGTCACAACACCAGCCAATCTCCCAACCTCCACACACTCTCAGCCTGTCTCCCAACCCTCACACCCCCAATCTCAGCCTGTCTCCCGACCTGTTTCACAAACTGTTTCACCCCACTCTCAGCCTGTTTCACAACCTCTCACATCCTGCTTTCAACCTGTTTCAGGACCTGTTTCACCCCACTTTCAGCCTGTCTTACAACCTCACATCCTGCCTCAACCTTTTTCAGAACCTGTTTCACCCCACTCTCCCCACCCTGCTCTCAACCTGTTTCACAACCTGTTACATTACAATTCTCCTCTGAATCTGCTGCCTGTGAATTCTCTCCTACTATGTCAGCCTCTAATTTAGAAGCTCCACCTCAATCTTTTCCTCACTCACTCATAGCATTTGAGGACTGTTGAAACTGCGTGCTCAAAGATGAGCAAATAGCAAATTTGCAAAGCTATATAAAGAAACTGGAGAGTGATGTTGAATTCTGGAAAAGACAACAAAACAATGGTATGATTTTTGTGTGTGTGTTATGAATATACTAGATTTGTGCATAGAAAGAGCTTGTAAACACAAATAACAGTGTCAGTGTCGCAAATTGACTTCATGAAACTAGGTAATAAATTAAGAATGATTGCCTAAAAGAAAGTTATGACAACTTAAATTTAAACCATATGGTCACATCTTACCTTGTTATATTCAGCTTTTATGAAATAATTCAATATAGTCATGGTTACCCAGATGAGTGAAAATAAATGCCCACGTTGGCTCTATTTATTCTAATAAAACAGATTAAAAGATTTTTTTGGGAGAAACTGGGACATTGACTAATGTTCACATTTCCTATAGCTAATTGAAAATATTACCTACAGAAATGAAAACATTAAAATGTTTATTTCCAGATGAAAATTTGGCATCCAGCACCATGGCAGTTATCCCTAGCTCCGATGACCACTATTACCCAAAACGAGGGGTCAGAGTAGATAAATGTTTCTACGTATGTATAGTTTTAATTATTATTTGGTACTGAACCACATGTAGGCTGTCATACTTTATGAATGCATGAACAAACAAAATTAAACAACTGCAGATCTACATTGTGATCCTCCTTATATGGCAATATATTAAGTTAAATTGTGAAAAACAATCAAACAACAATATTAACCTAATTGTAGTTACATGTATATATGTACATTATAGTAACTATAACTTTATATATGATACAGATATGGAGATTTATCCAGTTGCGACAATATTCAGTCATATAGTGACATCTAGCTAATTTTGGGTGGAGGTAAACCAGGGTGCACAAAGGCATCTTGGTCGAACCACCATCCTACCACAAGCTAGCTGGAAGGCTTAGTCACATGAAAATCTGAATGACTGGCCTACATTAAGGAATTGAACCCTTTTGAACATTTCAAATTATGGTCAAAGATGCCTATATATCCCATATTAAAATATTTTTATAACTCGATATCGTACTAAATGATGTTAAATCATACCTCGATTTAATTTACCGGTCCCGACATTGATAAATCAGACATAATTACCCTTTGTAAGTCGATAAGGTTGATTGGCTTCTACCGCCGAAGTGTGAAAGCCAATTATCAAGCTGAGACTTCGCACCGTTAGAAAAACACCTCGTGAAAACAAACTGATGACAGACGGTAACAAGCGGTCCGCATTAATTGCTGACATGAGTGATTATTGTCTGGTGTCAAATATGTTTATATACAGTGGACATCAGTAATTTCTCCACTTTTCAACGATGTCTACCAACGATACACTACTACCAGCTGAACAATCCAGTGAAGGGCCCGGTACTCAACCCGGGAGGATAACTGGATCGGTTGAACGTAGAGGTGTAAAACGAAAGCTTGAAACTAAGTCGTATGAGCAGAAATACACACTTTTGACTATAATAGAAAAAGAAAATCTGTCAATTAAGGACTTTTTTGTGAAGTTTACAAGCCGCTAAGGGTAAACGTCATGGTTGTGTTTATCTAACGATCACCTGTACGGCGTCCACCATTTGTAATATGTACGTACATTTATATACAATGTAAATGTTGCCCATTAAATGTGTTTTATAAAGATGTGCTTTTTAAACATTATCTAATGCATTTTCGTTTGTGCTTTGATATTTTTTTCTCTTTTACAATGTGTTTTCTAGTTGATTAATATGATTAAAATACATGTAAGAAATAAATATCGAGTTAATGTTTTTCTCCGATACCCTATAAGTAATTAACTATAGAATAAATCCCAAATATATAAAAACATCGTATAGCTCGTTCTATGTCATACCTCGATCAAAAAGTAAAGTCCCCTCAATATCGAGGTAACGGGACTGGACTGTACTTTCTGTTCATTAATTCATGTTTTTTCTTTGTTCACTTTGATACAAACACATAGAAATTAGTGTCAATTTAAAAGAAAGGCATGCATTCCTAACAATAAAATATAGATTCAATTTTTAGTCCAGGATTTATAAGGATAAAAACTCATAAAGATTAATCAAGATATATTAATACCAATTAAATATATAAATACCAATTAAATAAAGTGTGCCAATTAAATATTCTAGCTTGTATTATATTTTGTGCCATTAATTCTTCTATTTTTTTTTTCTTAATTGAATTAAAAATAATAAGATTATAGTTGCATGACCTAATTAATACAAATGTTTAAGAGGTACAGATAATTATATATGATAAATATTTTTAAATATAGGTATTGTTTTCCTGTGACATCACTCTTATATATGTAACCTTTATTGTGAAGGAGAATTTTTAAATGGACAATATAGCTAGGATATATAAAAATCAAGTTATATCTCTTGTGCACTTAAGGAAAGAAATTTTTCTATTTTTAATGAATAAACAGAATTAAACAAAAGCAAGAACAAAACAAAATCATCACTTTTGTATGAAGATTGATATCTATGCCATTTTATATCTCTATCAATAATTGCGATGACAGCTCTTTAATTTAACTTCAAGCTAAGTTTTCTCTTATTCAGAACTTTTAAACTGAACATGCAGTCACTGTAATGCTTAACAATTATTTAACCATAACATTATTGTATTAATACTTATTCATTTATTGATGAAAATAAACAATGTGAATCAATTACATTTTAACTATTTTTCAGACTGAGGTAGAAACAGATTGTATCCCTCCCAAACATTATGTACCATTAAGTACTGGTCACCCAATCTATGTGCCCAGTGCCTGGCTAAAACAGACAGAGGCGACGTTTCGGGGGAAATCTTCTTCCTTTTGTTTGAAGATGCTAATGAATGGCTTCTATACCCCCAACGACATCTGTAAGGGGATGACCGCATACAGTATGCTGAAAACAAGCATTGGGGCTAGTTTGCAAGGTACTTTTCTTCATCATTTTATTTGCATATATGATGATCAATAAAATTGTTTGCATATACAAACATTGTAACACCAGTATACAATATGTTATAGACCTTCCAGTGTTGGAAAGTTTAGGAATTTTGGGGCTTAATCAGATATTAAATATTTTGTCTGATTATTTCAAGGGCATACAATATTAAAACTCCAAAAAATACGCTATTAATTCTAATATTTGAATGCGACAGTCATATAATATTATTCAAAACTGATGTACTTATACATATATGCTTATCTGGTTCATTTCCTGTTTTACAATGCCACAATTCGCCTCGTAAAAGTCGTAAAAAATGGTACTGGTATAGCTCCCTTGCTTGGCGCTCAGCATATATAAGGGTAGTTCAAGGACTGGTTGGCCTTGTGTCTGGATAATGTGACTGGGTGTGGTATCATGCCACACGTCTATGGCCTGATACTACAGTGTGGCAGCCCTGTATCTGTCTCAAGTAGACATAGACCCCAAATGACTAAAATACTGTCGATTGGACTTAAACACAAAAAACAAACATACCACAAGTATATTGATCCATCACATTCGCATAAAGTAAAAATATTTTTCTGTAATTGCTTCAGCCTATGCAGTGGAAGTCCTCAAAATGGACAGAAGTCTGATCGTGAAAGCCATAAACACTAAAATCCACACTCTCCTGAGGGCAAAGAAGAATATGGATCAGCATTAAGGACTAAAATTTCAAACAAGACATTACTTTCCATAAGTGAACAAGTACAGAGACACTAAATAATTACATTCTTTTATCATCAGTTAGCATAAAATATAAGGATGTCCTCAATAGATCATTTTTCAATGCATTTATGTACATAAACTATGTGTGCAGGTTTTATTGTGCAGATTAAATTTGTTTAAAGTTGAAAACTTTTGACTTAAATTAGCTTAATTGACAGAAAAATATTTTGGTTTTCCACCTAGAACCCACTTTAATTAGCAACCACCTATTTTCTTTATATTAATAGTGTATTAATTATATTGATAGTGTATATTGTTAATAAGCATATATAATGATATGCAGTAATTTGCTGAGCCTGGTACGTACCATGTATTTTTCCTCTTGTTGCCAGAATATTTTACATATGTTGATACTCATTTAAAAGATAAATATCTAATAGATAAATATCATTGGCTTAATTAATTTGAAAATTGTTTACGATCAAATTAATAACAATTATGCATGATTATTAATTCAAATCTGTATTTACTTTGCCTTTTTAGTCTTCTAGTTTTATTCCAGTCATTTAATATTGTAGTATTTCTATGTATGGGTTCAAACTGTTAGTCTGCCTGTTTTTAGACTGGCGGCTGGCCGCCAGTCTTATGCTGAAATTCGAAATCAGGCCTTTCTGATTTGCATATTTTCCACAACATTTTTAACTGTAGCACTCCGCGCTTTGTACGGATCCATACAATGCAAGCTGAGCTAACGAAAGCGAGTGGAGTATGTTACACAGATGTGTTGCAAAGACGTTTAAATGACATTTAGAAACTCTTTTAATGTGTAAAGTTTGTGTGTCCATTCTTCTTTTACAAATTCCTCAAGCTAAATACAACCATTTTCAGCGTGAACAAAATACCTGCGTCGTTTACAAAACAGAGATTTAACCCAACTGGAGTACATGTAGATCCACACATGCAATCAAGAAAAATAGTGCTTCGCGTAAGTACGTAATTAACCCAAAGTAGTTCAGCAGCGTTTCGCTCGATAATGGTATATTTCGTTGCATTTCTGTTATATTACGTTGCATTTCTGTCTTCTCATAACATCAATAGCCACGCAAAAGCTAGAACAGTGGAAAAAAGCGGTCATAATTTAGTGGAATGGAAGATCACGTGACCCAATGTTTTGAAGTGGTAGGCCTAAAACACGCAATGAAAATTTATGGAGCAATGGACGCAATGAAACTATTACCTAGCAATGGAAATTTTATTTTCAAAATAGCAATAGCATACGAATTAACTTGGTGGAGTTATTAAATTGGAGACATATATATATATATATATATATATATATATATATTCATATAGGCTTCGGCGCAATGGAAAGTCCATTGTGCCTCAATAAAACACGCAAAGGAAGTTTGCTAGACACAATGAGTTGAAATTTGTTATATTATTCTTGCATGGATTCAATGAGTTGAAATTTGTTATATTATTCTTGCATGGATTAAAATAAGAACACAATACTAATGATCTGGCATACGCTTTTTAATATGTTCAATCTAAATAAAGCAGACACACGTACGATGTTTACACTGCTAGCTCCGCTCTCCGGGCCAGGTATAAATTAATGGACAGTGTATCCAGATAAACAGGCATCATATCACAAAATGATAATAATCAATATAATGTTTTAAATTTAATGAATATTTTTAATTTGTGTATCTATATCATCAAGATTTTTCATATACCGCGCAATGTAAATAACCGCGAAATGGAAATTCCATTGCACCTTAAAAATACCACGCAGATGAAAGTTATATGTTCATATGCAAACTCGTACCAACGACAAGTTATGAAGACATGTTATTTATATGTATTAGATACTCCAAATTAAAACTGTTCAATTCATTATAAATTTGTCATGTACCATACTATACACAGCGGATCCATTTTTCGGTGATACCGGTATACCCATATAGCATTGACTGGCGCGTGTATGCCACACTTCCAGTAAATTAATCAAACACGCGCATGCTGACGCAATAGAAGTATGAAGAAGGAAATTTAATATTAAGTTTAGGCTTCTTTCCAAATCACCATCATCAGCATGTAATAATTTTATATTATGAAAAAAAAAAAAAAGATTGATATATTTATAATCAATACAATTTAGAACTGTTAATTGTGTGTGTGTGTGTGTGTGTGTGGTATTGACACGTGCCATTAAGGCCTTCTTCACTCCTTATCTACCGGTACGGGCGGTGGGACTTAAACCCAACAAACAAACAACTGGGAAGGGTGTGCTCGAGTCAATATTCTAGATTACGTTAGTTAGTCGTTGCTTCTGTTCATCATCATCATCATAGGCATGGGATTGATTTTAGACTTCATAAATATAAAGGGTCAGAATATCAAGGTTTATCATTTTTACTATTTTATATTTAGGGCATTTGAAGTCAATTCCATAGTCGAGCGTTCTGTACTCTGACAGCTCTTGTTCAATATATAGTTTATATGTATGTTTTTAATTTTGGTTATCGTGTTCTTATGTTTAATAAAAAAAATGAAAACTATCTTTTCTTGTTTCTTATTTGACAACTGAAAAACTGATACTGACCACATATCCTCCTTTATAAACAGATTAGAATCCAGCATATAAGCTATTTTGGTTACAATCTAGCGCTCTTGCTGCTCACCACAACCAACCCGCCGACAGTCTATCAGTACCTTCGGCGCTTTGATTTGATTATGAATGATTCTGTTAATTTGAATAAATTGTTTTGTGTACATTACATGCATGTCTACCAGGGAATTTTGAGGCAACTTTGCAGGAAGTTTGCAAGAACTTTGCATACTTGTTTGCAGCAAATTTGCTGCAAACTTTTACCATGCAAATGAGATTTGCTGCTAACTTCATTTGCATAAAATGGTTGCAGCAATTTTGCTGCAAACCTCATTTGCATGGTAAAAGTTTGCAGGAAAAGCTGTTTGCTGCATGTTTGCAGCAAACTTCCTGCAAATTCGCAGGAGAGTTTGCAAGAGGATTGTTTTTTTCATAAGGGAAGGTGAAACGACACACAATAATGTGACATTTCGAGTGTTGTGTCGCATTGTTTTGTATCCCGTTGCATTGTCGTGCGTTATTTCATAATGTTGTTTGTCGAGAGTTAACTGCAACACGACACAGAAACATTCCACAACATTTGCACACTATGTACATAGTCGTGCGTCAACCTATCCATGCGAAGCACGACATTGAGCACAACAATATGAAATGACACGTGACAATTTGACATGATGCACATCAATTTTGAAACGACACTCAAGAATTGATGCAATATTTCATGAAAAATGATAATTTCACGCAACATTTGTGCGCAAAAATGTCGAGTGTCATGTCGCATTTTCGTGTGTCATTTTATACAGTTGTGTGTTGTTTTTAATTGTCATGCGGCAATTAAAATTGTCGTTTGCCATAGTAAAGCAACACACACATCTAACGTGGCGCTAACTGATTTACGTAAAAAAGTTTTCAAGTTTGTGACTACATAATTGACAGGTAATACTCAAACATATTGGGTAAAAGATCTGCTTAAACATTGCGACAAAAATGTTGGAAAGATCATTGTTAACGGCATTCAACAAGCCAGTGAACGAAGAAATATATTTTTCGAATCATGCGACTCGTAACTGAATGGAATTGATTTCGCGAAAACCGGTGAAATCGCGATAGCGATTCTAGTCTGTACTTGCTGTGTTGAAATATATTTTTTGTTTCCTCTAGTACCGGTAATCAGTTAAATGAGGCCGGATCTAATTTATCCAAATTAATTATGTCAAGGGAGTGAAATATTCATGATTGGAAAGTTTGATACATTTGCATTAAGAAAAATCAAAATCTGCAGATGAATATTTTTATCAATGTTATAATAATAATAAGATCTTTTAAATAAATGTATCTGATACTGCGTATTTAAAAAAGTCATAATTCATAAAATGTCTCATGTCTAGATGTACGTATATCTGCTTTACGTTTGAACCGCTTATTGTCGAAACTGGCTATCACTTTTGTGGACGGTATTATATATATTACTGCTATTAAGTCATGTGTATATATTTTATGTCCAGTTAAAAATGGGTTTCACTTCCGTTGGCGCATATGCAAAATGGTTTTGCAGTTGAATGCAAAGCTGTGATTGTAATAATTTTCAGTGACCGATAATTTTCTACAACAGAACTTTATTTCTTCCAAGTACAAGATTATTGTACAATATGGAGTAGTTACATGCATAGCTATAAATAGAATACAAATGTTCCGGTTAACAGTTTAAATTCGGTTTAGGCAAGTATAAGTACATACGTATAGGCATTAGTAGGAGGGGTTAGAAGGGTGATAGAAAGAAAGAGGGATGGGTACAAAATCAGCGTTGGGGGAGAGAGAGAGAGAGAGGATGAGAGGGTGTCTTGTCATTAAGAGATTCAGAACTAGAATGATATGATGATTTACACACGAAATAGAACATAGCATAAAAATAGTGTTTATACATATACATATATAGTCATATCCCATACACCTAATCAAGAATGTAAAATGGTAATCAGAAGGTCGATACATGTGTACGAATTGCTGACATATATTAGTCCTTACCAATTTACATTATTATGTGCTTGTTTGGTGGTATCAAATACGTGTTTTGTGTTTGTTTTAAATAGTTTTGCGTGTGATTAATAATATACAATAAGTCACTTAGTCAATAGATGTTTGTATTTAATGTTGTTTATACATGTAGGTAATGACCTACTTATTGATTCACTTGTCGGTCTGTGCAAAGCACATTTTATGTCTTCTGTATTAAGCTGGTAAATAAACATGGTTGCTAAATTTTATCATGATGTGTGGTATAAGTAATGCGTAATGTTTATCTGGTAAATATGCAACCGTAATGTGAAGAACGTTTGGTGTAATCAGTGAATTGTAAACTGTCGAACTATGTAGGCTGCTGTTTGGATAGAGTTTATTGCCTATAAATAATCATATTACAATTGTCGAATTATCTCAATCGGAGTGTCGCTCAGTATCCCTGCAATGGTCGTGAGTTCTATTCCAGCTAGGGCCCTTTTTCTTTAATTCTTATGTTTTAGAAATTCTCGGGTTATATATGTATAGTAAGTTTTAAATACTAGTTAATAAACATCATTTTGCATTTTTTGCTTGTTTTTGTGTGTGTGTGTGTGTGTGTGTGGTTGTTTTTTTTGCATTTGCTTCCATTTGAATTTCAATCATAAACTACAGGACCCTGATATTCAGTCAGTCAGTAAAAAAAAAAAAAAAAAAAAAAAAAGAAAGAAAGAAAACCTTAAAAATAATAATCGACCTCTCTATAAAACTATACATAAATAGCACATTATTTTTAGTAGTAGTAGTAGTATTGTTGTTAACTGAATATAAAGGCTCTGTGCATAGACGGGTTAGGTTATAAGGTCAAAACAGTAGGAAAAAGAAAGAAGGAAACAATATACATATTGTAAATATTTTGTTTTAATCTTTTCTTGTTTAATTTAGGATTAGATATCCCATCTGTTTCAATATTTATAAATATCACAGACTATATGTTATAGAGTCCCTGGATATATTTAGACATAATTTGAATAATGAAAACAAAATCAATCCAGAATTTGAATCAGACGTCTGTGTTATGATAAAGGGCCAGTCTGAAAAGAAAGAAACGGGGTAATATGGAATAAAATAAAACGGTAACTTATGAGGTTTTATGTAACGAAAATCCCCGTTGTGGGCCCCATGCCCCAATAGTGTGAAAGAAAGACAACTGTTGTTTACGAATTGTTGTTATTCCCCTTCAAAATATTGATGCAGTATGTGACCTGATTTTCTAAAGTGAGCGTTAAGATTTAAAAGATGGTTTGAAGAGATTGTTTGAGATTATTTATATGAATAATTATTTTTCGTAAAATATAAGTATTTATACAAGACCTAATTTACGATTGAGAAAACACATTGTCGCACTCGACAAATACTCATCCTTTATCACCAAGATTTGGTTAAACACTGGTATAATGATGATCTTTGAATTAGTGAATATTTGATACTGCCATCATTACTTTAACAACTAGATCTAGAGCCTAATCCTTATTACAAAAATACAACTTTTTCGTCTGCTAAATTTTTTTGCAATTCTTTTAAATCAATTGCTATCGTTACTTCCTCATTTTCATGCATCATTTTTGATTTCCTAAGGTCTTACGTGCATAGTTTAACTGATATTGCCAATGTGAATGTTTTTAGGAGTAATATAATGCATATTTCGTGGGCTCAGTGCAAAAGAGTCGTAGTTTAAATGTATTACAGAACAAGCTGAGACCCTTTTGCGCTGAGCCCTCGATTTACTCCCCATAGTTACGAGTGTAGAGGTGTAAGAGTTCAAAACACGAGTGGGGAACATTCTTTAAAGACCGTGCAAAGTATTTGTATATTTATTTGTAAACTTCATAACATATTCCGTCTGATATTTCAGTTTTCAAATTGTACACTCAATTTAGGTAACTGGAGGTTAAAATCCTTTCGGTTGCAAAATGTTACGGCATTTTTTCGTAATAAAACATAATTTTTTGCCTAGATTTGAGGGTGCATAATAAATAAACAAAATAACGGGATAATACGCAAAAAAATCAGAAATGAACTGTATTCAATGCTGGAAATGAAGACAAAATATGTAGCCATTCGAAATTGATCCTTTCGTGTCCCATTCAGTATTTATCATGTAAACTTAGGTATTATTTTATTACCATCATCAAAATGTCCATTTCAACATAAAAACATACCATATTAATTTTTATTATAAACTGAAATTTACAATTTCGTGTCAATTTAATTAATATCGTTTTAAAATGAGAGTAGCGCAAAACCATTATAAGTGTCGAGGTTTTTCATATTCTGAAACGAGATTGAAGCACGACATACGACATTTTGATCAACAAAATTCAATCTACAACTGTTTTAAAAAATACACGGTAAGTCGATATTTATTGTAATTACGAAGCTACACTAGATAGTGCATTATGAAAATTTATATAAATATCCCCTTTTCAGGTTATTGTTTAGATCCCAGAAATGAAAGTACATTTCGGAAAAGTTCGGACTTTTCTAAGGCTGTGATGGTTAGTGTTTATTTTTAAAATAATGATGCTAAGTATTGTAACCTGATGGTTACAATACCTGTATTATGTGAAAATTGTGAAAATATGCATATTGTTTAAAATATCTAGTGCAAGTATTTACATAAAATAAATTGAAAAAAAAATCCACCTAAAAAGGGGGGGGGGGTGGACACTGACAATAGTCGTAAGTGTAAAGAAAGACCAGGGGCAGCTATATCCAGTTTTCAAGCCAAAATTCAACATTCTGTTCACCTCAGCAGCATTTAACAACATCTCAAGCAACCATAGACCATTTCAATAGGAGTTTGGCAATATTCAGTATAATTTGTAACTAGACTGACACATCAGTAACTGGTGGAATATTTGATGCATATGTTTACTACCCAACGGAACACTGTGTGGAATGTTATACCAACATGAAGACGTGGTGTTCAGAGAGGGCATCTTGACTTACATAGGTGAATGTCTCATTTCAGAGTGAAAATATATAACATGTGCCTGTCTGCCAATCAACGGATGCACAACATTCATTGACAATCCTGTCATAAAATATTTTCTCTTTTTTCCTCTTTTTCTTTTATTTTTGATGATTTGTTTCTTTTATTTTACCTTCATTTTATCAACAACAAAAAAAGGGACCTTGCTTGTTTCTTGTTTAAATAAAAATAATAAAAATATATATAACACTGTTTTGGAATATGAATCAATGACTAAAAAAAACGATGTGTCCTGAACATGACCCTTCTTAGTTCAACATTGCACATCAAGCTCAAGGTGCACTGTGTCCTATCTTCTGATGTCAACAAATTTGCTTTAAAAAACATATCTTCAGAAACTACTTTTAGGATGCCCATTTGTTGTTTGCATTGGCAACCAACAAAATTTGATTATGAAAAGAAAATCCTGTCCCCAGAAACAAAGGGCCAGAAAAATTAAAGGGCTAGGTTCACTAAGGCTAAAAATGTGCCCTGTTTCGGAAACTCGTGAAAATTTCAGAAGAGGTACATATTTATATGTTTTATCAGTAACAACAAAAATTTTGTTGATAATTTCCTTTATTTGGTTACCATAGCAACTAAATAACATAAATCTTTTTTTTTCTGTTTTAAAGCAGTATTTTTCTATTTTTGCCAACATATCATTACATACATTATGTAATTAAAGATAATATAGCTTTAAACATTTCCTAGGTGGAAATTTAAAACATGAATGCACAAATACATTATGGCATTTCCATGGCAACTATACAATTAATCATATCTTGCAACACCGCAAAATACTTTGAATCATTAGAATATTAATGTTAATTCTATTTCTATCAATTTTATATAGTAATGTAAATGTACATACTGGCAGTCATAATTTAACAAAAAGCGCCAATAAATAACATAATAAAATATCAGTGTTGCTATAGAAACACTTAAAATTATGAAAATCAACAATTAATTATGTACTGAAATCATTGACAAACATTGGCATCCGTTTTTGCATAAATATTATAAAACATTAAGATCATTATTTATTATTATATAACTTTTCCCGACTGGAAATTTTAATATGTCATCTCATTTTCTTGTTTCCATAGAAACCATGCTTGTGCTTAAAAAATATAATAATATATGCTAGTAATGTTAAAACAGCGCATTTAAAATTTGGGCAAAGTGGATTTAATTTTATCATGTACAATAATCATTACAAAAAATGTCCAAGTATAACCTTAACATACACTCAATAAATAACTATTAAAGAAATGATATCTAACTTTGATTAAATGTTTAAAAGTCTCCAAGACAAAGTGCGCATATAGTATTTTGGTTTCCAGTACTTTGAAACAATGCGAGTGACTTCCCTTGAATTTTGGTTAAAGCACACTAAAGGTTGATGAATAAAGATATGTTTTCTTCCACACAGAATAAGTTTTTTTAAGTGCTGCATTCTTTGTTAGGTTTTTTTTAATTTCTTTTATTTTACTGAATGTTTTCCATCAAAATGAGCGATACACATAGGACATTATTTTATCTTCTGTTAACATACGTTCGGATAGAAATAATTCGGACACGAGGACGGGTAAATACCAATATCAGGAGAATGCAAGGACCGTTTCCACGGCATACTTGTGCTTTCATGATTAGTACTTTATATTAAAATCATGACTGACTGGGTATCATAATAACAACAATATTAATTTCACGGGAAAATGAATTGATATCAATTGACATTCTTTGTTAAAAAAGCCAAATTTATAAATCGTTTTTCTTAGGTACGAAGAGCCAAACCCGACACGACAATATTTCAAGACTCAATTCACAATACATTTGACATCATTATCTGAAAAGGAGAAATTGTCTCGTGTGGCTCTTCATATTTATTTTTAACCTAATATTGCAACAAATACTCTAAAATTAACCATTTTGCCTTTTATGTATGATATGGTAAAAGCTTTTTTCTTTATATAAGGGTACTTCTTATGTACTATTGTGCCTTTTTCATATAGAAAATAAGTCATCTTTTATAAAGGAATTTGGTTTTCAGGAAATAGATAAGATTTTATATTTGCAAAATAACAGGGCAGAAATACAAGGTTCGTGAACCTAGTATCTGTTACAAATTGCAACCTTATGGCTATCTACTGTCATTGCTAAAATTAAGTCGTCCCTTAAACCAATGGTCAGAATTTAATTTCAATTTGCCTTCTTCCATATTTGCTTATACTTTAAGTTTATTCCTCAATAAAATGGAGCACCAGATGGTTGGCTAGTTTCCTAATATTTATACTGTTTATATATACACTCAACTCTGTTTTAAGCGGTCAGTCAAGGGAACAAGGGAAAGTGGTCGCTTAACAGAGGTGACCGCTTAATGAAATTTAAATGCTACGGTTTAGTAATGTTAAAACTGACCGCTAAATACAGGTCGACCGCTTAGTACAGGTGGTTGCTAATACAGGTTTTATTGTATATGTATAGAAAATCTTTGTAACTAATGGTCAAACTTTAACTTCATTTGGCACAAATGGTCACCTCATAGTTCTCTACCACTATAATATCTTAAGTTGGGACAGCTAGTTTCTGTATGTACTCTTCATATATATAGTTAAATCTTTCTCCTGAAGCTAGTGTTCAGAAATATATTTTTCCTAATGATAATATCATAGTCCTTTACTGCAATGCTATTAAGTTATTGATCCCATAGAAAATGAGGCCTCCGGATGTTTTGCTTATTTTCTAAATTATAATCTGTATAAAAACTTTGAACAATTTATTGTACCCAATATTTGACATTTGTTGCTGCTGAAGGTAATTATGTCAAATCAAGTGGCCTGAAATGCTATGATTAGGTGTTTGGTACTCTGCGCTCTATTGCCCTTTTTTCTTTTGTCAAATCAAAGCGCTGGGAGCACTGTCAGAAGCGAAAGTTAAAATGTGTGAATTATAAAGTCAATCACTTCCTTCCCATGTGTAAAGAATGATATCCATGCCTTCAATAGTTTTTAAAATATGTTCTAGAAAAACATAATTTCACAATTCAAGTAAGTAATAGAGATAAAGCAAGGTCGAGTTATTGTTCTTGGTTAGTACATTTTGACCATTGTATAAAGTATAAACTCAATCCCTAAAGTACTTTCTGAGTTGTGACATACATATGAGACTAGAGACACTAACGTCATTTGATTCTAACAAGAAAAGATTAAAAACAAAATGGTTCAATTAACGGCTTACATATTTCCCCCTCTCGTTTCTACTGTTTTGACCTTATAACCAAACCTGTCTATGCGCAGGACCCTCATATTAGAAAAGTCGACCACTCTATAAATAATTATATATGGAGAGGTCGATTTTTTGTTTGACTGAAAAATCAAAAGGTTAACAAACGCAAAATAATGGAAGCATAAAAACTAGAATTAAAAAATTCTAAATATATAACCCAACAATATAAGTATAACAAAAAAAGGTCTCAGCTGGACTAGAACTCACGACTCCTTGCAAGAACAAAATACTGAGCGACGCTCTTAACAGTTGAGCTAATTCCGCAGCCGTAAATTACTGGTGCAAAAAAAAGGTTATTTATAGGAAACTGCAAATGAACACTGAATTATAAATTTTCTTCTTTTACAGTTTTATTTGCCCAGAAATTGTGATTATACCCAATGCTTTCAAAATCCTGCAATATATCTAACTTTTATCAAAACTGCAATGTTTACTTATACAATCAGTGGTACTATTTTATATGTGAATATATGAATAAGTGGCGGTAATGTGAAAGTAAGTAGAAAATTCACTGTCTAACTTAACAAGCTTTCGCTTCTGAAAATTGTGTTCCCTTTTTGGAGCAAAATTCTCTTTATATTTAAGTTAAGCTGATGATATTTGGTATATGTATCATTGATTTGAAGATGATGTGTCGCGACAAAGTTTTAGCTATTATGACCGATGGATGTCCGTCGTCCAGTGTCCGTGGTCAACATTTAACTTAAACGACATCTCCTCCTAAACCACTGGGTCAATTTTAAAGAAACTTCACAGGAACGTTTCTTGGGTGATGCTTTTCCATAGTTGTTCAAAGACATTGATTCCATGCAAAACTCTGGTTGCAATGGCAACGGAAAGAAGAAAAAAAACATGAACATTTTAAAAATCTTCTCCTCCAAAACTACTCGCAAGATTTCAAAGTTATTTGCCACTCTCTACCAAGATTGTTCAAATTATTTTGATCCGTTGAAAAACATGGCTTCCAGGGGGCGAAGCCCATTTTCCTTACATGTATATAGTAAAAACTTCTAAAATCTTCTTGGCCAAAAGTACTAACTAGATTTCAAAGTTATATATTATATATGCATTTCGTACAAATTTGAAAATTCTTCTTGTCCGAAAGTACTCACTCGATTTATGGCTGGAAAAGAGCAGTGCCCATTTTTCCACAATATCATAAGATATGAACTGTTTCTTTTCCTCCCACTAATACCTGGTTCTCAGGTGAGCGACCCAGGGCCATAATGGCCCTCTTGTTCTGTAAGAGCCTCTTTTCCTTCAAATGTAAATGCCATTTTTTAACAAGAGAAAATCTGAAGCATCACTCTGTTTCTATCAAAAATAGTCTGATGTTCCAAGAAGATCTCTCATCTTCAGAGTTTTGCTCTTTTTTGAAAATTATGTCAACAGTATTACTTTGATCTTACTTAAGATAGGCTGATGATATATGCTAGATGTATTGACAACTTGTAAAGAATGTTAAAATAAATTTAGGAGAATGGCCCTGTACTTTCATAGTCATTTACCTTTGTCTTAAGCTAAAATCTCTTTTAAAAGATTTAAGTTAGGCTGATGTTATGTATGGTTCGTGTACCAATAATATTGGAATTATTTGCTAATGCTCTTTGTTAAAGTAATGTCCACAACATAATTTTCAATATATTAAACTTTTGACACATCTAATTTTCTGAATTCCGGTACATTGACTTTCTCACAGTTTCTACAACTTCACATGAACCAATCAGACTATGTACTCTCTTTTAATTTTGTAAGCTCGACTATTCGAAGAATACGATGAGCTATTGTAGTCACACTTGCATCAGTGTCTGCGTCCAAAGAAATGTTAAGGTTTGTTTAACGTTGCCATCATCTGCACTATTACTCAACTGATGTCCCTCAAATTCCATACATGTGTTGATCATCATCAGACCAACAAGTAGAAGAAGGAACAGTAACTCCTCCAAATGTTTTTTTTTTTTTTTTTTTTTTTTTTTTTCCAAATGTATGGCCCTTTTTGACTTTTGGAATAAATGTTATTTTTTTGTTTATTATTACTATTTATTTATGTCTCCAGTTTTACTCAATGGATGTCTTTCAAACTTCACACGTTTTTACACCACCATACCAACCTGTAGAATCAGGAACAGTAATTCTTTCATTTTTCATATTTATAGCCCTTTTGGACTTTAAAAAACCGGTGAAGTTTTGTTTAATAATGCCAATATCTCCACTTCAACTCAGTAGATGTCCCCCAAACTTAACATATGCCTTGACCATCATCAGACCAACTAGAAGAAACAGGGACAGTAACTCTTGCAGATAAGTTTGCAAATCTATGGCCCTTTTTGGATTTTTTTCTAAAGTTTTGTTTAACATTGGGACTATCTCCACATTTGCTCAATGTATGTCTCTCAAACTTTACACACGTGTTTATCAACACCAGACCAACAATTAGAAACAGGAATGTATGTCCCTCAAACTCTTAAGTAGAAACAGGAAGAGTAATTCTTTTATTTTATTTTTTTGCATATTAATGGGGCTTTTTGAACTTAAAGAAATGTTTAACATTGCTATTATCTCCAATTTCTTTCCACGGATGTCCTTCATAACTCACGACTCTGTCGAGACTTTAAAAATTGTTATGCCCCCTCTTTTTCAGAATCTTAGTTTTCACACCATCTCATTTTTTTCACTTAACCATTTCACGTATTGCTTTGAAATTTTAAATTGCTGTTTATGACCATCACCTCTATTTGTAAACAGCAAGAGTATATAACTCTGTTTTGGATTTTGACATAATTATGCCCCCTTTCTTACTTGATTGATCTTTTTGTACTAACTCACGTTTTTATTTTCTCATTATTTGAATGTGTGATATTTTCATTTCAAATATACCTCATCATACTCCAAAAAGTATTTTATAAATATGATGGTAAAACGGTATATCTGGAGCATCTTGAAAACAAATTTTCTGTGCATTCCTATATCTTTTCATGCTGTACATTAAAATTGCTTTTTGAAAAAATTACACAAAAATAAGATTTACTTTTACAATGTTTAATCTTTTGCCACTGTAAAACTTTATAAAGTCTTCCACTCACCAACCATTTTTTTAGTTCACCTGAGCACAACGTGCTCATGGTGAGCTATTGTGATCGTCTTTTGTCCGGCGTCCGTCGTCCGTGCGTGCGTGCGTCCGTCCAGCGCCAACAATTTCCCTTTAATAACATCTTCTCCTAAACCGCTGAATGGATTTTGACCAAATTTCACAGGTTTAATCCTTATGATGTCCTCTATCACAATTGTACAAATTGTTTTGATTGGTTGAAAAAGTAGGTCACAGGAGCTAAAAATAAATTTTGAAAATCTTCTTCTGTAAAACTGCAGGGCCTAGAGCTTAGATATTTGGTGTGTAGCATTTTCTAGTGGACCTCTACCAAATTTGCTCAAATCCTGACCCTTGGCTAAAAATTTGCCCCGCCCCTGGGGTCACTTAAATTACATAGGCTTATATAGGAAAATCCGGAAAAATCTTCTTGTCAGAAAACAAAAGGACTAGAATTTAGATATTTGGTGTGTAGCATTGTCTAGTAGACCTCTCCAAAGTTTGTTCAAATCATGACCCTGGGGTCAAGGGGTCACTTGATTTTACATAGTCTTAAATAGGAAAACTAGAAAAACTTTCTTGTCTGAAACGAAAAGGCCTGGGGTTTAGATATTTGGCATGTAATATGACCTTATGGACATCTACCAACTTTGTTCACATCATGGTCCTGGGGTCAAAATTGGCCCCGCCACAGGGGCCATTTAATTTAACATTGGTATATATAGGAAATTTTAGAAAAATATTTTTGTCAGAAACTAAAAAACCTGAAGCTAAGATATTTTGTATGTAAATATGGACTAGTGGACATCTTTCACTTGATTTTACATAGGCTTATATAGGAGAGCCTTTAAAAAATCTTGTCAGAAACCATAAGATCATGGGTTTAGATATTTTGTATGTAACATGGCCTTGTTGACCCTAACCAAGTTTTCAAATAATGGCTCTTGGGTATAAATTGGTCCCTCCCTAGGGGTCACTTGATTTTATAGCTATTATCATCAAAATTTGGACCGCAGGTACAGTTTTTGTGTGGAATTACAATTATTTTGTTGTACTTCTTAATGGGTCTTGTATTAAGTATGACTGTAAAAGACAGTGAATGCAATATTTATCAGGTGAGCGATTCAGGGTCATCATGGCCCTTTTGTTTCTGTAAACTAGTTTATGTAATGCTTATAAGTAACACATATCGGTCAGAGACTGTTGTAAGCATTCCAGTAACTTAGTCAGTAGAACAATCGCCCTTTAAACAAGGTGTCCCAGGCTGAAGTCTTAGTCTGGCTGCACATTTTTTCACTTGGTGACCATTACAGTATCTCCTGTGTATACTGTGTATATCAGGAACATTATCAATCTGATCTCTGTAATTTCTGCAACGAATTCCAAATTGGCAGGGAATATGTAACCGTCATCGGTGGGACTTTAAACGTTTAGTTTAAACATATTTTATTTAAGATAATAAGCACATATAATATTAACACACACTCAAATAAGGATAAGAACGAAATATAAAATCTCATCATGTTCTTTTCCATAAAGAGACTTTTGTAAGTGGTCCCGGGTTTCAGTCCTGGTCTGGCTGCATATTTTTCTCCCTTCCTTACATTGAAACTTTTTTATGTCCTCTAAATATGTATATTAGGCATTTGTTTCAATATTAAAACATATTGTGTTAAGATTTACTTCAAGTCTTGGAAGTAGTTTTCTATTTATGTACTTAAATATATATACTTATGTAAAGAAGTTCACATCTCAAAACAAGAGGCCCATAGGGCCACAAATCGCTCACCTGAGTACCACTGCTCTATATGCAACCTAGTATACATGTATCATACTGATATACATGTTTCTCAGGAACTTGACAGTTTTTCTTACCCATTTTAGCAATAGTATGGAAAAAAACAGTGATCATGAGATTTCAGTGTGGTACTGCTGATTGAAAATGGACAAAAAGAGAGATGGTCCTTAACCTTTTCCCTCATAAAAACTCATTTTGACGCCCTTTATAGGTACCACATAAATCCTGATTTGCAGAAAGCCCCACTTAAACCTTTCCAAATTTAATTGTAAAATCCTCATCCCCAGACCACTAAGGAGCAGCAAACAGCATAAAACCTGATCAGCCTGCGAGTAACAGTTGGACTTGCAGGCTGATTGGGTTTTATGCTACTCACATAGGTATTGTATAGATCTCTATGAGGAAAAGGGTTAATTATTATGAAATAAGTTGCAATTTATTACAAAGTGTTTTTAATCATTCGTTTGTGGTTTTTAAGAGGTGTTTGGTAATCCCTGTGTATTGGAACACTGACATGAACCAAAGTAAAGGCAGACAATCTGCATATATTCACCCCCCCCCCCCCACAATCACTTTAATGATGATGTTGATGCTGCTGCTGATTTAGGATAGTATGAATAACCCTTATATCTCTATCAGGTGGCTTTGAGTAAAACTAGCCTAGTATCTCATATACATAGTAGCAGGTAATGTAGTTTTGCACTAACTCAGTGGGGCAACACAGTCCAGAAAATGTGACCTCTGCCAGAAGGTCAGACTAAGCTCTAGGAATGGTATTTGTGGTAATGTTATCTTCTCCACCTCTGCATATGTAGTGGAATCACCCAAATGACCTATCAGACTAGTGGACTATCTCATCTAAGGGTACAATTTATTTTTTTGTTTCTAGCTGGTTTTCTCTCTCTCTCTCTCTCTCTCTCTCTCTCTCTGTTAGACTTCTCTCTCTTTAATAAGTGGCCTTGTAATTTAATGTAACCTTTTTGCATTTTATTAAGCTACCTGGCGGCCATGTTTATTACAGATCGGAAAAATTTTAGCAACTTTGGTAGAGGTTGACCCAAGGAACATCTGTACCAATTTATTTTAAAATCTGGCCAGTAGTTTTGAAGAAGATGATTTTTAAAGTTTTCATTTTTTTTAGCTCACCTGAGCACAACGTGCTCATGGTGAGCTATTGTGATCGCCTTTTGTCCGTCGTCCGTCGTCCGTCGTCCGTGCGTGCGTGCGTGCGTGCGTCCGTCCGTCGTCAACAATTTGCTTTAAACAACATCTCCTCATAAACCGCTGAAGGGATTTTGACCAAACTTCACAGGAATCATCCTTATGATGCCCTCTATCAAAGTTGTACAAATTATTCAGATTGGTTAAAAAAGTAGGTCACAGGAGCTAAAAATAGATTTTAAAAATGCAAACTTTGAAAATCTTCTTCTGCAAAACTGCAAGGCCTAGAGCTTAGATATTTGGTATGTAGCATCATCTTATGGGCCATTACCAAGATTGTACAAATCATAGCCCTACGGTGATAAATGCCCCCGCACCAGGGGTCACTTGTTTTACATAGAGTTATATAGGAAAATGTTTAAAAATCTTCTTCTATGAATCCATAAGGCCTAGAGATTAGATATTTGGTATGAAGCATCATCTAATGGTTCATTACCAAGATTGTTCAAATCATAGCCCTACGGTGATAAATGCCCCCGCACCAGGGGTCACTTGTTTTACATAGAGTTATATAGGAAAATGTTTAAAAATCTTCTTCTATGAATCCATAAGGCCTAGAGATTAGATATTTGGTATGAGCATCATCTTATGGGTCATTACCAAGATTGTACAAATCATGCCCTACGTGATAAATGACCCCGCACCAGGGGTCACTTGTTTTACATAGAGTTATATAGAAAAAACTTTAAAAATCTTCTTCTATGAATCCATTAGGCCTAGAGCTTAGATATTTGGTATGTAGCATCATCTTATGGGTCATTACCAAGATTGTACAAATCATAGCCCTACGATGATAAATGACCCCGCACCAGGGGTCACTTGTTTTACATAGAGTTATATAGGAAAATCTTTAAAAATCTTCTTCTATGAATCCATTAGGCCTAGAGCTTAGATATTTGGTATGTAGCATCATCTTATGGTTCATTACCAAGATTGTACAAATCATAGCCCTATGGTGATAAATGACCCCGCACCAGGGGTCACTTGTTTTACATAGAGTTATATAGGAAAATCTTTAAAAATCTTCTTCTATGAAGCCATAAGGCCTAGAGATTAGATATTTGGTATGAAGCATCATCTTATGGTTTATTACCAAGATTGTACAAATCATGACCCTATGGTGATAAATGCCCCCGCACCAGGGGTCACTTGTTTAACATAGAGTTATATAGGAAAATCTTTAAAAATCTTCTTCTATGAATCCATTAGGCCTAGAGCTTAGATATTTGGTATGTAGCATCATCTTATGGGCCATTACCAAGATTGTACAAATCATGACCCTATGGTGATAAATGCCCCCGCACCAGGGGTCACTTGTTTAACATAGAGTTATATAGGAAAATCTTTAAAAATCTTCTTCTATGAATCCATTAGGCCTAGAGCTTAGATATTTGGTATGTAGCATCATCTAATGGTTCATTATCAAGATTTTCAAAATGGTGGCCCTTTGGAGATAAATGACCCCGCACTAAGTCTTCTCCTCTGAAACCATAAGGCCCAGTGCTTATATATTTGGTGTGTAGTATTGTCAGGGCTAAAATGTTTAAGATTGAGTTATATCAGAATTCTTGTCTGTTTAAAAACCTTGTAATCAGTTGTAGCAATGGTACTCAGGTGAGCGATCCAGGGCCATCATGGCCCTCTTGTTCTTCTTTTTGTTGCCATGGCAACCAGAGTTCTACATGGATCAAGTTTATTTTCGCAACTTTTGTGAAGGTTGACCCAAGGATTATCCCTGCCAAGTTTAATCAAATTCTGTCCAGTGGTTTCAGAGGAGATGTTGTTTAAAGGTTTCTCTATATACATATAAGGCAAATAAGCCCCGCCCCTGGCGGCCATGTTTTTTTACGGATCGGAATAATTTTAGCAACTTTGGTAGAGGTTGACCCAAGGAACATATGTACCAAATTATTTAGAAATCTGGCCAGTAGTTTTGAAGAAGATGATTTTTAAATTTTTTTTTTCTTTTTGTTGCCATGGCAACCAGAGTTCTACATGGATCAAGTTTAGTTTAGCAACTTTTGTGAAGGTTGACCCAAGGATCATCCCTGCCAAGTTTAATCAAATTCTGTCCAGTGGTTTCACAGGAGATGTTGTTTAAAGGTTTCTCTATATACATATAAGGCAAATAAGCCCTGCCCCTGGCGGCCATGTTTTTTTACGGATTGGAATAATTTTAGCAACTTTGGTAGAGGTTGACCCAAGGAACATCTGTACCAATTTATTTTAAAATCTGGCCAGTAGTTTTAAGAATTTTTAAATTTTTTTTTTCTTTTTGTTGCCATGGCAACCAGAGTTCTACATGGATCAAGTTTATTTTAGCAACTTTTGTGAAGATTGACCCAAGGATCATCCCTGCAAAGTTTAATCAAATTCTGTCCAGTGGTTTCAGAGGAGATGTTGTTTAAAGGTTTCTCTATATACATATAAGGCAAATAAGCCCCGCCCCTGGCGGCCATGTTTTTTAACGGATCGGAATAATTTTAGCAACTTTGGTAGAGGTTGACCCAAGGAACATCTGTACCAAATTATTTAGAAATCTGGCCAGTAGTTTTGAAGGAGATGATTTTTAAAGTTTTCAAATTATTTTTCTTTTTGTAGCCATGGCAACCAGAGTTCTTTATGGATCAACTTTATTTTAGCAACTTTTGTAGAGTCTCACCCAAGGAACATTCCTGCCAAGTTTCATTAAATTCTGTCCAGCGGTTTCAGAGGAGATGTCGTTTAAAGCAAATTGTTGACGACGCACGACGACGGACGAAGGGCGATCACAAAAGCTCACCTTGAGCACGTTGTGCTCCGGTGAGCTAAAAAGTTATGTAAAAACAATTTGTTTTTCCTGTTTAACCGCATAAATTTTATTATCTGACATTTTTTTCTCGCCGTGCTTATTTCAATGTGCTGCTCAAGCAGCACTTTTGTACTTGTCGTTCTGTTGAAGTGCGACAGGGAAGCGCGGGCACATTGATGGACTTGTGTTCGACGATCTGAGTGCATTTCTACCGCGAGAGTAGATACACTTTATTTACGTAATATTTGATACTTGGATATATATTTTATTGTATTTATTTAAGAATAATTACATAATAAGCTTTTGGTGATCGCTATCGATCAATGAGTCTGACGTTAAAGCGTTTTACACTGTACCATCCGGGATATTTATAAAACAATATGGACGAGTTAGCTGTTGTAAAAATGCCAAAGCAAAATCGAAAAATGAAAACTGACATCGTTGAGAAAAATGTTGCAATTTGTACTAAAAGCGATTCGATGTGCCGGTGATAAAATAAATCTAACAAGTCACATACACCATCACTACCAAGCTTTGAACATTGTCGTCCGCAATTGCAATCACGGCATGCATGCATTTCTTGGAAGAAAATATTGAAACTTCCTGTATTCAGTTATAATAAAAATAAAACAATAACAACAGAAAAATTTAAAAAATAATTGGAAGCATAATTATGGATGTTAACAAACATACAGTCTATTCTATTTTATGACATTTGACATTCCTTCAAGTCAAACGGATTGTCAGATTGTTAATCAACTATATTCACTAATATGTTAATGAGCATCTTATCTCAATGATTCAAACAAATTACATTTAGAGCTTATTTTGTATTATTCAATTTGATCCTTATAGCCATAAAATATCGTGATACGTATCGCGATATGCTGGGAGAATATCGCTACCTCGATACGAAAGTTCATACGATACCCATACCTAATGGACTATATACGTTGATATATATAATCTTTTTTGCTCCCATCCATCCATCCATCCATCCATCCATCCAATTAGAATAACAATAATAATTGATGCTGCTGCTGCTGTTATTGTTTATGTTGACGTTGCTGCTGCTGTTGTTGATCTAGTTGTGTTTATTTTAAAATTTTACGACGCGTGAGTATATTGGGGACAAAGAGCGTTAAAAAACAACTCTTTAAATATTTAACTGGGTCCACGGTAAAGGAAATTTAAGAGCTAATTGAAATGCATTTAATCGATGACAAACGCACACGAAACGGGAAACGTCGGTGTTGTGTCATTATTTGCTTTTGTCACATTTTCTTTGTGTACTTTCCTTATTAAGAGGTGTGAGATTTAATATTTTTTTAAATAATTCCACCGATTCATAATTGTATGGTTAAAATGCTCATTAACATAATTATAAAGCTATTACTATATAGAATAAGATAATCACTTTGGGACCTCACGTCGAAGTAGAATTTTGATTTACCCAACCCTTGAACTTTCCATAGGTTCTTTTTTCTTCTAAAATTCTGATCATGGACTGATAACGTTAACACATGTATTGACACAGAAAATCTTTAAAATCTTTAACCAAATAATTGGCTGAGTTGTCAGAGAGGATTGGGCAGATTATGCAATACATTCAACACATAAATACGGCCGAGATCATCCGAATAAAGCGAGGGGTAAAATCAAATATTTGCTTATCTCCCAATATATATTTGTCAATTAGTAAAGTACACATATTCCGCATTATGTTCCTTGTAAAACCATACCCCGACATGATTTAAACACCGTGCTTGTTATTACTTCGTTTTAACGAGGATCAAGGGATTTCAGGCCCCTGCATGTCTGATGAGGACCTTAGCGTATAGGACAATAGTCAGGACTAAGATTTGTTATTGTGTTTAATTTCATTCACTAGTTGTTTTTCAACTGGGAAAAAAAAATGATATTTTGACTGAAAATAATCAATGTTTGAAACTATTGTCAGTGAATCTATTGTGTAGTAATAATCACTTGGCCTTGGTTAAACTGACCTGTTTTGGTTGCGCTATGGTGAGAAAAATGCGCGCGCATTTGTTCGAGAGAAATTTGCGACTCAACATAGCTTTAAACTAAATCTTTATTTGAATTTGAAAAGTTATAACAATTGACAAGAAGAAAGAATGAATAACGTTACATATAAAAAAGTAAATAATCGGTACGGCCCCAACAACGTACCGATACGTATCGTGCTGGGCCAGAATCCGTGAAATACCGATAATACCGGGGTAATACTGCGCATCCCTATTGTCAATAAAATCTACGAAAACGACAATATTGTACATTGTAAAGACAACATGGCAGACAGGGAATGATAGCGCTGAGAGAACAGGGGTTTTATTGTGATTCGGGGGGGGGGGGGGGGGGGGGCATCCGGCGCGATCCCCCTTTAAAAGCCCCAACCATACATAAATGTAGACACACAACCCCCCCCCCCCCCCAAAAAAAAAAAAAACCTCACAAGAATGCACTATTTCACAGTTTTAACTGGGGAGTTCCCCGGAACCCCAGTCCAACCAGAACTACTCACTTCTCACGGCAAGCTGCTTGCTGCTTGTCACTGCCTACAGTTCTACTCTCCTCACCTTCCAACCAACCTGAACTCCTGGATCTGGAACGGGTTTAAACGATTTATATCATTATGTGCATCTCCGAATGATTTGCAATTTGTTCGCTTGCGTACTTACTTTTTTTTTAAACCTTTATTATCCCCGTCAATTGGTGGAACTATCCCACTTACCACCTCACAAATGCAGACATATATATCAAGACATACATCAATACATTAGAACAATGATTTTCACACATATGAGCAACAAAGCAACATTTTTTATAATAATTCACAACTACACAGGACTTACAGTTTCGGGATAAATGATTTTGATTTTTAAGTTGGATTATTAGAATACAATATATCTATATAAAAGCAACAGTCTCTAAAAATGATTTTTTTTTAACTTATAGCTGTTAGAAAGTAATAAAGGTTTAAAGTTTACAGGTAAAAACAAGAAAACATAAAAACAAAAATTTGACACTCTTTACACTGCAAAAAAAAAAAAAAAAAAAAAAAAAAAAAAAATATATATATATATATATATATATATATATATATATCCATATGCTATTTATGAAAAAAAAGGAAACTGAATGTAGGATTTTATTTCTTACTTTTTTTTACTGGCTAAATATTATTTTAGGTACTCTTAACGTTTCTTGAAGTGACTCATTAGAACCATCCAAAATTAAAGCAGTATCATCAGCAAACAATGATATTAAATGTTCAGTATTTTTTATATTAATACCTTTTATAATATTATTACTCTTTATGATCTGAGTTAGAATCTCAGCACAGAGGATAAAGTTATATGGTGATAGGGAATCCCCTTGCCTGCAGCCGTGGCCTATGTGGAAAAAATCAGATAAAAAACCATTTTGAATAATTCAGATTTTTTTGATGTACCCTTGGCTTGAAACAGGGGGAGCCCCTCTCCCCGAAACTATTTATCCTTTTTATCAATGATATAACAACACTCTGAACTTTAACTATTTAACTGAAAACGATTTAAATAACTTATCAATGTTTATGCTTTTATATGCGGATGACATCGCCTTGTTTACAACAGACCCAGTGAGTTGACTGTGTAAATACGTTTTCGAATAAATGGGGTCTAAAGATAAATACTAGTAAAACTAAAATTTGTGTTTTCC
This sequence comes from Solen grandis, assembly GCA_021229015.1. Taxonomy (NCBI): domain Eukaryota; kingdom Metazoa; phylum Mollusca; class Bivalvia; order Adapedonta; family Solenidae; genus Solen; species Solen grandis. The sequence continues at coordinate 52,990,304 of CM037788.1, forward strand.
AAAGTCGCAAACAAGATAATTCTAATGACTGGTTCATAAATGATGAAAAAATAGAAGTTGTGGATTCATTTAACTATTTGGGCATTAAATTTTATTACACCGGTAATATGAAAGAGGCAATCAAATCTCTTTCAGATCAGGCCTTAAGGGCTTACAATAGCTTGTTATCAATATTTGACAAAGTAAGTTTAAATATAAAGACAAAACTTTCTCTTTTTGATTCTCTTGTTATGCTAATTCTACTCTATGGGTCTGAAGTGTGGGGAATTTATGATTTCAAAGAGATAGATAAACTTCATTTAAAATTCTGTAAACGTATATTAGGTGTCAAGCAACAAACTCCAAATGTAGCGGTATATGGGGAATTAGGCAGAATGCCTTTAAATGAAATAGTTAAGGAAAGATCACTTAGATATTGGACTAAAATTATAAGAAATCCACATTTACCGATTTTTGGAATCTTAAACGAACAAATAAATGGATCAAATCAACACACCTGGGGTCACCGCATAAAAGGGTTTTTAGATAAACTGGGATTTGGATACATGTGGAATAATTACAATGCTATACCTTTATCAAATTTTACTTTCAAGCAGAGAATCCGCGATCAGTTTATACAAACATGGAATACTCAAATTAGTAATACATCGAAATTAGATTATTATAAGCGATTTAAATTAAATTTCGGTTTAGAAAATTATTTATCTGATATCCAAAATGATAAGTTACGCAGGCAAATGACATGTTTTAGAGTTACTTCACATACTTTGGAAATTGAATTCGGTAGATTTAATGGTAATATGAGACATGAACGTAAATGTAGAGTTTGTAATAGTAACACGACTGAATCGGAATACCATTTCTTGCTTTGCTGTCCAGCATATGCTAACTTAAGACAAAAATATTTAGGTAACAGATACTCGTCATGGCCGACTATACAAAAATTCATTAGCATTATGTCGTCAGAAAATAAAAATCTGATACTCAATACAGCGAAATTTATTAATGAAGCATCTCAGATAAGAAAACAATCCCTTGAAATATTAACTGCTCCATAACCATATTTAATAATATACATATATCTGTTTATTGAATTTAATTACCTAGGTTATACTCGATGTTTGTTAATTAACTGTCTAATTTTGTGCTATTGCTTAATAAACATATCATCAAATTAAACATATTTATATTTTCAGGTTTTGCCTAACATGTGGTATAATATGCTTACATGTTCACTATGTAGCCTTCATTTATTTATTTTGTCCTTTTTATAACTTGCATGCATGGAAATGTATGTTTATGTCTTGGTCATGTGTAAGTGTATTGTTTTGTAAATGGCCAAAGGCATTGTATTATGCTGATTTGCCAATAAACTGAATGAATGAATAAAAGTATGGTATTGGACGCCAGTTTTAAAAAAATAGTCTTGATTTATTTCTTTAGGTATACATGTTATTACACCCTGTCGTTGAGTTATAGACATTTTCCCAGTTCTATAACCATCATTTATAGACCTGACGACAAAATAACCAATACTTTTCCAAAAGCATTTAAAGAAATGTGTAGAGAAACCATCAGAACTAGGGCTTTTATCATTTTTCATTGCTGCCAAATTTTTTGTAGCTTCTTCGTGACTAATTAATCCTTCAAGTTTCTGAGACTGTTCAGTTGTCAGTATGACAGGTCTATTTAGAGCATTTAGTTCTTTTTCAATATTTTCCTCAGTAGAAGTATTTTGACTTGAATATATTTTTTTTTTTATAAAACCTTTTCATTTCATTTAAAATATCACTCTGATCTGAAATAGTACTATTGTCTTCTAATTCTAATTTAGGAATCATTTTATCTAGACTAGATAATTATTTTTCTCAAGGTTACAAAAATATTTTGAAGGTTTTTCTCCATCTTCAACCCATCTAGCATTAGATCTTAATATGTAACCTTTAAGTGAATCCTCTTTTACCTTTATAGTTTTTGTTTTAATTCTGATATTTTGTTTTTATTTTGATCTGTTACATTCTTTTCCATTTCATTGATTTCTTTTAAGAGCTCTGATTCTTTATGTGCACTTACTTTCTTTATATATGAACCATAAGATATAGATTTTCCACGTATTTCCATCAGTAGAACTTCTAAAAATAGCTGATCACTTATAACAAATTGTAATTCTTCATCCGGTATTTGATTAATATTCTCAAGGTCATTAACAGGAAGACAATATTGTAATTTAGTTTCCCTTATTGTATCATTTATCAAATTTACATAGTCAATATCATTCAAATATGCTTCCAAAGACCTTTACCATGTAATATATTTGATGGGTTTAAGATGAGGGAAATTATTGAGTGATCAGATAAGTAACTTGATTCAATATCAATTTTCTTAACAAAGGGAAGTAAGTCGTTAGTTTAAAGAAAAAAAATCAAGTCTTGCTTGATTTTAAAGGATGTATTCGTCTCCATGTGTTTCTTTTTCAATCTGGATAGTTTTCTCTAAACGGGTCTAGCATTTGCTTTTCATGGATTTTGTCTATTAACAATGATCTAGCCTTGATGTTATTTATATGTTTGTAGTTTGAGTAAGCTAGAGAAGGATCAAGAACTAAATTAAAGTCACCACACATAATACAAGATTCATTACTTATATCATCAACTGTCTGAAACACCTTTTCATAAAATGCTGGATTATCTAAATTTGGTCCATACAGGGAGACTAAAGTATACTTACTTTTATTCATTACAATTTATATAACACGTTATCTGCAACAACGATTATTAATACGTTTTAATTAGTTTCGAATCCCATATTTCAGTCGTTTAGGAATAACAAGAAAAATTATCACTGCTAGTGATATAACAGAAAACAAAATTTGGAATTGTAATTCCGCGTAGTGTGTTTATCTTTCCTTGTAATCGCCGTGTTCACGCAAGGTTAAATCGAGTTATAACATTGGGTTTATTGGCATTACTTGAAAATTTGATCCTCGTTTATTAAATTTACTTTGATAGACAATAGAAATGCGACATCGTCAAATTAGTATTCATGCTCCCTTCGAAGAAGATAGCTTTGCACATGTCGGTCGGTAGGTCCGTCGGTCGGTAGACCAAAATGTCCGAGTGATAACTTTAGTTTTATGGTTGTTACTTATGACTAGTAGAAGACTCTTATTGATTTTGGGTTTGTACCTCAAAGGTCAAGGTCATGAGTTAAATTCTGGCAAACACTGTGTAAATTAAGCTTTGTCTGACTGATTACTCAAAATCTATTTGACTCCAAGGTCTCAAACATTGTACAATAGTTACTTATGGATAGTAGAAAAACCCTATTGATTTTGGGGTCTGCACCTCAAAGGTCAAGGTCCTAAGGTCATTAATTAAATTCACTTTAACATTTTGTTAAGGGAGCGTTGTCCAACTGACAATAATAACTCTAAGTATCTCTTTTGTATTAAATATTGCATAATTGTTGCTTATACGTAATAGAAAACCCCTTTTGATTTTGGGGTATGTACCGAAAAGGTCAAGGTCACGAAGTTGTAAGTTAAATTCTCACAAACACTATGTTAAGTAAGTACTGTCCGACTGATCAATCAAAATCTAATAATTATGCCCCCCTCCTTACAAGTCATTTGGGACTAATGTGCTTATGAGCAGCACTACTGGCATGAACCACTTAATATAATCTTTTGGTTGTATATTACTGACAATGTTACTTTACTTAAAATTCCATACACTTATGTAAATCATCTCCAATTCA
>CM037788.1:52994159-53020620 GCA_021229015.1 Solen grandis
TGAATTTTAAAAGGGGCATAACTCCTGACCTAATGTTCCGATATCAGCCATAATCGAACTTGGTCGAGATTTTATGGTTATAAACATTGTTTTAAAGTTTGAAGATAATTGCTCATAAAATGAAGATGCTAGAGTGCAAACGAACAAATTGTGGACGACGGACGGACGGACGGACAACGGACATTCATCGATCCTAAAAGCTCATCCTGGGCACACGTGCTCAGGTGAGCTAAAAAGTGGAGAAAACAAATTTGGTAATCATTGAAAATGTAATAATTAATTGAACCAACTACATTCTGAACAGAACTAAAGTTGATACTTTGTTGTTTCTTAAAGATACCTGAATTCTTTTGAAAATTCAACTCTTAGCTCTATTTAGTAAGATTCAAAATGGAACTATAGTGTCAATTTGGACCCATTATTTTTAACCTTTTTAAATTTAAAAAATTTTAAATTTACATGATCTCAAAATAGGATATAAATTATCATTAAAATAAAAATATCTGTGCAACTTATTGTAAGACGCACCCTGAAATAAGCAGCCAACCTCTTTTAACCATTAACCTTATGAATATTCATGAACAAATGAAGGACTTAATGAATAATAATCTAATAATATTTATATGGTATTTGAAACCACAGATTTTCCTTTGTTCTGCAAACTGTGCATAATCTACAATGTATATATTTATGTTTTTTTGGGAACAGTACCTCTACCTTTAGGAAGCAGAATTTTTCAGTTGTTTTCTCCAGTATAGGGAATTTTAGGCAATTTTTGCTGCACATACATACAATAATTACATAAATAAAAATGTACAAAATAGTTCTTGTCTATAATATAGTAGCTTTATTGGATAAAACTGTAATGGAAATCAAATCCTATTCAGCACAACAATGTACCACTTGATCATTCTTGTTATTTATGTGAGCCCTTACATTTTTCGATTGAAGGGGGAATTTCACTTGAAAATGGGGAGAAAAAAAACTTTTTTACTAGGGGAATGGTGCCAAATACTGGCACTAAAAAAGGAAAACGAGAGCTCTGATTTGTTGGGTTTAACGTCCCATTGACAGTATCTCAGTCATTTGGAGACTATGTCTACTTGAGACAGATATAGTGCTACCACACTGCAGTAGAAAATCATAGACATGTGGCATGATACCACACCCAGTCATGTTATCCCGACACCAGGTCAACCAGTCCTGGGACTACCCTTATTTACTTAGCACCAAGCAAGGGAGCTATACTAGCACCATTTTTTACAGCTTTGGTATGTCGCAGCTTGGCCTTAGGAGGAGGCCCTTAGCTGTCTGGCCTGCTTGCCAAGGCATAGAAATTCTCCTATATGAGGTAAAGCTTCCAGGCGACATTTTATCATACGTTTGACTTCTATCTTCTTTGACTGCCTGCTACCAACAGACTTTTACTATATATATACCTGCTTATTTTTCTCAGCCAGGCAAAGTTGTATGGCTATAAGATGGTCCATTGGCGATAGAAGAGTCACTCGCTCATTTTTCAAGAGGTTGTATCGCCTACACAAGGTGGCAAAAAACTGTGGATAGCCCTCAATCTGAGCCAGACTAGTCAGCTTACGGCTTCGGCTGATACATACTATCTGTGAATCAGCTGAAAGAAATATTCTTTATTAAATATTTAATGCTTCCATTTCACTCAATGACAGATAGAATTGGGTTCATTAAGTTCTATTATATAAGCTTACATACAACCTACTTTATATCTAAACTGTGCTGTTCCTTTATTATGGAAAAATATCAAGGATTCAAGACATGATCGTAAGTACTGAACAAAAAAGAATCTTCACCATAAATCGCAAATCTAGGTCTTCCCTTATCACTTAAAGGCCCATTATATTTCATAATGATACGATTTTCATGAAAAAGAAAAGATAAAATATCGACATATTGTAGACTAATGCAAACAGTACATAATGTGAGAATATCTGCTGTAAAATAACAGTTAAATGCATTGAAAATGTTGAGTATTTTTTAAAAAACAAGAGCTTTCCGAAAGACTGCATGCTCGACTATTTGGGTATTTGATAGTGACGCAATACCATTGTATTAAAGCGGTATTAAAATAATTTATGTGACTCAATTTAGCAGCATGTTCTCTTTTATTCTCAGTAAAACTCAGGTCATAATTCAAAAAAAAAAAAATTCAAGGAAAAGTTCATCTTTGATATGTTGGTTGTCTTGTTAAATTAAATATTATTTAAATTAATATATAATAGTTATTTGGTTTACTTTTGTGAATTTAAATCCAATACACCAAGGGGTTACTGAGTAATGATATTAACTTAGTTGCAATAAAACTTAAACCCAAAATGTTAATGCAAATTTCTAAGTCGAAAAAGGCCCATAATTTGAGTTAAATTCTAGCAAGAGTTGTTCATCTTGGTTCTGCAGGTCCATTTCATGTTTAGGAAGACTTGTGTGAAGTTTAAATCCAATACACCAAGTGGTTACAGAGTTATGATATTAACTTAGTTGCAGAAAAACTTTAACCAAAAATGTTAACGCAAATTTCTAAGTCGAAAAAGGCCCATAATTTGAGTAAAATTCTAGTAAGTGTTGTCCATCTTGGTTCTGCAGGTCCATTTCATGCCTAGGAAGACTTGTGTGAAGTTTAAATCCAATACACCAAGGGGTTACTGAGTAATGACATTAATTTAGTTGCAAAAAACTTTAACCAAAAATGTTAACGCAAATTTCTAAGTCGAAAAAGACCCATAATTTAAGTAAAATTCTAGCAAGAGTTGTCCATCTTGGTTCTGCAGGTTGGATACATGCTTAGGAAGACTTGTGTAAAATTTAAATCCAATACACCAAGTGGTTACAGAGTTATGATATTAACTTAGTTGCAGAAAAACTTTAACCAAAAATGTTAACGCTAATTTCTAAGTTGAAAGAGGCCCATAATTTGAGTAAAATTCAATCAAGATTTGTCCCTCTTGGTTCTCTAGGTTTGTTTTGTGCCTAGAAAGACTTGTGTGAAGTTTGATTGCAATACACCTACTGGTTTCTTAGATATGACTGCCAACGCCGACGCCAGGGCGAGTAGAATAGCTCTCATATTCTCCAAATAGTCGAGCTAAAAATGATATCCGTACAAAGTTTTTGTATGAATGTCATGTATTTTCTTATTTATGCATCATAGTAATGTTGTGGTCATCTCTTAACAAATATTATATGTAACAAACATTTTTCCCTAATCAAACAGCTCTTGGAAGGGGGATGTCTGACCTGGATTTGCTCTGATTGCCAAGTGATGCATCAAAACATGTCTATGAGGTAAATGGTCAATTAGCCTAGGTGGAAATACAAAAAAAAAAAAACCTATCATATGATATATTGACAAACCTGTGGTACATTCCTTGGTTTTGATGTCATGTATGATGGCATCCAAATGATTTTTCACAGTGTCTGCATCACAGCCTGCCAGGAAATAGACCGAGCCATTTCTCTTCCTGTTTTCTGGCATTTTTCAGTTTGGGACCTACATGTATAAGGAAAGAAACAGCTACTTAGTTAATGTGTATACAGTAACACAGTGCCCCCTTTTTATCAGGGGCTATTCATTGACACTTCCCCTCTGAAAGTTCCTTTAAATTCACACAATTTCCCATATATCTTATCATTTATCAGCCCTTATGTACTTCTTTTCATTTTAATATATATGATATCATGTCAATAATGATATTCTTTAACAATTCTGCACTCTGTCAAGAAAGTATCTTAACGTGTGTTGAAGATAAACTTATTTTTTGGTGTACAAAGTCTGTATCATTAAGCGTTTAGTGAATTGTGTTAAAATTAGTTACTAAATGGTTAATTAATATTACTGGTGACAAATACCTACAAGTACAGTAATTTGTCATACATCGATAATTATGGAGGTTATGATTTGACCAGTAAAAATGGTTATGTATTGTCCATTGAGTTAAAGTGGTTACAAATTGACCAGAAAACATTTATGAATCGACCTAAGAAGAGGTTACGAATGGGTATCACAAATTACCGAATCGGACAGGATCAAACCGAATCGGACCAAAACAGACAAACAGAATCGGACAGGAACAGACCAAATCGGAGGTTGATATTGTTCTGAGTGATAATTTATTTGTTCGATTATATATATATATATATATATATATATATTGTTGATCTCACTATATAATCATTGATATCTCCAAATCATTTGTAAATATCATTAAGTTATTTAATGGTCTCAACAACTGAATCAAAGCCCTTTTAATTCAATAAATGATACATACAAATCATTTGTAGAGCTTTACAATTATATCAAATGAACACTTATCCATAATTGATTTGAATATATATCAATAATTGAAGTATAGATCTCTTTAATTCTATCAATGTATCATCAATTTGGTACAATTTAAAGTAACAAACATCAAGTATGAGCGTCTGTTTTTCTTTATTATTACGAAAAATCCCATTCTTACAGATTTAATTCAAGTGTCATACATTATAATACGGCAAAAATACTTGTTACATCAGGTAGAAATCATTATCTCAAAAATGAATGATATCAACAATTGATTTGAAGAGCTCTACAAGTAAAGTGATTTGTAGATATCAACAATAGAATTGTTGATATCATTAATTCAATTGAAGAGCTCTTCAAATCAATTATTGTGGAGATCTCAAAATATTTATAGAGCTCTTCAAACACTTTGTATTTGTGTTTATGTAGATTTGGCATTCCATACTATATAAACAATCATATCTTTTTCTTTTTTTTTCAATCTAGACGTAACGTGCACCGGCCTTACTTTAGGTTATATAGAATAAATAATTTTCCTCTTGGCTATCTTGCCGTTTGATCAGGGACCAATGATTAATGAAATGATTTGAAGAACCAATAATCAATTAAGAATTATAAAATTCTTAGTGTGTATTATGTGTATATATGTGTATAAGCAAATGATTTCTATTATAAAATATAGTAGTCAAATCAATTTTAATTAATGTGAAATAACAGGCGTCATTTCTTATCACTTTGATAAATATAAAATTAGTTGAGCCTATCCTTGCTTAACAACTATGTGGATATCTTGCCCTATTGTTTAGAAGTTCCTTGCAAATGCAATGCTTGCAGCGAACCCTCCACGAATAGGGTATCCCTTTTTCCTGCAGTTTAGTAGCTCCCTGCAAACGCAATCAGGGATGGAAATTAACTTTTTTGTTCTGGTTGCCCAAATGGGTTACTAGCTTTTGGGATTCAGGGGCCCCCCAAATTATTTAGTGGCCCGCCATGTGAACATGAAAAAAACATGAAAATAACATTTAATGACGTGTTACTCTCAGGCACAGAAACAGTTTGGCAAAAAACAAAGCAAAGAGCCACTCAGGGTTTATATTCCATCTTCAGGGAAGCCGCCCACCGCCCTTCAGAAGGGGAATTTTCGAAAATGTTAACAAGGAAAAAAAAAACACCTGCAGTTTCAGTCATCATTGGAGGAAATTTCAATTGTTCAATTAGTGAGAATTTGCATAAAGGCATTAAATTGATTCCGTTGTTTATATATTGCTTTCATGTAGTTACCTGTAAAATTTCGCTCCTAAACTCATAAGGCAAACCAATCAATCAATCAATCAATCAATCAATCAAATTGATTTAAAAATACAGTGGCCATCAAACCTTGTTGATGTTTATCACTGATGATTGCACAACTTAAGCAGTAAAACAATAACCGGTAGAGAGGGTGAAAGATTTTTTATTTGGATAACTTGTGCCTTTTCATTGGATGTTTTTTATCTGCTCACAGCAAGTGCTATACAGCGTAGAGCGGTATGCGTTATTTACTTTCACTTTTGTTTTCTTTAAAGTTAATGGGTGGGGAAATCGTATTCTTAGGGGAATTTTTATTTCTTGGAGGGGAAAAAATATTGCTTTTTTTTAACCAAGTGGAAGCCGCTGTTTAACGGCGGCTGTTATAGAAGGGAAAAAAACCTGACCACAGTTAAATGCTAGTCACCAAGATGGACTACCAACCTTAGAAAAACACTCGCCCACATCGAAAAGTGGTCGCCCCAGGCGAGTGGGCGCCCGTTAATTTCCATCCCTGGCAATGCTTGCAGTAAGCCCTCCATGTACAGGAATCAGAAAACCTTTATTAACCCTTTCCCTCATATAGACTCATTTTGACTCACTCAATAGATACCACATAAAGCCTGATCTGCAGAAAGCCAAACTCAAACCTTACCAAATTTAATTGTAAAATCCTCATTACCAGACCACTGAGGAGCAGCAAACAGCATAAAACCTGATCAGCCTGCGAGTTACTTGCAAGCTGATCTGGTTTTATGCTGTTCGCATAGGTCTTTTCATGGTGTCCTCTATGAGGGAAAGGGTTAATAATATAAGGCGTTCTGTAACATTCATAGGATGTTGACTCGATCAGATACAGACTGATTCAATTTGCATCGCAACTGTGCTTATATTGGCTAAAATGGGGAACCAACTATGGGAACCAATTACAAAGCATTTGTTGACAGAGACAGAAGCAAGCGTTTAGTAATTCACCATCCGATATAAATGTAACTAGGTATGAAACAATTGGGTGTGAATCGTCCATTGCTTTATAGTTTATACATTAAAGCGTATTAGAAAATATAAAGGTGACAAATATTACTTTCGCTACAACATTTTTTTGCATAGGTGTACTTTTAGGCATACAACACAATAATATTGTTTATTTTTCAGTTCTTCATAGTGACCATACGGAGCAATTTAATGATATTGCTTGAATCGAAACTTTTACCAAAACGTATATAGCTGTGCAAAGTCATGACTGCTGTGTACTACTCACCTTGATTGTATGTTTATCAGAGCCTCTTTATATGTCATACTTGCTTATACCTCATTTATCCATTACTATCAAATGGAATGAGAGAAATAAAGGAATTTGAATTTGAACTCTGGGAAATATATATATTTATATATGCTGCAGTGAGAGTAAACCGTGAAAATAACACTTTCTTTTGATCTTTCCTAATTAATTACATCATAAAGATAGATTTAGCACATTCCCTTTATTTATTCTCACTATTATATCTTCACGTACCTTTAATTAGTGTGCTCAACACAAACGCCGACAAGTACACATTATTCCGTAGTGGATGTTTGTAGCAATAATTAAATCATCGCATTAAAAACTGACATCTCAATTACTATTAAATTTCAACAGTTTCATTTACTTATAAATTTATGAATTCTTCAAAGTATTAAAATAATAATCCTTTATTTATCATGAAACATACCGTAGTAAATGTTTGTATCAATAATTTAATCTCATTAATACAATTTCATTCATTTACAGATTTATATTAACTTCGAAGAACTTAACTAATTATCCTTTAAATATTATACAATATATTCTAATAGGGTCCGTTTTAACCTAAGTGGTACCGTTTTGACCATAATTGGTACCGTTTTGACTATTTTGAATAGGAATGGGTCCGTTTTGACTACTTTATGGGACCGTTTTGACCAATTTGGCACCATTTCAACTTGGGTTCATTTTTACTTGGGTAACCCACTCACTTTTATACAAATCTATTTAAATTACGGTATTGTTTTTTACATTATGAGTCTATTATCAGCATTATGGTAACGGTAGGTATTCGCTTGTTCTGTGTGTGAGCAAATGCATTAAATTGATTATGCTGCTGTCATCGGACATTTATAAAACTTAAAGGTGATCAGAAAAAAAAAAAGAAGGAGAGGGGCAAAAATGTTATTATTAGAAAGGAAGGTACAGTGAAGCCGTCAGTAACGGATCTTCCCCAATAGCGGATCGTAAGAAAAAATGTTACCTCTCATAACAAATAAAGAATAAGCTTTTTTAAAACTGTTGATACCCGAATGAACTGCCTTCACCTACAGCCAGAAAATACATGAGAGAGAATCTATTGGGAAAGAAAACTTTGCTGAAAAATTAACTGAAACTTACTGGCAATTTTACAAACCATTAACAATTATGAATGCTTTCAGGTCATCTGGTATATATCCCATTGACAGCAATGCTATAAGTAAAGATATGCTAAAGCCATCTTTAACATTCTCAGAAAAAAGATGAAGAAATTACCCCAGTTGAACAAGAATCCACAGAGGAGCAGAATAAGGCTAAGGGAGCCCTTGAAGCTCTTGAAGAGGTACTAAGTACACCTACCCGCCAAAAATACAGGAAACGACAGGAAGAAGGCTATGACTTACAATGCCAATCACCCTGTTATGATGTGTACAAGAAACTGCACAAGAGAGCTAAGCCTACAAAAGAGGAGACAGTAATCGGTACTACAACAGTGGGACAAGAATTGTTAGCGGAAGTGGCAGTGACAAAACACAATGAGTCAAATGATGGGCCATCATATATAAGTAGTGAGAAAGTTGTGTCCACTGTGTTGGCCGAGTCTTTGGTTTATCCTAGGGCACCTGAAATCAAGAAGTCAATCAGGAAGACATAATGGTGAATGACCTCCCTGACACTCTCACTTCCAGTGAATGTATCCGACAACTATCTTTGAGACAGCTGGAGAAAGTTAGAAAATTTGCAGAGCTAGAAAAAAAAGGGTAAAATTTGGTTCTTGAAGAAAAGAAGTAAAACAAATGAACTGGCTAAAGGAAAGGAAAGAATGGAAAAATCTACAGGGCTGGGTCCTAAAAGAGGAAAGGTACCTTTAAAGAGGGTTGGAAAGAAAATAACAAGAACTGATAAGCAGAGAAAGTGAAGAAGAGAATGCATCTTATTTGGCCTGTGACATTACCTGGAAAGAAGACATAGAACTTAATACGTACCTGGATCCAGTGTGATATTTGCAATTTGTGGGTGCATGCAGAATGTCTATCATGTGAAGTAGATGAGAATGGAATATTCTTATGTCCTGAATGTGCAAAATAGTGTATGTGTTATGTGTTGTGCTTCTTATCATTTCAAATATCATATGTTAGTATTATCATGGTTATAAAATTTAATTTTAAAACTGCTCAGTTGATACAAAAATTCAATTAAACTAAAATGTAAAAAGAAATATGATAGCAAATATGGTCAATAACATAAATAAGTTTTATGGATATGTGATGATACGTTTATTTTCAAAATTGATCTTTCAATATGTAAACCAGAGCAAAATAATAACAAGCAGTTGTTATATATCATGTGTTTATTAAAAGGTTCAACATATATACAACATATATATATATATATATATATATATATATATATATATGTGGACACATCTGTACAGAAGGGTGGGATTCCTGGGTTCTCAGGCTGCCTTGAACATACCAGTGCCATATCTCAACTTATTCGGGAGGCGAAGATTAACAAGGGGGACTTGACTATTGTATGGCTCGATCTAGCCAATGCATATGGCTCAATTCCGCACCAACTCATCATGAAGGCACTAGACCATTACCATGTTCCAAGACAGGCACAGAACCTAGTTAGAAGTTATTATGATGGGATCCGTCTGCATTTTACATCAGGAGAAATGACAACAAAGGCACAACATCTGGAAAAGGGCATTGTGACAGGTTGCACAATTTCTGTGATACTTTTTGTTATGGCGATGAATCTGATACTCAAATCTGCCCAGAAGGAAACAAGGGGCCCAAAGACAGATTCTGGAATCCACCTACCTGCTAACAGAGGATTCATGGATGACTTGACAATTATCCACACAGAGCCACATACAAGCCCGGTGGATACTTCAAGCTCTCAGCGAGACCGTTATTTGGGCTTGTATGAGATTCAAGCCAGGGAAGTCCAGGAGCCTCATTATCAGGAAAGGCAAAGTCACCAGCAACGTTAAGCTGAAAGTACAGACTGAAGAAATTCCATCCATAACAGAAAGCCCTATCAAGTGCTTGGGCAAATGGTTTGATGCCAGCTTGAAGGACACAAACTACACAAAAGATCTACAAAACCAAGTTAATAAGGGACTAAAGGCAATAGACAAGACAGACTTGCCGGGAAAGTACAAGCTTTGGATATACCAGCATGGTCTTCTTCCACGCCTGATCTGGCCTTTAACAATATATGAGATGGCAAGAACGACAGTTGAAGCTCTTGAAAGGACCATCAACCGAAGTCTGCATCGCTGGCTAGGTGTCCCTCCTAGCTTCACTAGTATAGGCTTGTACGGACGCACTAACAAGCTACAGTTACCATTGACATCTATTACAGAAGAATTCAAGGTGGCAAAGGTCAGACTAGTGACTACACTGCAGGAATCAAGTGATGATAAGGTCAGACAGGCCGGAATTGAGGTCAGAACAGGAAGGAAATGGTCAGCAGGCAAGGCAGTACAACAGGCAGAAGACAGGCTTAGCCACAAAGATATAGTCGGTACAACATGCCAGGGGCGACAAGGTTTGGGTACAACAAGACGCACTCAATGGTCACAGGCTAACCGCAAAGAAAGGAGAGAGTTGCTGCAGATGGAGGTTAGAGAGACAGAAGAAGAACACAGGAAGGCCAAGGCTGTTCAACTGGGTCAACAAGGGACATGGACCAGATGGACCGTACCAGACAGACACCTTACCTGGAATGACATCTGGAGGTATGAACCCCTTCGACTAGCATTCCTTCTCCGGTCAGTTTATGATCTGCTCCCGTCTCCAGCAAATCTCTACACGTGGGGCCTGGTGAACGAACCTGAGTGCCCTCTCTGCCAGAAAAGAGGGACACTGGAACATGTACTATCGACATGTAGAGTGGCACTTACCAAAGGACGCTTCAGATGGAGACACGACTGTGTGCTAAGATGTTTAGCAGATTGCCTAGAGAAAGAACGAAAGAAAAAGAGACCAAAGATCCACAACAAGCCAAACAACATAGCGTTTGTTCGCGAGGGAGAGTCAGCACAATCAGCAAAGATTACCCACCAAGGAATTTTGGCTCAGGCCAATGACTGGGAGATGAAAGCAGACCTGGACAAGAAGTTAGTCTTCCCACTGGTTGTCCAGACCACCCTTCGCCCAGATATTGTCTTGTGGTCAACCAAGGAGAAAAAGCTGATAATGGTTGAGTTGACAGTCCCATGGGAAGAGCGCTGCCAGATGGCTAACGAGACCAAACGACTCAAGTTTACAGACTTACAGGATACATGTAAGGAGCAAGGTTGGAGCACATGGCTATTCCCAGTTGAAGTCGGCTGTAGAGGGTTCCCCGCACAGTCAGTTTGGAGGACATTAGGGTCTCTAGGAATGGTTGGCAGAGAGAGAAAGGTTGCGGTACAGGCAATTGGAAAGTCTGCAGAAAGAGCATCAAGCTGGCTCTGGAGCAAGCGCGAGCAACAGAGCTGGAAGCCAAGTATCGAGGGACAGTGAGTCATGAACACTGTTGATCCGCCATCCAAGAAGAGGAGATGGGTTCTGGGCTTAATTGATTGAAACCCTTCTGACTTCGATACTTTGCAGTATATGCTGTTTATGTCATTATAAAACTATAAAAAAAGAAAAAAGAACATACTAATAAAAATGCAAAAAATAGTTCATGTTCCAGACACATTTATGAAATATAATGAAGAAAATGGTATAATAAAGATTATCTTAAAATATCAGTCATTTGAACTGAAATTCCTGTAATACAATTAAATGCATGTTCCCGCTGCATAAGTAAAATATTATAATAAAAAAAATAAATATCATAAATTCAAATTAAAAACATTATAGTTATTTTTTTAATTATATTTTCATTACATTAAAGGCAATTATTCTTTTTCTAAAGTAAGCTACATAGTAGTAATGATTGAATGTGTTATTATATATTACACCTGCTGAGTTATTTTTACATCTCAATCTTTCTAAATGCCACCCTTATTTTAAATATATTACAGTGCACTGGCAAGAGTGACAGCCATGGCAGTGATCAAGAAGGTGCTTCATGCAGTTTCACTCTCTGGAGGAAAGGACATTGGTTCAGTTTCAATACCTGGAGGAGCAAACAAACATTTAATGACTCTTGCAAATGCTGTGATAAAAGGCTACCATGCATTTCAAATAAAACCTCCTGTAACACCTGTATACTGAATTATTGACAGAGAGTATACAAATATACATGATGAAAAGCATGTTTGGTCTGGTTGCTACCACTTCATCATTTTCCTAAACATATGCACTCAGAATATACAGATATTAAAAGACAGTTAAAGTTGGAAGATATTGCCGGTCTAGCTGTTGGACATGTTCCAAAACCGTTGGCAGGTTATTTTAGAAATATACTTGATGAAGGACAAGTGTATGCTCAAATTACTGGTGAACCTGTCCCCAGTTTCCCACCTTGGCCTGCTCCAAGTGAAGAAGGTGGCGGTGTTGTCATCCCATGGAATTATGTGATTATTTTACCCAACAGTTCTCTTCTCAAAAAACATTATGACTGTCTTTTAGGGCTTATCAAATCAGAACCTGAAGGTTCAGTACTTTGCTTAACAATTTAAGAATGGTTGAGATGTACATGATATTTTTTTAATCAAGATTTTACCTTGATTTCAGAAAACATGGGTACTCCCAACAATCAGTTACTGATTATGAATGGGAGTCCATGGACAAGTGTTTAAAAAAAATCTGAGATTTTATGTTACATTTACAATCATTTCTGTTTATTGTATATATTTACAGCATTGTTAAAAATAAAAAAGAGACAGTTAAAATTAGTAAAAGTTATAAGTGTTAGCTATCTGTGAAGTTCTGTTACACGATGAGACATTCCAGGCTTTGATCGTACGTGGAAAGAAAGAGTTCATGTGATACTGTGTTCTTGAATGAGCATGGTATAGCATAGTTAAAAGTCCTTGATGCTGTTATGATCTACTGTTACATTTTTTTAAAACTTTATGTAGCATAATTAGTGAGCTTTTTATTCTTCTTTGTTATAGGGTTGGCCGATTTAAATTTTAATGTTTGAAGCATTGCTGAAATGCATTATTTATTACCTTTAACTTAGATTCACTGTTTTTGTGTACTCGCAAGAGTGATTTCACAAACAAAAGGTTGCCAAAAAATAAAAACGTGATTCCATATATGTAACTATTGTGTTTTTGATACGGCCCCTAGTCATGTGATCCTGTATTGGGGAAAGCGTTCCGGTATTGGAGAAAATGGCGGCTGTAAACAATACGTGTTACCAGTGATGTTTTAAAGCCCATTTAAATCAAGTATGTGTTTGAAAGAGCTGATAATTTATTATGTAACTCACAAACCATTTAATACTTCCGAGGTTTGAACGAACGAAATACCCACGTACAATGCTTAGCGATCCGTTATTGGCGACTTAACTATTATTAAATGAGTTGTCTAAATAAAGATTTTGCTTCATTCTTCAGAACTTTATCATAAACAGATACTCAAAGAGAAACCTTTCAATATTTTTTCAAAAGAAAAATATATCCATATTACTAAACCCGTTCCGATTCGGTACAAAATGTAACCCCCCTGTATTCCATTTCGGTCCGATTCGGTATTTCGATACCGGTTACGAATTGGTTTGGTTACGAACTGACCGCAACCCAAACAAATGGATTCATTCAAGCCTTGAATGAACCCTGCTATTCAGCTTCAAGGCGCCTTTGAATTAAGTTGAAAATTCATACGGCCAAGGAAAAGAGCAGCACTCTCTATTATTTAAAAAAAATCAGTATTTGGATCGTAAACATTCACTACCTACCGGTCCGATCAAATTCAAGCAATCGAATTTCCCACGGAAATATCCGCTCAACCAATCGTAACTACTCGACATGACGTAGCTATTCCGGGGAAGGTGTAATCGGCGGACCCGCCGGATCTGGATCCAATATGTAACATAGAAGGACGAATACATAGGGATTACGGATTCATTTATAATTTTTTTTATTTCAAACACTGTTGAAAAAGTAAAAATACCATGTTGAAGGAGAGTGAATGTGCTTAATAAAATCGTATAATTTTGTTGTTTTGATTCAATCAATTCCTTGTAAATTTATGTTGAAAGCGGCAGATCCGGACCCAATATTTTTAAAATGATTGAATATATATTGCATATGGGCCACGGATGCTATAACAACTTTTTCATTTCACGTCATATTGAAAAATAAAAAACAACAACATTTTAATGGGGTGAATTACCTTTAAACACAAATATTATTTTGATATTTTGATTCAACCGATTTTCCGTAAATAGAGTTGAACACGACGGATCCGGACCCAATATTTTAATAAATGGTTGAATATTACATCACGGACATATATATGGTATATAGGTCCGTGATTACATATATAGGTCACGGATCCTATCATAACTTATTTTTTCACCGTCACATTGAAAAAAATGAGACTGATTTACCTTTAATACATATATAATATTGATTCAATCGATTCCTCGTAAATGTTGAAAACGGCGGATCCGGTCCCAATATTCTAAAAATGATTGAATATTACATATCGGCCACGGATACTATCATAACTTATTTGTTTCACGTCACATTGAAGAAGTAAAAATATAATTTTAAAAGATAGTGATTTACCTTTAAATACATATATACTATATTAATTCAATCGAATTCTCATAAGTGTTTAAAATGACGGATAAAATCATATTATAAAATATAAATATAGAAATAAAATAATTATTTTGATCGTGACGTGAAACAAAAAAAAAGTTATGATAGTATCCGCGGCCAATATGTAATTTTCAATCTCTTTTAAAATATTGGGTCCGCCGTGTTCGGTTACCAGTCAAAACGGACCCAAGTTAAAACGGACCCAAGTTGAAACGGTGCCAAATTGGTCAAAACGGACCCACAAAAAAGTCAAAACGGACCCCTTTCCATTCAAAATAGTCAAAACGGTGCCAATTATGGTCAAAACGGTGCCACTTTGGTTAAAACGGACCCCTGTAAAATATATTGCATAATATTTAAAGGATAAATAGTTAAGTACTTTGAAGTTAATATAAATCTGTAAATGAATGAAACTTTTTATGAGATTAAATTATTGATACAAAGAGATTAATTATTGTTACAAACATCATATAACACAACATAAAATGGTTTGAATATTATCATTAGATTAATATTTAAGTATTCATAATATAAATATTGACAAATATGTTTTACTAATATGGTAATTAATTGCTAATAATAGTGTTGTCTATAAGCTTAATCCCTTTAGTACAAAATATTGCTAATTTATACAACGTTGATTTGTTTTCATTATTTAGCAGTTCTAAATATTATTAAATATAAATGATTCTTTATTCAGGTTAATAAAGAGTAGTAATTTGGAGTATATCTTTCTCTTAAATCTTTATATAGTGGACAAACATATATGAAATGGTACTCGTCTTCTACATCATTCAGATTACAATAAATACATTTTCTTTCACTCCTTTCAATATTACGATGCCTACCTGTTTCAATACAAATTTTTTTTATAATTTATTAATAAATATAATTACTTACATTCACTGACTCTGGAAATAACCAAACATCATTGAAGCCCGCGTTTTGCAATTATATTTCTTTTACTTTTGATGAACAATTCACATTCGTGCATTTATTTTCATTTATTTCTTTTTGAAATCTTACAACAGTACTTAGAATACAATTTTTATTTTTTATGCCAAATAATTTTAATCAATACTTCACTATTCGCACATAACGATAGAGATATAATGGGTATCTACCAAGTGATTCTATTCCCCTACATACGTACTTGACATATCGTGCAGTATAAATTCCAATTCAAATGAGAGAGAGGGAAAAAAAGAAAGAGAGAACGACAGAGAGAAAGATTATGATGGTTAAACTTGGAACACACACACACACACACCTTCATTATATTTCATCTTAAATATGAAAGAGATATGAAGGGTTAACAGACCATTTTAAAATTATAAAAAATTTCACATATGAAGTCATTAAATCTATAAATATTTATTAAAATAAATGTAAGAAATTCTTATTATATAAATAACCTTTCTATTTCGTACAGACACAAGTACACACTCACACATTTGATTTGTCACACTTATAATAAATATTGTCTTGCCTACCAGCCCCTTAATTTTTTTTTTCGCAATTAAAAAACTAGTAGGGGTTTAATGAATTTTACAATATATTATGGGATGCTCCATAAAAATATATTTTCTCATTTTTTTGTGTATTAACATTTTTAGGGGAATAAATTTACTATTCTTTTCACCCTCTTTCCCAATCTAAAAATTAATAAAGTTAAAGCATTTACTCTAATTAATGTAATCAAATTAAATTTTAAAAAGGTGTTTCCTTCGGTACAGGTTTTTTTATTTCTTACTTTTGAAAAATTAATCGGGGTTTTTTTACTGAAATTCCCCCCCCCAACCCCCCCTTTTATAAATAATTTATCCCAACGAAACGGGTAATTGTTTCTCTTTCTTCCCCCCGCGTTGTCGTACATTAAATAAAAAGGGTTTTAAGAAAACCCAGGGATAAACCCTGAAAAACACCATTTTTTCCCTATTTCTTTAAAAAAAAACAACATTTTTTTAAAAATTTAAAAAAATTTAAATAAATTTATTTCTATTTTAATTTAAAATAATTAAAAATATCTTTTTGAAGCAAATTCCCAACATTTTTTGGGTATTAATAAATTCGACACATTTGTTTGAAAACTTCTAAAAAATATTTTATGTTTTTTAAACATTCATTTTTAAAACCCCTTTTTTTTAAAATATTTATTTTATATTTAAATTTTCTATTTTTTGCAAATTTATTGTTTTATGTTTTTTAAACGGTGAAAAAAAACTTTTTCATAAAAAAAAATAATTTACCACTTCTTTTTTTATTTTAACTTATTTTTTAAAATTTTAAAAAAATTCATCAAAACCAAAATTTTTAGCAATCTAACTTGGGAAAAAATTTATTAGGATCCTAATACCTAAATTCAGGTAAACCCGGAAAAGGGCTGACAGGTTTTTTTCCCTATCAACCCCCTTAAATGAATTAAAATTTAAAAAAAATAAACCCCTTCCAAAACAGCCTCTTTATATAGGAATATTTAAAAAAATAAAAGCTCCCCAAAAAGAAATAAAAGTCATTATCTTGGGGCTTCCAATTAAAAAAGGGGGCAATTTTTGACTTTAAAAAGTTGAATGGTTTGTTTAAATTTAAAAAATTACGTTTTTTTAATTTTTTTTTAAATTTAAAATGTAAAAAATTTTTTTTAAATGTTTTTTTTTTATTTTAAAAAAAAAAAAGGTAAAATCCCCCCAAAAAAAATTTTTAAAAGTGATTTTTAAATTTTTTAAAAAAATTTTTTTACTTGGGTTTTTTCAACAAAAAAAAAAAAAAAAAAAATTCCCAAAAACTTTTTAAATTTTTTTAAAATAAAAAACAAAAAATCCCTTTTTCCCAAAACAAAAACCCAAAGCTTCTAAATATTTTATTTTTAATTAAAGAAGAAATCGAAATAAATAAATTTTATTAATATTACGTACCCCTAAAAAATGGGTTTAAAATATTTTGATTTATACAAATAAGAAAAATTTAAAATTTAAATAATTTTACAAATTTTCCGAAAAAAATTTTTTGAATACTTCCCCAAATGGGGTTTTTTTTTTTCTTTTTTTTTCCCTACTGTTTTTTTTTTTATTTTTAAGTTTTTTTTTTTCCCCCCCCTTTTTTTTTTAAAAATTTTTTTTTCCCTTTTTTTTTTTTCCCCCCCTTTTTTTTCAAATTTTTCCCCTTTTAAATTTTCCCCCAGTATTTAAAAAAATTCATTTTTTATTTTTTTAGAAGTTTTTTTTTTTTTTTTTTAAACCCCTTTTTTTAAAATTTTGGGGTTTGGAAAAATTTTTTCTTTTTTTGTTTTTTAATTTTTTTTCCCTTTTTCCCTTTTTTTTCCCCTTTTTTTTTTTTTTTTTTTTTGTTTTTTTTTTTAAAACTTTTTTTTATTTTTTTTTAAATTTTTATTTTTTGATTAAAAAAATTTTTTTTTTTTTATTTTTGGGCCTTTTTTTCCCCTTTTCATCACCTTTTTTCCCCTTTTTTAATTTTTTCCCCGTTTTTTTTTTTTTTTTGCCTTTTTTTTTAAGCCCTTTCTTTTTTTTGTTTTTTTGGGGTTTTTTTTTTTTTTTTTTTTTCCGGGCCTTTTTTCTTTTTCATTTTTTTTTTCTTTTTTTTTTTTTTTCCCCTTTTTTTTTTAATTTCCTTCAAATTTTTTTTTTTTGGGTTTTTTTCCCTTTTTTTTAAAAAAAATTTTAAATTTTTTTTTTTACCGGTTTTTTTTTTTAAAATTCCTTTTAAAAAAAAATTTTTTTTTTCCCCGTTTTTTTTTTTTTTTTAGTTTTTTCCCCTTTTTTTGGTTCTTTTTCTTTGTCTTTCGTTTTTTTTTTCCCCTTTCCCGGGGTTTTTTTCAAATTTCCTTTTTTTGTAATTCTTTTTCCCCCCTTACTTTAGCTTTTTAGCCCCCCCTTTTTTTTCTTGTTCCCTTTTTTTTGGGTTTTTTTTCTTTTTTGTTTTTCCCTTTAAAATTTTTTTTCTTTGACCTTTTTCGTTTCTTTTCCCCCCCTTTTTTTTAATTTTTCCTTTTTTTTTTTGTTCTTGTTTTTTTTTTTTTTTTTTTCCTTTAAAATTTTTTTTTTGGGGTTTCTTTTTTTTAAACCTTTTTTTTTTTTTTTTTTTTTTTTTTTTTTTTTGGGTTTTTTTTTTTTGGGGGGGGGTTTGGGGTTTAAATTTTGTTCTTGTGGGGAAATTTGTTTAAAAAAAAGGTGTTTTGGGGTGTGGGGTTAAATGTATTTTTGTTTTTTTGTGTTGTTTTGGGGTTTTGGTAAATGGGTTTTTTGGGTTAATTGTTGGGGTTTTTGGGGTTGTTTTTGGTGTAAATTTTGGTGGTGGGGTTGTTTGTTTTTTGTTTAATTTTAGTTGTTTTGGAAAATTGTAAGTTTTTAAGGGGGTTTGGTTTTTTTTTTTTGGGTATTGGTGATTTAAAAGTTGTTTGGGGGTTTGGGTGTTTTTGTATTTTTGTTTAATTTGTAATTGTTTTGGGGAATTTTGTTTTGGGGGGTTAAAACAATTTGTTATTTTGTTATTGTTTGGTTTTTGTTAAAAAAGAATTGTTTTTGGGGGTGTGGTTGTTTTGGGGGTTTAAAAAAATTTTTGGGGTAAATTTGTTTTGGGGTTTGCTTGTTGTAGGGTTTTGGTTTTGGGTGTTTTGTGGGTTTTTTTGGGTTGTGTTTTGGGGGTTTGGTGTTTGTTTTTTTGAAAAAAATTTTTAATTTTCCCCCCGAACGAAATTTTCGCAGCATTTGCATAAACCCTTTCCCCCAAGATAGGGATTTAACATAGGTTAAATTGGCTTCTTAATGGGGCTACCATAATAAAGAATAATGTCAAACCCCTATGGATACGGGTGGGCTGACAAATGAATTTCTTTCAGAAAAAAATTAAATTTTTGTTCCACCTTTACAAATTGCGCAGCAATTGAATAACCCTTCCCCAAGAAGGGATATAACATAGGTTCAAAAGTTCTACTTAGATACTATTCGGTGTTTTTTAAAGAATAAGTGTCACAACCCCCATGGGACACGGGGGGTGTTACAAAGCCTTCTTTAAAAAAAAATAAATTTGCCCCACCGTTACGAATTACAGCATAAGCATAAGCCTTCCCCAAAAAGGGGATATAACAAGGTTCATTTGTTATCTACAAAGAGGGGCTATTCAGTGATATCAAAGAATAAGTGTCACAACCCTAGGGGACACTGGGGCTGTTAAAATTACCTACTTTTAGAAAAAAATTAAATTTTTTCCCCCACCTTTTACAAGCGCCATACGCATATAGCCTTCCCCAAGATGGGGATAAACGGGTTCAATTTGTCTATTTAGAGGGGCACTCATGATATAAAAGAAAATGTAAAAAACCCTAGGGGAAAAAGGGTGGGGGCTTTACAAATTACCTACTTTTAGAAAAAAATTTAAATTTTTGTCCCCCGTACGAATTGCGCGCATATTGCATAAAGCCTTCCCCAAGATGGGGATTTAAAACATGGGTTAAATTGTGGCACTGATAGGACCAGTAATCAAAGAATAATTCCCAAAACCCCTTTGGGATAGGGTGTGGGCTTTTTAAAAATGACCTTCTTTCAAAAAAAATTAAATTTGTTATTCCATTACGTAATTGCGCAGCATATTGCATATAGCCTTCCCCCAAAAGGGGAAAACAAAGTTAATAGGGTTTCAATTTAGATGAGGCTATTCATTGATAAAAAAGAAAAAGGTCACAACCCCTTTTGGGACCGGTGTGGCTTTAAAAATGACCTACTTTTAGAAAAAAATTAAAATTTTTTTCCCCCCTTATTTAATTCGCGCATATGCATATAGCCTTCCCCAAAAGGGGAATAACATGGGTTTTCATATGTTGTCTACTTAGATGAGGCTATTCATTGAATCAAAGAAAAAGTGTCAAATCCCAGGGACACGGTGTGGGCTGTACAAATGTCCCTTTTCTTTCAGAAAATAATTCAATTTTGTCCCACCTTACGTAATTGCGCAGCATATTGCAATACCTTCCCAAGTAGGGATATAACATAGGTTCAATGTTTCTACTTAGATGGCTATTCATTGAATCAAAGAATAAGTGTCACAATCCCTAGGTGACACGGTGTGGACTGTTACAAAGAACCTTTTTCAAAAATAATTCAATTTTGTCCCAACAGTATTATTTCACAGCAAATTCCTTATACCTCCCCAAGATAGGATAAACTTTGGGTTTTCATATTTTGTCAACTTAATGAGGCATTCATGATACAAAAATAATTCAAAATCCCTATTGGACACGGTGGGGCTGTTACAAATGTACCTACTTTAGAAAATAATCATTTGCCCCCACCTTACGTAATTGCCAGCAAATTGCTATAGCCTTCCCCAAGTAGGGATATAACATAGGTTCATTTTTCTACTTAGATGAGGCATTCATTGAATCAAAGAATAAGTGTCCAATCCCAGGGACAGGGTGTGGGCTTTACAATGTACATTCTTTCGAAAATAATTCAATTTTGTCCCCACCATTACGTAATTGCGCAGCATATCATATAGCCTTCCCCAAATAGGGTAAAAATAGGTTCATATGTTTCTACTTAGATGAGGCTATTCATTGATACAAAAATAAGTGCACAATCCCTATGGGAACGGTGGACTGTACAAATGTACCTTTTTCAAAAAAATTCAATTTTGTCCCAACATTATGTAATTGCACAGCAAATTTCCTTATAGCCTTCCCCAAGATAGGGAAAACATTGTTCAATGTTTCCCTACTTAGAGGCTATTCAAGATATCAAGAAAAATGTCACAATCCCTTTGGGACAACGGTGTGGGCTGTTACAATTACCTCTTCAGAAAATAATTCAATTTTGCCCCACATTCGTAATTGCGCACATATTGCATATAGCCCTTTCCCCCAAATAGGGATATAACATAGGTTCATATTTGTCACTTGTTTAGGCATTCATTGTATCAAAGAATAATGTCACAATCCCTAGGGACAGGTGTGGACTGTTTACAAATTACCTTTTTTTCAGAAATAATTTCAATTTTGTCCCCAACATTATGTAATTGCACGCATAATGCATATGCCTTTCCCCAAGATAGGTTTAAAAAAAAGTTTTTATTTGGTCACTTAAAAAGCTATTCGGTGATATCAAAAAAATAAGTTCACAATCCCATGGGACACAGAATTGGATGTTACAATGTTCCTTCTTTCAGAAAATAATTAAATTTTTTGTCCCCCATTACTAATTGCCAGCATATTTAAATAGCCTTCCCCAAGATGGGGATAAAAAATAGGTTCTGTGTTGTCAAATTAATGGGGCTTTTCATGAATCAAAAATAACGTTATAATCCCCAAGTACACAGTGGGGCTTTACAAATGTACCTTCTTTAGAAAATAGTTCAACTGTACCCATTCGCATAAAGCCTTCCCCAAAAAGGGGGATAAAACATTTTTCATTAAAAAATAATAAGAATTTTCTTATTCAAATCCCCATAAGTTTCACTGCTACAACTTTCAGCGGATTACAAGACAATATATTTGACAGAAATACATCATAAATCATTTTTCCTTCATAAAATCCATATTTAGAGGGGGGTTTTTGACAGTTTTCAGTTTGAATATTATTTTTCAATACTCCCTCCGCATTTCAGCGCATTACAAGGAAATATTCTTGACAAAAGATATTAATAGTCCTTTTTCAGTCGCAAAAAAACCCTCTTTAGGGAGGGTTTAAAAAAATTATCAGTCGTATTTTTTTTCATTCATTTCCTAATTGCGCAGACCTCGGGTCACGGAGGATTTTTTTTCAGAATAGTTAAAAATCAGTATTCCGCCGTTAAAATTTATATTAGAGAAGTTCACACGTTTTCACCAAAAAAATAATTTTTTTTATCATAGGATTATCTATTTCAGGCAGCCAGCCGCTAGCAACTTTCAGCGCCTTACGGGGACATAAATATTTGACAAAAAAACACCAAAAATCATTTATTTCACCGTAAATCATATTGGAGGGGTTCACACGTGCCTGGATGAAAATTAAAAATTAAATCAATATTTGGTACTACCCGCCTTTTGCTAGCACCTTTCATGGGGGATTACGGGAGAAAATATTTCGAATATAAATAAAAAATAAAAAATCCTAAAGGGGGCCAGGCCTTTAGTATTCACCAGCCTTTTTATACCACCCAAAAAACCAGACGTATTTCTATTCCGTACCCAATTAGGGAAAAATACGGTTCACTGTTTTCTACTTAGACGGCTATTCATGAATCAAAGAATAAATGTCATAACCCTATGGGACACGGTGTGTCTTTTATAAATGTACCTCAAAATACAAAAAATTCAATATTTATCCCCATTACGTTATTGAAGCAAAACACATGTTCATATGTTGTCTACCTAAACATTGTATGCAGTGAAACCAAAGGATGGGTTTTCACAATCCCTAGGGAGACATGGTGGGGGTTTCAAATTACTTTCACTTAAAAAAACTTCCACCATTACGTTATTGCAGAGTGTATTGCACAAACCTTTCCAAAGAAAAAAAAATATAACACAGGGGTGATGTTGTGTACCTAGACCACCTTATTCGTGTTACCAAAAAATAGGTCCAAAGTCCCAAAATGGAGATGTGTGGGCTGTTACAAATGTAACTTTTTTTAGAAAAAAAATTCACTTTCTTTCCCAAAACGCGCTTTTTTTAGGGAGCATTACATATTGTCACTTACAGACAAGGATATAAGAAAGACTCATATTGTTCTGCGAAAAAGGCTAGCGAAAAATATCACGAAATATGTGTCACACTCCCTCTAAAAATGGTGTAGATGTTGTAAGCTGTTAATACACAAATGTACCTTCTTTTAGAAATAGGCAACCCACAACTTGGGGAAATTGGTGTCATATTCCCCACTGGAAAATAGTGTGGGTCATTACATGTTTTTCCATTTCCTTAAATATAAACAAGTACATAGAAAGTTGTAAAATGCAGATACGATTGCACCTATCTTTATAATGAATTACAGTTTCATTACACAATTACATTTAATGATGACAATAGAAAATTACTTAAAACATTTTACTCAGTAATTAATTTTTTAAAACTGTTATCATTTAACTTTTTAAAACAACCACAATAGAAAGAATCGATTCCATCCATCTAGAAAGGGAGAGAGAGAGAGAAGAGAGTTAACATTTAATTTAAAAAATTTTTGTTGTTTTGTTTTGGGGGTTTACCGTCACTGCTATAGTATTTCAATCATATAGCGACGTCCAGCTAATTACAGGGGAGGAAGACCCCGATACACATGGTCCCCGGGGTAAACCCCGACCTACCGCAAGCCACAAAGGCGCCTCACGGAAAAATCCGAATCCCTACCGGATTCGAACCCAAGCGGTGAGGGCTAAATTTGTAGTCCACGACTGTAACCGCCGGCCACGCCGCCCCTTTAAAAAAATAATAAGTTTCATGAAAATTATAATGTAAATACATAGCACCATGCTTTATAATAACTTAAAAATTTCATTACAAAAATATAATTAATAATGACAAATAGCAATACTTAAAATATTTTACCCATTATTGTCTATTAATAATTTTTTTAACTAAACATTTTAACAGGCATATTAAATATGTTCTTCAAGTAACTTAATATAGCAGTTAATTCTTGAAAAGAAAATTTATGGCGAATAACTGTTAAAGTGTAACTACTTTAATTCATATATTCAAATGTCACCTTGTTTGCTGTGTTTCGTTTCAAGCTGACTAGTGAAATACAATCAGGGGATTTAATTTGTGTCTGACTACATTTTTTATTGATCATTGAAGTCTGTCCCAAGCAAACATAGAATAAGGACCTCAAACGTGAATAAAGCACAAAATTTTTTCTTCCCCTTACTGTAAGAAAATTCTTCACTTATAAAACGATCATTGTAATTTAAAAGTAATCGTAAATCACTTTTTTTTGATATTTAACAAGATTAAGTCGAAAGTTTTTCACTTCAATGTTCGTGTTCAACATCTCTATACAATATATGTTCTATTTCTAAATCATCCAAATAAATCCACATTGATACTAAAAATTTCAATGATATTATAAATTTATAAAAGGTATAAAGAATAGCAAATGGTAATCTCATCAAATCGATTGGACAGACTATTTTATCACAAATAGGGTTTTAATCAATCATTCCTCAATCTGTAGAAAAAAAATCGTTCTTCCAGCACCGCCGAATTAATAAACCATAAATTTATAAACATTAAAACACATCTGATCAAAAGTTTCGGTGTCAAGGTAAATAAATATCTATCTGCTTTAACCAACACTCTATTCAACCGAAAACATATTTTTTAAGATACTGAATAGTAATATGGCAAAAACGGGGTGATCCCAAACAACGATAAATTTAAACTTAAGTGTCGAGAAAGTTAATTATATCCCTACTTAAATGTGACACAAAACAATACCACCTCTGGTAAAAATTTCCACCCTTAGCCAATTCACGCCCCTTACATAACGCGATCCGGGAGAAAATAAGCTAAGAACCCAACGGATCTCGGCTATCAACATTAACGGTGATAACAGGACCGTAATAGCCATTACGGCTAACACATCATTTCAAGAAATTAAGCTAAATAATTTTATCGACAATTACATGCCACCTTAGAATCAAAGTTTTGTGTCAATTGTTCAATACCGGGAAATTTGGGGGAAAAAGAAGCTTATAAATATTCACATAGAAGGCATTTATAATTGAAAATATGCCTCACACACTATTTCAATCACAGAAAAAAAGCCCAAAACAGCATTAAATATATAGTTTTATTCAAACACGATGGCACAATAATGAAAATAGGCATGATGGATTTTTTATTTTCATGGGTTTAAAAAACATGATACTCAAACAATTTTACACACCCACACATACACACTTTATTTACCGATTCCTGGTCCAAAAACCGATGCTTGTTAAGCAAATTTTTTTTCAAAAAATAAAAAAATTGTTTTAAACCTATGTTTACAAGTTAAAAGTGCCTAATATTTCCCAAAGGCAAAATTCGGCACAACTTCTTGTAATATTTCCGTTCTTATTGAGTTAGTGAGTTTATAATAATAATAACACGTGGTGTGGAAACCAGCATGCTTATCTTTAATGAAATTTAATTATCTCATACATATACTAATAACATTTTGTAACAGACAGTTTTCAAAGTTTAAGTTATTTGGCATGGAATAATTATATTACATTATATTATACCATAACCAACGCATAGAATAGTTCTGTAAAATACAAAGGCAAATCATAGTGTAAACGTGTTTATTTGAAATCGCTTTTTTACTAACAAACAATACATACAATAACTATACTAATTATAAGTAAAGCATACATGTATATAACACAAATAAATATGCAAAAGCAGTGAAATTATGTGTTGTGAATAAAATTGTATTACATGATTATTTACACACTAAGTATAAACACAACCATACGTAAAGATCATATATAAAAATGAAAATTTATTAGAAAGAAATCATTATTAAAAAGAAACATTACATCTGTTAATTATGTAATCATTCCTTCTCTATGACTAACCTCAATGTGTAAAATTTGTCGATGGTTAGGAAATTATGCTTTTAACTTCGATCATTTACAGAGATAAAAAGGTTTTACTAACGACGCTCAGAAAACATATACTAGTATTCATTCTTCTTTTGATATGAACTGTGTTATACCCTTTGGAAAGCTATATGCAATACCGGCCTCAATAACGTAACGGTGAAATAAATATTCATTAAATTATTTTCTAAGGGAAGAGCATTTTAAGAGCCAATACCTGTGTCCCTTAGTGATTGTGACACCTAATTTAATTGGGATCACTGAAAGACAATTAAGTAGACAACATATGAACTG
>CM037788.1:53020720-53056705 GCA_021229015.1 Solen grandis
AAATCAACCTTGTGGTATAGAAGAATACAAGAAGATTCAAGCCCGCCTTTATCCAGACTATGTGATCAAAGTGTGGCCACAATTTGAAAAAAAGGACGTTGTTCAATCACCCACCTCTGACAGACAAAAGCAAAGTAAATTCACATTTATCATCATGATAAACATTATGATTGCATTACATCAATCACGGGTTTCCGGGGATGCAGCTACTTCTGTGAACACTGTAACTAGGGTTTTATAACAACAGAGAAGCTCACTTGTGTAAGAATATTTGTCTGTGTTACGCCTTGACACTATGCCCAAAAGAAGGATTCTTTCCATGTGGTCACTGTGGTAGAACATTTCATAGTCAGAAATGTTTTGATCGCACAAAGCGAAACCGGGAAAATCTACAAAAAACATCTGTGAAAGTGTAGGGAAAATGCAAGACCTGTGGTCAAAGGTTGTGGGTACAAAGAAGAACCTCTGTCCTGGCACAAAAAAATGCAAGTTTTGGGCAAGAAAGTTGTGGATGCAGAACATCAGTGTTATATCCCCACGTACAAAGAACCAGAGAACATGAAGTCACCGACTGTAACCTTTCATCTTTTTTGACTTTGAGTGCCGATTTGATTTGGGTGAACATATACCAAATTTTTTGTGTTGCCAACGTGCTTGTGGAGACTGTATGTGTCAATCCATGAAAAACCCGTGTCAAAATGCAAGCTGTGGATGAGCCTAGAGAAAAAATTATTTCGTGGTAACAACACTTTGTCAGAATTTTGTGCAGGCGTTTCAACCCAGTCCAAAGGTACCACAGTGATTGCTCACAACTCACAAGGATACGATGCACAGTTTATTTTGGCACTTACTGACACATGATAACAAAAAAACCAAAATTGATCATGAATGGAAGCAAAATTCTAATGATGAAAGCCCATCAAGTGAGATTCATCGACTCACTGAGTTTTCTCAACAGCCTTTGTCCAAATTTCCCCGACACGTTTGGATTGACTGAGATGGCAAAAGGATGGTTTCCATTTTATGCCAACACGGATAAATACCAGACTACATTGGAGACTATCTCCCCGTACTTTTTTTACAGACCCGACAGCATGAAACCTGACAAGAGAGAAGCTTTTCTGAAATGGTACAATGCAAAAGTGGCACAAAAGGCTGTGTTTCCTTTCATTTAAAAAGCAAAAGTACTGCAAATCAGATTGGACATCTTGAGACGAGTTGTGGAAGTTTAGGAAGAACTGTTGGTCGTGCCCAAAATTGATCCGTTCCGGGAAGCAAAACCACTCTAGCTCAAGTGTGCAACAAAGCTTGGCGTAAAAATTTCAATGCCTCCAAAGACCTTGGCTGAAAATCTCTGATGACGGTATCCAAAACAAAACCCCGATACTCAATCAAAGGGATTCGTAGGATAGAAACAACTGCTTCCTTTGAGAAATAAGCACATTCGCCATGCACTAAATGGAGGTGAAGTAAAAATTTGGGACCCTATTACGTTGACGTTTCCACAAAGAAAACGAACACCGTATACGAATTCATGGGGTGCTGGACACACGGATGTGCAAAATGTTACCCAAGGAGAGACAGTGTGAACGGTTACCACTTCAAACTATGGAGCAGTTATACAATGCCACAACTTTTGGGTTTGAAAGACTTGTCTCAACAAGGTTACAACACGTTGTAATTGGGAATGTGACTTTGATCAGAAATGCAAGATTGAACCAGAATACAGAGATACGTGAACCGTTTTTTTCCCCTTCCAAGAACCTTTTTTACCTCGGGATGCTTTGTTTGGTGGACGAACCAATGCCGTTCAATTATACCATGAAGTGGATACAACCACCAAGGAAAAAATTTAAAAGTATGCTGACATTTGCTCACTGTATCCATTCGTGAACAAGTACAAAACATACCCCGTGGGACATCCCGACATCTTAAGTCAAGAGATGATTGATATAAACAACATTGGAATGAAACAAGGACTCATCAAATGTCGTGTATTGCCACCACAAGACCTGTGGCTACCAGTCCTACCTAACACTGTAACAAGAAAATGATCTTTACACTGTGCCGTACCTGTGTTGAGGAAAGAGTGTAAAAAAAGCAATCACACTCTGTAAAAAACGCATGTTGACAGGTACCGGGACCCATGTGGAAATAGCCAAGCTCTTGAGGTAGGATACCAATTGGTAGACGTCTTCCACATCTGGCACTGGGACGCATGGAGTAAAAATGTGTATAAAACAGTATATTAACAAATACTTGAAATTGAAACAAGAAGCAAGTGGTTCCCTAATTGGGTAAAAACAGAAGATGATGAAGCCCCACTTAAACAGAATTACTTTCAGATAGAGGGTATCTGGCTCGACAACGTGAAAAAGAAAAAAGGGAAAAAGAGCGTTTGCCAAACCATGTTGAACTGTTTGTGGGGAAAAGAATCCCACAAAACAATGTTCAAACCAAAACCGAGTAATGTGACTAAGGTAAACCCGGTTGTATGACCTACTCTCCGACCGTCCATGTCACTGTGCATTTTTGCCGAGATTTTCGATCATGACAACTTCATGTTGGTAAATTTTACTCGGATGAAACAGACGCAACACAGCCCCATTCATCTTCAAATCCAGTGGTAGCTGCCTTCGTTACGTCCTATGCTCGACTTGAACTTTACACCCAGTTGGAAAAACTTGGAGATCGGGTACTGTATTTTGACACAGACAGTTGTATGTACATCTATGACCCTGACCAGTACAACATTCCAATTGAAGAGAGCCAGTTGGGAAAGTGGACAGATGAAGAAACCACATGGACGCATTGTCAAATTCGTGGCATTAGGGCCAAAAAACTAAGGGTATGAATATAATCGATGAAAAAGGAAATCGACATCAGAAATGCAAAGTAAAAGGCATCACTTGGATTACAATGCTAGTCAGAAAGTCAATTTTAAAGACTATGGTCAACGTGTACAAGACGCAAACTTTACAAGACAGTCATCGAATATGAATCCCGAATCAAGAGACATAGAAATCGCAAAGTGATCAGGAGACACAGACCAAGACGTTCCGCTCAGTGTATACAAAACGCGTGGGTCGTGGACAAATATAAGACAGTGCCGTACGGTTACCAACCGTCATAACCATTTTGGCTTTGGTCGTGTGCATAGTCTGAACGGTGGTGGAAACATACGGAGATTCACGATGAACACTACCAGTAGAAATGCAACAGATGATCTACGACATCTCGTTGAAGCTAATAAGAAACCTCCCTGCATTTGCAACGAGTTATTTTTACTTGGAAACAGCGCGTTGGAAAACAGAATAATTCACCAAAACGATGAGGATTCCTCTTGTTTAAACCAAGTTTATGATATGTTTAGTGATGTACGAGGGCGAAAATCTTCCAATCAGCTATAAAAGTGTGGTCTTTCAACGGATTTTTCCCCATTTACAACCGCTACGAAACCCTGATCTCTGACGTGTGGTACATATACATTGATACCCTAAACATTGATACAGTGGAGAAACTGAACCGTTTTGATGAGCGTATGTATCTCAGATTTGCGTTTAACCACCGGAACGACACACACCAGAGGATATACGTGCCATTTTACTGACCCCCAAAACCCTATCACTTGTGAACAAGTGTTTAACATTTTTGGTAAACAGTGCACCGCAATATTCAAAAAAACGAGGCCAAATCCTAGTGAACAGTTCTTTCAAGATCCCAATTTCAACAACTTAGAAAGGTTTGAGTTGGGAGACGAATCCCTCTGGGACACCTACAAAATAAGATACTAACGCAGAGTACTTGCAAGACGATGAGAAGTCAAAACATGGGAAATACTTCACTACAGGAAAAAAACATAACTCCAATTGGGAATCCATGGGGAGCTGTGTTGTGGCTGTGCGTGTACTTGGAATTCAATCAGAACAGGCGTAAAGACAATCCGAGGAACTGTTTGACGAAGTTTTGCATGGCTTTAAATGCTATGGGATATACCATGAAATTGCCGGAATGGATGAGTATAAAGAAAGACTGATCCATGATGTGTGTCATATTTTACATTTTTGCCTTGCGTTGTTCAAGGCATTTGTTTAATTACTATGATGTATAAAATAAACTGTTGCCATGTAAATGCTGTTATTATTTCTTGGGCCCAAATCATGGAAAGTAGTTTACTTTTTCAACATCCTAGTAACATTTTCATCTCAGGCCAAGTTGTCAGGAAAAACTCATTTGTAAAAAAACTTATTGAGTACAAAACCGATTTATTTCATGTGGTACCCAACGCATCGTCTGGTGTTACAAGAATGAAAAGTCCCCACGCACAGTTACAAGAACGTGAACTATCAAATTCATTCAGGGTATCCCTGAGGATGATGAAGAGATAGTAGACGATACAACCTTACCAAAACTCGTCAATTTGATGATATGTTAGGAGAAAAAAGATGAGGAGAAAATTAAATTATGGTTCACGCGAAAGGGACACCATAAAAAATCCACTGTCATTTACATCACACAAAACATGTTCCAACAACCCAAAGGGCTAGTCGTACCATCAGCTTGAATGCACACACATGGTATTATTTCAAAACACAAGAGAAAAAGGGCCAGATCAAAACACTTGCAAACCCCAAATACAACTCCCCCATTTGGTGATGGCGTATCAAGATGAAAACCTCTAAAAACCCGACCAGAATCGTTTAAGAACATTGTGTTCCATCGGTGGGTAACAGGTGAAGATCGAGGACCGATCGTCTACACTACAGTATAAAATGATGGGAAAACATGACACCCGATCATCTTTAAGGATACACACTACCATGGAAAACACACCACATAAGGGATCAAAGCTCTAGAATCGTTGAGTCGGAAAAAGAACCCAACAAAACGACAAGAGCTGGTAGAATCAGGATTAACAGAGATGTGAAATAGTTTCACCTTAGCTGCACGACTCATCTTAGAGAAAAAAGTAACCGTGGCAAAACAGACGATGAATTTTATGGAACGCAACAAAGACATTTTAAGACAGTTAGCTGATCAACATGTGGATCTGGCCGAAAAACGAAAACCTTATTTTAAAACCTGGTGGGGGAGGTTTCCTTGGGGGCACCATCATTCGTACACTGCTTCGATGGAACGGGACCAAAGCTGTGAGAAAATTTGGTCCAGTAGCAAGAAAAAAAACCACCCAAACGAAAGTCACCACCAGGAAACGGTCACGACAACAACCACGAAAACAGCCAACAAACGCAAGTCACCAGTAAGGGAACAAACAAGAAGAACAGACATTGCTTCATGACCGATTTGTCACTGTAGAGAAAACGCTCTGATCAACTGGAACACCAAAATGTCGCCCATACTGATTCGACGTGAGTTACATCAGGGACATCATCCAAAGCATCACCACTTGTGGCCCAATTCTCTCCACTGACCTCATCACCCCCCGTTCTAATAGAAGTTCGATGAGGTCTGGGTTGGCTACACCACAAGGATCAATGACGGTTTCACCAAACCCTACAGTTCGACGACAATTGTTTGACCTTTCCAATTCTTAAAGTGGGCGTTCATCATCATCATCATCATCAAGATTTTCACCAATCCCAAGTCTCCATTCCCCTTTACCTACGCCGTTACTGCGATGAAAAAATTCAGGACCACTGAGTAGTGCTGGCAATATCGCTTTACAAGCCTCAACAGTGGTATAAATAAAAGAGCCCAAACATTTCATCATCATTTGTCACCATGAAGCGCAAACAACCACTCGTCGCAAACATGGCAAAATGTTGCTTGCTTTGACAGAAGCCTCGCCCAAATTTCGAAAGAAGATTATTCAAGAAGCACCAAAAGAATTGGTGGATTGTATTGCTGAATGTTGTCACAAACTTTTTAAAAAGGCAATGTACCACTGTCAGAGGCTCAGAAGCGTCGATTTCATTCTAAAGACAACACCTCCGACAGTTACGACCAAGAAAGTATCAGTTCGAAAAAAAAAAAAATCATTCTCAATCAGAAAGGGGGTTTTCAAACCCCTGCTGGCACTTGCACCACTCTTAGCCAAAACAATTATACCTCTTGCTGGTGAAATCATTCGGAAAATATGAAGAAGATGGCCTATTTTCCAGTTCGGTTGTTGGAAGAGAGAATCGATGGAAGAAGGAACAACGACCTCGGTTACCCCCATCCCCTCAAGTGAGTCAGACTTCATCATTACAGAAAGAAATGAATCAAGTTCTTGACGACAATCAATTGTCTGAGTCAGAAAAACCCACAACAATTTGGAGAAGTATTACATCGTTTTAAAGTGCCCACATAAAAAAGCACTCAAACCCTTCAGACCACACATGGCTGAAAAAAACAACAAGTACAGGGGACTGAAAAAGAAAGAGGAAAAACCGATGCCCTTTGAAAGATCAAATTCTAGACAGTTTTCCTACGACCATGCGGCGAAAGGCTACTCTTTTGTAAACATGCTGAAAGACCATCCTCACTTAAGTTGGGATGAACATGGCCTGTTAAAATATGATGGAAAACCCGTTTAAAGGGTTCAAATATATTGATCGGGTTTCAGGGAGTACTTCGACAGCGAAAAGGGTCAAATCCTGAGGATGGGAACAATTTTCTAGAGGACTGAAAGAGGTCAACATCCCACAAGAAGTCGGGGCAATAAACGTCGATGGAATTTCATACAAACACCAGATGATGATGAAGAAGAAGAGGAGGAGGATGATTTTATGATAGTTTTGCCTACGCACCTACATCAAAGAAACGAAGACCTATTAAAAAGGAAGAACCCGAGGAGATATTACCCATTCGTCATGGGGCGCCTACTAAAGAAGGGCAAAGTTACTTCGTCACCTGTACTATGATACTGATAATCCTACGAGTTTTTGGAGGAATTCAGGACTCTACAAGGCAGCGAAAAACAGTTGAAATCTATCACTTTAGAGGATGTACGAGACTGGTTGAGAAGTCAAGAACCTACACGTGCATAAAACAATACGACGAAAATTTCGACGTCGACAGACTGTGGGAGGAGGTATCGATCATCAATGGGAAGCTGATCTCGCAGATATGCAACGTATGTACAAAGAGAATTCACCCTATCGCTACTTACTATGGGGTTTATTGATGTGTTTTTTAAAATATGCTTGGGTAATACCCTCATTGACAAAACTGGGAAAAACCCATCCAACCTTCAGTCTATTCTAAAGAAGGCCGAAAACCACTCTCTTTGCAAACAGACAAAGGCCGAGAATTTTTAACAAAGACTTTCAAAGTTTCTAGACAAGCAATGACATTCATTTTTTCACGTCTGAAAATCCAGAAACTAAAGCGAGTATTGTTGAACGTTTTAACGTACGCTTAAATCAAGAAATTGGAAATATTTTACCCCATCACAAGACCCGTCATTATGTGGATGTACTGCAACTATTGGGACATGGCTACAATCATCGTTTTCATCGAAGCATCGGACGTACCCCTGCATCTGTGTCTAGAGAAAATGAGCATGAAGTCCCCCAAGACATTGTATGGCAACCATCAAAAGAAAAAAAAGAAATCAACTGATTTTAAAGTGGGTGATATAGTGCGCACAAAAAACCAAGCAAACATTTGCCAAAGGCTATCTACCCAAAAGGACAGTGAATTGTTCAAAGTGGTTCACATCAACAGAAACACATCCATTGACCGTAAACTGGAAGACTTGGCTGGAGAAACTAACGCCGGATCCTTCTACAGGGATGAAATCAACAATAAAAGATGATGAGCTATACGAAGTGGGAAACAGTTCTTGATCGGGGTACAAGGCGTGTAGGCGGTAAAACTTTTCAAGAAGTGAAAGTCAAGTGGGTTGGATATCCTAAAAAGTTTAAAAAGTTTGGGTTCCAAAATCGCAATTTTTGTATAAAGTAAAACGTCGTGAACACCAGTCTCAGTCCGATACCAGCAGTGTTCAGGGAGACAAAAGTATACAGACAGGAAAAAGTGAGGTACCAAACAACAGAATCACCCTTTTTTGACACAGATTGTGATCATCTTTTTCAAATTTTCATCGGGGTCATTAGTGAACCTGTGTCTCAAAAGTCCAGATCGTGAACTTTGGTTGCTGCTGATTTAGTACTTCTAATCGGATACATTCTTCCAAACCCAAGTTTAAAATTTAAGAAATCATGAACTCTTTCTACATCACTCTCATCAGTGATATTCGATGGCATTGTACCCAAACAACACACAATGCTGTTTTAGAACCAAGCTGACAAAAACCATGATGTGACAAACAAAATTGGGAAGGCTCTCGTGGAAATGATCGTTCCCACACAAGTCAGAAACATTGAAGAGGAGGAAGGAAAATTTTACATCGTGACTAAAGATCCAGAACTGGCTTTAGCCTTTTCACAAGTAAAAAACGGGTGTGAATTAGAAGGCAAAAAATGGGCAATATCCCTTTGTATTCCTGCAGGCATCTATGCGTCACCACAACATCTCACTGACGAAATGGACAAGGGTATTAAACAAGCACAAAAACAATTTAACTCAAAGAAACCTCACATTTGGACTTTATTTTTCCGGCTTGTTTAAAAAGTGTCAAGTTTACCGGTAATACTGGATCAAAGATCGGCTTGGAACTTCATCCAATCCTCCTTACGAAACTTGGAGGGGAGGGAAGTACTGAGGTGTTTCCGGACAGAGACAACAACAGATTCAAGTACGGTGTGGACCCCTTCACGAAGATGAACCATTTTTTTGTATATACCGATCTGGCAGAACACACTTTGATAGGGGATGTCGAAGCACCCATTTAAAGCGTTGTGCCATTTGCCACAAAAACAAAAGCAGGGGCTAATCCCACACATGCACCTTGAATTTCTAAAATTCTACACTACATACCTGTCAGCAATCATATTCAGCGAGATCAGTATCAATATAACCGTGACACAAGGGGAATCAGTTCATTTCACTCACGGGAAGTCGAGGTGAAGCTTCATTTTAAAAGAAGACACGATGATTCCAGTTTACCGTGGTCAAGCTCGACAAGTCGGATAAGGTTTGGGCACCATGTTCAAGAAAATGGCCAGCAACAAACTTACCCATGATGAAACCCATCGTGACCTCAGCACTACAGACTCGAAAAGAGAGGGCTTTAAACAAGGGATAAAGGAGCCGTAAAGATATTCTGTCTGGCCAAAATGTAAAAAACAGTGATCAAGAAACGGGGTAAAAACATTGTTGAAAGATGTGGGTCTGAAAACTCTGAGAGGTATAAAGCTTCGAGATTTCAAACGTCGACATCATTCTGCTTTCAGCACGTCAAGGAGACGCAACAAAAAAGAAAAATCTCATCGCGACCGTCAGATAAAATTTTTATTGAACAACATGATGCAACACGGCTCTTGTGAGTGTAGCAAAACTGAACTTGATGTGTCACATGTTCCACCTACCATGACAGCAATGCAAGATGCACAGTGGACAGAACATTATCCTGTGTCAGCACTGAGCAATTCATCTCCCATTAATTTGAATTCCTGCTCAATCAAAAAGTGGACTGATATCAACCAGAGCTACTTTTAACTGAAAGTAAAAATAGTCAAACCTGATGGCACTAATCTGGCTGCTGATGGAGAAACATCCACAGTAAATAATTTTTTTCCACAGCTTGTTTTTGCAGTATTGTGTGTACCCTGAACAACAAACTGATCACCAATAATGCTGACACATAGCGTACCGGGCCTACATTGAGAATTTTCTGTCTTATTCTACGGACAGTAAATCAACACAGCTCTACGCTACGGAAATGTGGAGTCCGACACGGCGGTCATATGCAAGAGCATACAGTTGCGGAAGGATAATGAAGGATTTACTAAAAGAAGAGCACGTATCCCACCAGAGTCGTGTTCTGGAAATGTGCGGACGTCTCCATTTAGACCTGTGTTTGCAAGACAAGTACCTTCCCAATGGGGTAAGATACGGCTGCGACTCAACAGAACCCCCGTCAGTTTTGCCTGTTTGGAGCAGAGGCAAAAATCCAGTTAATTCAAGCTGGATTCAATGTTCGGACTGTTGACCTGTTTCCCGTAGAGGCCAACAACTTAAACCAGACCATCGCTCAACATGGCATGAAGATCCCAATTTCGCCGAGCTGAGGTAAAAACTTTCACCATTCCTGCAGGCCAACGACAAAGATCGAAGATCATTTATTTCAAGGACAGTTACCCAAACGTATCCCTTCTAGGCCTGGTAAAGAATACAGACATGAACGGTGATCTGGCAACCAACCATTTGATTTTTAACATTTCAACTTGTCTAAGTTAGAAGTCAGTGTAGACGAAAGACCCACACACAACTTGCCGTTCCAGCCTAACTTTCCCACAGGAGAAATTTTGAGACATACATGTCCCTGCATCAAGCCACGGGATCACTCGTTTTAAACCGCTCCATGGGGCTGACAATGGAAGATTACATGCAGGGGGACACACTGTGGGGCATTGACTTAACGCCAGATCAAAGATCAGAAG
This sequence comes from Solen grandis, assembly GCA_021229015.1. NCBI lineage: Eukaryota > Metazoa > Mollusca > Bivalvia > Adapedonta > Solenidae > Solen > Solen grandis. The sequence goes on from CM037788.1 coordinate 53,031,232, forward strand.
AGGGACAGCTGCATCCTATAAAAACGGGGAACTTGCGAAACGAGGTTCAGTTTCGTGCAGGTCTTGGTGACCCCATCAATTTGATTGTGTATGCCGAATACGACAGTCAGATAGAGATTAACGGGTTCAGAGAAGTCATCACAGACTATTAACCATGAGCAAATCAGGGCAACAGCTGGCCAAACAACTGTACGAAAAAATCTACAACTTGAATAGGCGAAACGATATGGTAAAAGAGTTGAACCAGCATTGGTGCATGAATTGCAGACACACCTCTTTGATATCGCGAAAGAAAACTGTTATGGTTGCATTGTTGATCATCCCAGTCAGACCCCAAAATCCCATATGTTTGTTAAGCAGTAAAAGTGAGCGGGTCGAGATGTTTCTGAACAGTGCATTAAAAAAACCCGACAAAGTATCAAGTGATGGAAAGATGGACGCTGAACTACAAAACATGGATCTCACACGCGCTGAGAAAGCTGATGCTTATCAGATGTGGGCAAATATAAAGGCTAGTGTAGATACGAACAAGATCACACCATTGGAAGCTTTTGAGTGCGAATGGGCAGGACGCATTAAACAAGATTGGAAAATGGAAACGATTGAGTTGCAGTATATTTGGATCATTCACCAAACTAGCTCCCTTGAATGCCGTGGTATTGCTAAAGACAACTACCACAATGTAGAAACCCGAGACTGTAAAAGCTTCATAGTGAATACCCACAATTCGACTCAACCTGGTGAACATTGGGTGGTTGTGTTTTCAACGATAAATCGACTTACAACTTTGATTCGTATGGACAAAAACCACTCCATTGTGACATTCAACGTTTCTTGGAAAGACATTGGACCCTATACATGGAATCTCATGAGACTTCAAGGATACAACACGTTTGTGTGTGGAGCATATGTTTGTTTGCTTTGCATTTTCTTGTTCGAGGATGTGATTTAACAAAGGGTGTTTAGAGCTAAATTCCGGACAGAGGATCAACCCACTTCAATTTGAACGATTCCAATGTGGGATGTTGGTTTTACCAGAACTAAATTTAGAACTGTACAAACGTGCAGAAGACAAGTGGATAATCACACCAACAAACAGCACAGCTAAACATCCACCAAAGTTTGGAGATGGTCGTGCGTGTTTTGAATTACTGACGAATAGTTTGGACCCAATTTTACTTTCATTAAAGTGTTATGTACTTGTTGTTCATAGTGTTTGCATTGTTCATATTGTTTGTTCATATTGTTTGTTCATATTTTGTTTGCAATGTTCATAGAGTTCAATAAAAGCAAAACTGATTTTATTTCTTGTTGTTTATCTTACACATTAACAATTGTGATATAATTCCCTCTCGAATATAGTTTTGAAAGGCCCTGAAAAGGGCCGTATTTGGTTTTGTGATCCTGAATTACTCGGAGTCACCCTACTACTCTGAATAATCAGGGTCAAACCATATGCCATAATAGGCTGAGCGCACTGTAGGCCCATGTTTAGCGAAAACACAGGCAGGCCAGGCATCACTTGATAGGTGCCCTACAAAACGGGAACTTCTGAAGCCGTGCGAAGCATCTGACGCATACAAGTCCTGACATTGACACTGGTTTATGTGATATATATCCTCCTCCCTCTCCTCTAAACACACACCACACTTTTCGAACCAGAGTTTTTGTTCGGACATTGTGATTTCATCCTTTTTTTTTAAAAAAACACTTAATAGTTATGAAAAAAAGTAGGTCAGAGGTCAATCCACCCCAAATGTCAAGCCGAAGACAATGCTATCCAACTTAGGTCAAGGTCGAACTGATTCATTGGATGGAAATTACATTATCGATTGGTGTACGCTAACAGTAGAAAGTAGGTCAATCCGCCTCAAGACTATAAAAGCACACTGCATCGTATCAAATCCATACTACCCAACCATGGAAAGCTACGTAACTTCTGATCTCGTTAACAACGCCATACAGCTGCTGATTTGTATGAGCTGACGACAGCTGCTAACCAGCATCAGTGTCGTACACTCCGACTCCGGTACCAACCCAGCTACCAACCAACGTATCAACCCAGCCTCCACCACACCAGCAGCAACCAGTAAAAGCAACAACAACCCCGTGCAACAACCAATGCAACACCAACCGTCATTGCAGCCAGTAAATAAGTTTGGACAATCTATTTGAGGGAACTCAAAGAGGTGAACAACAACCTCATCAAATTGCAAAAGAGAATGGTAGAAGGAATTTCCGTATCAAATTGAAAACAGACAAGCTGGTGGTGCCTATCACTTTCATTCCAGAAAATGTGGAAGCATCCAACAAACGTCCGCTTGATGGTGGATCCCATTCTAAGAATGGACTTGGAGCCCATTGTAAAGACATACAAAAAAGCAAAAAGAGTAAGAAGTAGAGAGAAAAAAACAACGGCCCTTTTCAGGGCCAACCCCGAAGTCTCGAAAGGACATTTTACAATTGTCAAAAACCCAATAATAAAAGTATCAAACGAAATGAATTCATGACATCGTTTTCAGACTGTGCTATGGATAAGTCACATATAACAACGACTGCATATCGACATGACAAAATAGAAGCCCGACCCAGCGTTCGCTTAAACTACAAGCCCGATAAACCCAAAGTACGCTTAAAATAACAACAACACTCAGGAGTTCATAGACAAATGAGTGCATTTACTTTTATGAACTATACTACGATGATATCTTAAATATCATTGAAGCACATTTCATCACCATAGAACAAGTTCAAAACAAGCTGAAGAAAACTCATAGACAAATATAGTAACCACTACTCTGTGAAAAAAACAACGGCCCTTATCAGGGCCAACCCAAAAAGTCTCGAAAGAGAATAACCTCAATTGTCACCATTATTTTCAAATTCCATTCAAATTTTCTTTCATTAAAAATATGATCCAATGTTTTATAAAAATGTTACAAAAATGTTACAAAAAAAAAGTCATCACTACTACAAATTCCGGCTTGAAATGTTTTTAATTTTACAGCAAATTTTTGATATTCAATACAAAAGTAGGTCAACCACCCCCAATGCCCAAGGCCAAAGGCAATGTATCCAATCAGGTCAAGGTTAAACTTGAATCATTGGGATAGAAATAACGTTTTTCTGATTGGTGTAACGCTAACAGTAGAAAGTAGGTCAATCCACCTCAAGGCTATAAAAGCGCACCGCATCCCAAGCATTCGGTCATATTCTCGCTGCACAACCATGGGAAAAAATTCAGCAAAATGAGTGAATTTGTCCACGAATTGATGGGGTTGATCGAACGACAAGCAATGAGTGGAGACAACAGCAAGACCAAAATTGCAGAAATACCATCTGGTTTTGTCAAACATGCTACATCAATGATATTGAGACAACAGATGATGCCAACACATGAACATGATGACTATATGCTCATGGAACATCAGGGGAATGTTGAGACAACACAACAAGATGAAGATGAAGGGTTTTATGCTCATAGAACAACAGCAGATGTTACAAGATGAAAACGATGTCATCGTAATCAGTGACGATGGGACCGAAACCAAGCACGATGTGGACAATGTCACCGAAACTAAAGAAGAAACAAAACGGCCCTTTTCAGGGCCAACCTAAATGCTCGAAAGGACATTTTACAAATTGTCAATCCCCCTTTAAGATGTGGTCCCCCTTTAAGAAAATTTTATTACATAAATCTGTTTTCATATATGTACCATTCGGTACTAATGATCGGTAAATCTGTTTTCATATATAATACCATTCGGTACTATTTGTATAGATTCGGTACCATAAGTACCAAAAAAAAAAAAAAAAAAATGGTCCGTCGGTACCATAGTGCCACCCCTACTACTATCTGATACAATTACGACACTTTGGGTAAAAAAGAAATTAGCAAGACGAAGCAGTCAAGCTTTGATTTCTCGAACATTGAAATTTAAAAGGTTGTTATTTGCATCATCATTATCAGTTTGTTTATTGGCTTGTTGTAAATATCGGATATTTGCCTCGCGAATAACGAATACGTATTCGAAATTTTGGCAATATTTGGGGCACCGAATACATGAGTGTATCGTTACACCACTAATGTTAACTGAACTTCTAAGGGCTAATTTTAAACGTTTTCCCTTAAATCAAGTTTTCTTGAAAAAGTTGTTACAAAAACACTACAATGTATATATTTTTTTGGATAAAAAAGGAGCTCCTAAAATGACATAGACCACACTTATTTTCTTTTTCACACACTTATTTTTCCTTTATCTTATGCTTCGAGTGGATTACTGCGATAAACATTGAAAATTATATTTCATTTTTATTTCTTTATTATTTATTTATTTATATATTTGTTTATTTTTTATTTATTTTTATTAATGTTGTTGTTGTTGTTGTTGTTGTTTTGAAGGTCCAATATCTTATTTCATCTCGTGAACTCCGAAGATCACTCAAGAAATAAATTGCATTCAACAAAAGCAAACAAAATTCTCTATGTATTCTTGTATTTATGATTTAAGATTTTTTTGTAAAACACACATACATTGAAAAATTATTTCTTAATTTTGAAATAAATTTGTATGTCGATTTTATGAATGAAAAAATACTATTTCGCACATAAAAGTGTTTGTGATTGCGAAATTACGTGTAAATCGTGAAAACGATTTGATATTACCGTTTAATCAAGCTAGTACAGATACACAATATTGTTATTTCGTAATATTTCTTTTTGTTTTGTTAATTCGTATTATTTCAACGAAAAAAAAATGATGATATATTACGAAATTTTTTTCATAAGACACAAATTGCTAATTTGAATTGATATTTCCTACTATTCTAAATAAAATGTTTTTGACAAGAAACGTTTCTTGCAATGTTTTGAAAATATCTTTCATGAGAATATTTTTATATTTTTCCTTTAATTTTCTTACTGACCATATCCGAGAGGCAATGCGGTAACACGGGGAGGGGAAACTCACAATAAATCAAGTCGGACTGCTTATAGGTTTTTTCTTTTTAAACATTTTCCCAAAAGAAATCGATGCAGTTTGCCGATGAACATGTTTCATTTTACCTTCAGAAAAATGCCGGAAAAACTATTTTCGCTTGGAAGAATTTGATAAAAAAAGGTACAGACAGGAATATTACTGAGTGAAAAATCACAAAAAAAATATAAATTCTGAGGTAATCAGGGCCGGGCGCAAAAAAGACAGGGGGTGGAGATGGTTATCTGGTAAATGGGGGCCCCCGGTGGGGTCGACATTGTTTTAAAATTTTACCCATAACGGGGATAAATTAAAATGTCTCAACCTTTTGCGCAATTACAATAAAGTAAAATCACAAATTTGGGGTTTGCATACAGTTATTTTAAAATTAGACCACCCTCAACAAATGCATACATTAAATTAAAAAAATGTTTTTACACTGAGTTTGGGCAACCGGACAGAAGATAGAAGAAGCCCCATGCAGAAAAGGGCCAAATTTTTCAACTTCGAAAGGGGGGGAAGGGGCCCAAGCAACAGGACTTCTGGTCACAGCAAAGGATTGGGAATTTTCGTAATTTAAAAAAACAAAAACAGTGAATTCCCACTTGAATCACCACACAACTCACTCCAGATATTTGCGTGTCTAAACGACGAAAAAAATTGTCTACGGGAACTGACAGTGTCAGAAAGAAAGAATAAAGGAATAACACGAGAGAAAGAAGAGAAACAAAGTACCAAGTGCCGACAGCGAGGATGGAGACCCCGGACCCTCCCCGTTTGGGAGTCGGGGGTTTGCTGGGGATCCCCCTGGAGGGGCCCACAGCAAACTTGGGATTACGGGGGAAAAAATCGCAGGCACTGCCAGCAAGCAAGGCAGCCTCAAAATGGTTATGGCGAAGAAGAGAAGTGATTGGGAGCTCAAACCAGCTCCAGGCAAAATAGATTCACCCCCCCCCGGTCGCGAACCTGGGAAAATGTCGTGGAAACCCCGCAGAAACTGCGACGAAGGAGACATCCACCTGGGGCATGTATAACCACCATTTTATTTTTGAAATATTAGACGGGGCTGAGCAACAAGGCAAAAAATTGCCATTTCAAAAAAATTTAAAACTTTCTTAGAAGATAATATTTTTAGAAAAACATCTCTCCAAAAACACTTTCGAAAAATTGGTAATTTTTCCTAAATGGATCTACTTTAAATAGCCGACATTGAAAGGTGAATTTAGTATTCCGTAAATATTTTTTATCTTTAGATGAAATTAAATGTAAATATACCCTATAATTTTTGCAATATATGCACGCAAACCCATATTTTTTCACGAGCAAACAAACTGTATTCAAAGCGCTGAAAGGGACTGAATTTGCTGTGTCCAAGTGAAAGAGGGGTTTTACGAGTTGAAGATTATATAAACTGAAGGGAACAAAATAGGGATAATTATATATATTTTAAGGACAAAAAAAACGTTTTAAGTTTAAAGATAAACACATCGACCTTCGTATTCATAAAAAGATACAAAAGAAACATTTAACATAAGCAGTACGCGATGATAATTACATTGAACGGCAACTGACGAGTCTTTTTTTTATTTCTACTTTGTCTACCTATGTCACAATCTGAAAGTGAAACGATGTTCTATTTTTTTTTATTTTTATTCATTAATTTTTTTTTTCATTAATGTTTTTTTCAGCAGTTGGCTGTTTCTTTTAACCAGAATTTCCGGTCAAAAACAAAGTTAGGTAAAGGGTTACTAAACAGCTGATAAATACATGATTTTTGATTGGGTCGATTTAAAAAAATATTTTCAACAGAAAATATCAATACTGTCAAAACGTTAAAAATAATAATTCAACTTCACGCACAAAAAACCCCCAAAAAACAAAAAAAACAACAACAAAACAACACAAAAAAAAAACATACTATGGGGTGAGAAACACATTTCGATTTGAAACCTTAAGACCCTTTGTATCCGGAAATCGCACATTCTTTAAAGAGGGGGATGTACAGAGCAAAAACTTCAATTTTATAAAAATAATTATATTATATTCGAAAACGTTTTGTATTGTGATAAGTTAAATTTTGGAAAACTTGATTTTCACCCTTTCTCCGACAACTGCTGGAATGCAGGTGACACAAGTGTTCCAGGGGGAACACCAATCCAGCTGTACTCCCTGAAGGACGATTTTTGTGAACTATCGTTCGTCGTTCGATCGTAGCAATTTCATATCACTCTATACAACGGTCGTGTATCTGTTTTAAAGAACTTCTTTTTTTTCTCAAAAAAGTTTCAATAGAAAACATCAGAAAAGAAAAAGGAAGTATTGCTACACATTTCATTCATTTTATTTTTTAAACCCAAATTGCACAATAATAACGACTACTGAAGAAAAATTACGTCCTTGATATGCGTTATCGGGTTCTCTTAATTGGTTAATAGACAGTTCGCCGATTGTAAAAAGTGTTTTCCATGTTACCGGGAGTCGTTGTTTAAATCCCAGCCGAAAAAATCGTTTATATGATACGGTATTTTCCTTGTGCTTTAGATTCAGTACAAAAGGGATTGCAGCCCGGCTGCCCAGTGTCAATATGGAGCTGTACAACCTCCTACAATTTGGGATACGCGTAGGCAACACCATCCCTCCTTAAGAAACAAAACTCCTAAATAATCAAAGTGTGGGCAGGCTTTCACCCAGGCAACCCCCTTTTCCGTGTAATTTGTGTTTATTTTCAAACATTTTTTTTACCGAAATCGATATTAGCCCTGTAAGGACCCTTAAACTTAGTGCGTCTGCGAAAATTCGAACTGACTGCTTGGAACAAAACATGGACGCTGATTGATTTATTTCGCAACGTATGTCAATATTCCGCAACAGCCGTCAAGATGGCTTAAGACAACTTTAAGACAGAAAGAGAAAACTGATCGAACAAGTACGAAAGTGACCTGTACCCTAGATTTACAAGTCGCTGAAAGCCATGAACTTAACATCTAAAATTCAAATCGAAAATCGAATCTTGACATAAGGTATGAAGGACTGGGGATCAGAACTACGTCGTACAATTCATTTTGAGCATTCGATTCTCTACTTTGAAAACCGAATAACCTCTCAATGTTTAAAAAATTATCGAACGACTAAACATTACACTAGTATGCTACAATTAGGCAAATGTGATGAAAAATCTTTATTGTGTCAAAATAAATATTTACGGGTCTCAACGATCACAATAAAAGCACAAAAATGAAAAATTTCTCTTTGATGTTGCGTTATTGTCTTTTTATCATGCGAAGGAATATAGTTTGTTTTGATGCAAAGGTGGTTCGTAAATAATTTTGGATAGTAAATATGAAGGCTTCGCTCATTTTATGGTGTTACAATAACCCATGTAGGAAGCTTGAAGTCCGATACAAATCCGTGTAACATACTAATAATCACATAAATAATAAAACTATCGACCTCAGATACAACCATGGGTTATTTCTTACACTATAAAATGACCGAAACCTGTATTCTACAAACCGAAATTAGCTAAGAGCCACCGGCCTTCGTAGCAAATTTGTTTAATAATTTCAACTGTACCGCGATAGATAAAATACTGAGAAATTTCAAAGCTCTGATATCGCTGAGAAAACAAGATTGTCGCAATTACAGTCGAACCTCGGCTATTCGAAATCCCTGGGATCAGCGTTTTATTTCGAGTAAGGCATGTATTCGAATAACCCAAATCACGTCGATCATTGAGACAAAAAACCCATCCCACCCACTTTTTTAATGCAGTGAACGTATAAAATATGTTGTGATTAAGTAATGTAAATGAGATAATCAATTTTTATTTCACATCTTTAATCTTCTTTTGCATAAATTATTTCGATACATAGATAATCAATGCATACGTCAATAACATACATACATACATACATACATACATGTACATTTATCAGGTCTTACTAAATCACGAGCGACTACATGTGCCCAATATAAACGCCGTCTTGAAAACAGCAATGGATAATTAATACTTAATTTACCAATTATAATATTCATTTTTTCTGCATACATGAACATTTTCATCATGTCTGACTAAACCACAAGTAACTATATGTATCAACGTTACATCAAAAATGATGTAATCATGGTCTGCTTGTTACACTTGTTTAAAATTTCCTTTACCAAAGTTTCAAAAGTTTATTGGCATAAGTCAGCAATACATTGCCTTTGGTTCAATTACATTCAAACATTACAAACATGGCAATTAATATAAATGCAACTATTCGTTTAACTGCGATAAATAAACAATATTATAAATTACACAACTAAATATTCTATGAAGTCAAAAAAGTACATGCAACAAATCACATTTACATAATATCATATATTATGAATATAATATCATATATCAAAAAAGAAACAGTTATGTTGTTGTCTTTAATGCAAGGGTTTCATTTCTTCGTTGAAAAGCATTTTGAATATATTTTGTTAGATTTAAAATTACTCTCTTACTTTTTGTAGACATAATACTTTTAAACTTTTGCAGTGTGGGCCATCTTATTTTTCCTAGAAACTGATTTCTTAAATTCCGATATAATGGACAGCATAAAAGAAAATGAAATTCAGTTTCAGGTACATTCATGTTACAAACTTTACATAGTCTCTCATCTCGATTTATTTGGTTGTACCTCCTGTCTCAATTTCTAAATCCTGAGAACTAAGTCTAAAGCGGGTTAACTGTTTTCTCTGTGTTTCATTTGAAAGGTACTTAAAATAATTTTCAAATTCAAAATCTGATTTAAACTTGGAATAATAAAACAATTTTGGACTGTTAATCACTCTGGAGTACCAAATCCTGTTTGAATTGGTCTCTCAGTGTGTTTTTCAATCAAAACAATGTATGATTAATATTAAATGGTTGATAAAATAGACGTACATGTGAATATCCTAAATGATCAACAATGGAATTAATTTTAGATGCCCAACAAAATTATTTAAATTACACTGTTCAAGATATATGGTGTATAATGGTGAATCAATATTACTTAATACCTTTAGAAGAAACTTAAGAGATCTTTCTTTTGCTATTAAACTTAGAGGGACACGGTCTAGTTCAGCATATACTGCATCCGTATTTGTTTGTTTTTTGACACCAAGTAGTGATTTACAGAAAGGGATATGCAATTTATCAATTTCTTTGCCGTTAAAAAATTCCCCAAACTTCAGAATTGTATAAAAGAATAGGAACACCATTGTATCGAAAATTCTAATTTTGGTTTTAATATCAAAATTGACTCTATCAAACAAGTAAAGAATGTTATGGTAAGCTTTAAGAGCCTGATCTGAGAGTGACTTGATAGCTTGAGTCATAGAACCAGTATAATTAAATTTAGTACCAAGGTATGAGAATTCGTCAACTCTCTCAATCTGATCATTATTAATAAAGATATCACAATGTTGTTGTTTTCTTTTTTCAATATACAGAGTTTAGTCTTTTTTACATTTATCTTTAAACCCCATTTACATGAGTAATCATGAATATTATTTAATTGGGCTTGGAGACTTAAAGGATCAGTGGTGAATAACACAATATCATCGGCAAATAAAAGTAAGTATGTAGACAGAAGCTCAATTTTCTCTGTCTGTCATGGCATTCATATCAATAGCAGACTTTATATCGTTAATAAATAGTAAAAATAGAATAGGAGAAAGCGGGTCCCCCTGCTTCAAACCAACCGAGACGTCAAAAAAGTCAGACATTGTATCACTACGCGATAATTTGACACAAGACATGATATTGTTATACATAGTTTTTCAACAAGGTGATCATTTTACAACTAACGCCAGTGTTTATCAGTTTATACCATAGTGCGTCATGAATAACAGTGTCGAAGGCACGCTCATAATCGATAAACACACACCATAATTTACTTTTCTTCGACAAAACCTTCTGTATAATTGAGTGTAATATAAAAAACCCGGCGTCGGAAGTAGAGCGACCATCACGAAAACCAAACTGAGCGTCGGAAAAAATGTTTGTATTTTCGGACCACTTGTTTAACCTGTTGCGCAATCCCAAAAAGAAAAGATTTTAGGCATACAATTGATCATTGTTATACCCCTGTAATTTGCCGCAACATGTTTATCACCTTTTTATGAATTGGGACTATGTAACCTTTAACCATTGTCTGGATGGACCCTTTTTCGTAAATATGATTAAAGAGTAAACACAAACGAGGAGCTAATAATTCTTTTGCATCGATGAAAAAATCAGCTACATTATCATCAAGATCAGGACTTTTATTCCGATTAAGACTAGAGATTATTTTGCTAATTTCCTCGACAGTAAATGGACAATCTAGAGAATCAATATTCAATGGTTCATCCCTGGTGTATATTCGTAATCATTAGATAAAAAACTTGATTTAGAAATATCACTTTTTGCTGAGAAATGGTTGAAAAGCGAATCAATGTCAATGTCATTTGTGTGTCTCCTTTCCTCCTAAATTTTGCTAATGTATTTCCGGGAATTTTCTAGGAGTATATTTACACATATCAGTTAACAAACGTTTTTCTTCACAAGAGAATCTATGTTTAGCATTTCTTTTACTTTATTATATTTTGTTTCATATCTAAGAACAATATTTTATTTTCCTTGGTTGGTTTTATTTTGAAATGTACGTTTTGCATCATAAAGTTCTTTTGGCAATTCGACATGCATTGTTAAACCATTTGAACACATGCTTTCTAAATGTATTATTATTTCGGTTTATATTTTGGTTTCTTACCAAAACAAGAAAATGATATATCATGGATACGCTGTGATAAGATATCAATGCATTCATTAAGCTGTATTTCACCATTAATTAATTGGTTAATAACAGCGTCAAAGGCATTTATTGAGCTATTAACTGACTGCAAGAAACATTTCACTGTTGCTTGTCCAAGACAATCGGTGTCTGTCATTAGCATTAGTAATAGCATTAAATGAATAATTAACATCAAAAGAAAATTCAACAGACAATGATCAGAAAATTCCTTGATTGTCAAGCACACGCATATGGTTGATGGTAGAAAAGTTCTTGCGATCAGTTAACAAGTAATCGATTAAACTGAAACATGCTTTCCTTTATGTACAAAATGATAAGTATACTGCCCTGGCTCAAGACGACCATTCACTATAAATAGATTGTTTCGTTTACATAACTCCAATAAGTTACAACCAAACTTATTTACGTGCAAGTCATGCGAACAACGTACAGGTATAGTGTACCCGTCAGTACAAATTAAAGGCAAGTTTACATATCTGTCGAGATTAACGTTTTCAACATAGTCAAGCCTGTTACCGGTCCGAGCGTTTAAATCTCCCATTATAAAAACATCACCGCAAGCTGAGTACCTGCAAATATCATCATTTAGGCAATCAAAAAATCGAAATCATACAGAGTTGAGTTAATTTTTGTATACATTTTTGAGTCTTCGGGAGGAATATAACAAATACAAAAATACCTGTCTTTGATAAAATTACGGTTTTCCTTTATAAACTTGAACCACAAAATGCCATTTTTATTCACATTTACAAGTTCAATCAGATTCTTGTATTCTGCCTTAAAGTAAACGACCACACCACCACTATTACGCTTGGCACGTGAACTTGCAGATGGACGGGGACAGTCAAAACAATAGTAACCTTCAATATTTACGTTGGACGAGTTACCAGACCACGTCTCAGTAAGGAGGAGTATGTCATAGCTTGAAATAAACGAAAGAAAGTCATTGTCATTTAATTTGGATTCTAAACCTTGCACATTCCATAGCCGACATGACAACTGTTTCTGACTGCTGGCCTAGTCAACATAACCGGAGGACGATACTGTATCAACAGTATACATTTTAACCGTTGATATAGAGTTTATCATGAGCTAATCGGGCCGTTTTACCGTCGGCTTTTGCTTTCTCAAGCACGGGAATAAGTTGTTTGCGTCTGTTTTGGATGACCTTTAGAAAAGGGATCTCCAACACGAATTTGTGGATCACGGACTTCATAGGACGTTGCTTCACGACATCTTGTCAGGCGTGTGGCTGAAATTAACAACAATAGGGCGTGTTTTTCCCATGTGTAAAGGCACCAACACGATGTGCTCGACTGATGACAAGTTTGTTTACATCTGGGATACTCAACTTGTCAGCACAGAACTTGAGTACTGTATCGCGACAATCTTCCTGCCGCCGATCATCATTTGATGACAGTTCATGAAAACCAAAAAAAAACAACAGAAGATTGTCTCTCATGGAACGGCTCTGCAGATCTAGAAGACCCTGCTCAAGCTCAGCGTTGGCTTTACGCAATCGATTGCATTCAGAAGACAATTGTGACAGGGACCTATTTTGTTCATGAAGTGATTTAGTTTGTTTAGACAGAATATCTTGACAAAATTCAGAATCGGCTTATCGACTGGATTCTATATCAGTAAGTTTCGAGTTCGTGTCTCGGCTTGCTTGTTCAAGGAAGGTGATGCGCGTGTCGAGTGAGGTCACTTTCTGGGACACTTCGGTCATCTGTTTCTCGATCGAGTCGAGTTTTGAGAGACGGCGATCAAGGGCCCCAAGCTTATCGAGAACAAGTGACTGGAATTGACTATCATGGCCGACGGGTGACTGTGCGGCGTAGATGGGAGGGGTGTAATATCCACTTGGAGTCGTCGGGAATGGGGAGAAATGCGGTGGATTACCGGGTTGTGGGGAACTGGCACACGGATTCATCATATTAGTCGTGTTTGTTTCTAAATTAAAGCGTTTCTGAGCCAAGTCACTTACCCCACCCGGTGAACTATCAGAGTGAGTCCTTTTGTTGGCGCCTTTGTGTTTTGATTTCCCCATGTACACTTCTCAGAAATTGCACCAACAAAGAAACACACAAAGTCCAGATTGGAGCCGTGATCCATATTTTGAGATACAGAATGAACTCTATCGATACTGTCAAGACAGCAAGCATGTGCTTCTGTTTGGAGATTTTAATTCAAGATGTGGAAATTTGTGTGACTTCACCAACTTTGATGAACAGATTATTAATCAAAATGTAAGCAAATTCTTTTGATCTATTTTCTGACGAAGAGCACATATTTAATAACTTCAGTATATGTAATATCCCTTTGCAAGAGAAATCAAGCTGACGACAATGTAAATTACTATGGGAGACAATTAATCGAATTTTGTAAAAGAAATAATATATTTATTATCAATGGCAGATTAGGGCAACAATCTTCCTCTCCTAGATGCAGGGGGCCAGCACTGTAGACTATTTCCTGTCAAACTTCATATGTCTTTAAGCATATAAATTATTTCCATGTACATGACTTTTGTTACCTATTTTCCGACATACACTGTCCAATTAGTTTGAAATTAAACACTAAAACAAAGGAAAGCCAAAATAAATCAGAGTATGTTAAACCGACGATCACAAAAAACTGGGATAACAAAAAAGCTGATTTATTTATAAGCAATCTTGATACAGTCAAAATAGAGGAAGTAACAACAGGCCTTACAACATTGACTAACGAAAATATATGTAACAAAAATAATATTGACTCAGTAGTTTCGAAATTAGAAAATATATTACACGAATGTTCAGAAAAAACATTCGGAAGAGTGAGTAACAACACCTCGCAAAACTTATAAACAACTGAAAATTTATTTTTTCTTAAAAGTCTTATAGATTTGTTAACTCTGATAAAAAAAATTATTCTGTTGTTTTATAGATTTAAAAAACAAGCATTCGATACCGTATGGAGAAACAGCCTCTGGAAAAAAATTTAAAAAAAGAAAGAATTAACGGAAAATGTTTTAACGTTATATATAATCTATATGAAAATATTAAGTCTAAAGTTAAAACCAATAAGGGAGAAACATCATATTTTAATAGCTATATCGGAGTAAGACAAGGAGAAAACCTTTCGGGCCATTTTTATTTAATTTATTCCTAAATGATCTAGACACATTCTTACAAAACAATGGTATAAAAGGAGTATATAAAGACACTACAATAAATAAAGCAAGATATTTTAAAATTTCTTATTATTATATGCAGACGACACTGTCTTGATAATTTATAACGAAAATTATCTACAAAATGCACTAAATGAGTTCAAAAAATATTGTGAAAAATGGAAGCTGAAAAGTCAATGTAAGCAAAACTAAAATTATGATTTTAGCAAAGATAGAAAAAATAAAAAATGCATAAATTCAAATTAGGTGACGAAATTTTAGATGTAGTAAACGATTACCAAAAACTTAGGAATATTTTTCAAAAAAAAAAAACGAAGTTTAAAAAAACTAAAGATTATATAACAGAGCAAGCAAACAAAGCAATGTTTTCACTACAAAAACAAATCAAAACTTTAATCCCTTCCTTATAAATACAAATTGAACTTTTTGAAAAACTAAAAAACCAATACTGTTGTAAAGCAAGTAAAATTTGGGGCTTTGGAAACATTAAAATCATTGGAAACAATACAACTAAATTTTACAAGTATGTCTGCAATCTTAAACGATCAACACCAACAAATATGATTTATGGTGAACTAGGCATTACTCCTCTTTCAGTAGATATTAAGAAACGAACTTTGTCATACTGGAGTAAAAAAATAACGAATAAACATAGTAATAATGAAATACTCAAGCTATCATCAAAATGTATTTAACATTACACAATCTATACTTGCATGAATCTGTAAAATCCGAATGGATGAAATAAAAAGAGACATCACAGTGTAACTTAGGCTTTTCTGGTATTTGGGATGGTCAATTTTTGCCCAAACTAAAATGGTTCATAGCAGCAGCAAACACAAAGATTTAAAAACATAAATTTTTTCAAAAATGGGGGGCTGAAATAAAAAACCTTTCTAATAATGATTTATACAAATACTAAAAAAATAAACCCATGAAAGTAGTAAATAAATTAACATTTATCAAATAATCAAACTCAATATCTTTTCGTTTTTAACAAGAAACCATAATTTTCCCATAGAAAAGGGAAGATGGCCCAACATACCTATAAATGAAAAAAAAATGTAGTCAATGTCTTGTACTTGGGGATGAGTTTCATTTTTATTTAACTGTCCGTTATTTGAAAGCATACGAAAAATATACATAAAACAAGTACTACATAAAAAATCCAAGCATGTTTAAATTTTTGCAGCTACTTTCAAAACAAAAATTCTATTATACTTGAAAAGCTATGCATTTTTATTAAAAAAAAAAATGAATTATTTTTTAAAAATGATTTATAGATAACTTTATAGGTAGGTAAAAACTCTAAGATAAGAACTCTATTTTTATATAGACAAATGTCTATATATGCGCACAAGCTTTATGTACTTTTTAAACGTGTTTGATTTGCACATATGATAGTTTTATTTTAAAGTGAGTAAACTTTATATTCATCATTAAATGTTTTAGTAAGGAAATGTGTGTGTGTGTGTGTGTGTGTGTGTGTGTGTGTGTGTGTGCGGGGGGGGGGGTAGAATGTGAGATTATAACACCCATTAAATGTTGATATAAAAATTTTATTTTATAAAGGACTTATTAAAGCAAATTTGTTTATTTTAATTCTCCTCGCTCCATAATAAACTACACTGACACATATTGTAGGTAAAAGTGCACATGTATTTTATCCATGCAATTATGTATGATGTATTTACATTGTTAGTTATTTACATACTATATATTTAAGTATATATGTATATCAATTAATCCATCTCTATGTGAATATAAGTATATTTGTGCATGTATGATGTAATTTCATTTATATGTACCCCTTGTTCATCTTTTAGTTTCGCTTTCGGGAAAGATGAAATTGTCAAGGGATTCAAGTTTGTTATGGTAAGTTACTTGTTTAACTATGTGAATATAAGTATTTTGTGCATGTATATGTAATTTTGATTCAATGTTTAGTATATGGTATAGTTATATTACTTGTTTATCTATGTGAATATAAAATATTATTTTTTTGTGCCCGAAAAGTGAATGATTGTGTGGCCGTTTACCCTGTGTGCGTGAAATTATTATTGCATTTTTTGTATATTTTGTATTGCTTATTTATTCACAATGTTTGTGAATATAAGCTTAATAATCAAATAAAGTTATGAAAGTTTATGAAAAGATTTGTCATAGATGAAGAGAAAACACTTGATTATGTCACAGACCGAAAGATGATTGGATACAAACAGTATATTTTTCTAGAGAATAAAAAAGTTCACCCAAGATCGCAACAGACAAAAAAAAAAACATGACCGCCATGTTTTGACGTATCAGCGTATCCGAAATACCACAATCATCACCTTTATGATTGAACTGCACAAACACGCAATATTAACAATTTATATAAACTGTAAGCGGCTATCTCCACCTATTTTAGTAATTAATTGACGTTCGCACCTTTCCATTGTTTATTTTCAAAATGTCCCCGGTAATTAATGCTCGTCAGTCACATCGGATAAGGTATATATCAAATATCAGTGGCTCGCTACTCATTAAGAAACTTAGAAAAGCCGATATACAGGTTTCGGCCATTCTATAAAGTGCACAAAATAACCCCTGAAGGTATCTGAGGTCGTTAGATTGATGTGATTATTAGTAAGTTACACGGATTTATATCGGACATTAAGTTTTTTATATGGATCGTTGTGACACCACTAAATGACCAAAACCTGCTCGTCCACAATCCAAATTCACCTTCGAGCCACCTCGAAATTCTATTCCGCATGGTAAAGTGACAGTTACGCAACATCATAGAGAAATTAGTTCTTCTCTGCTTTTTTTGCCACACACAATTTTTACTTACAATTGAGTTTTCAACACTTAAGATGAATCTCAGCATTCCTGTGCTGTATAATTTTATTCAATTGTTTGATCATTCGTACAAAAGAGGTTATTCGGTTTTCAATGAAATGAAACGGATGCCCAGAATGTAGGTATTATAGTTGTGAGTGACTAAATCACACACAACTAAAAACGGGATCAAATTTTCAAGTGATACCAGTAAACCAAATGTAATTAACCCGCTTTAACCTTGCGTTAACAAGGTCGTTAAAAGAAAAGATGGAATGGAATGCTAACAATTAGCACATCACCACTCTTACTCTCTTAACAGTTTATAAGATTTATATCACTTTTCATATCTAAATCAAACGGAGGCACATCTAAAACAATAGTCCATTATTCTATTTAAGTTTGATATCTGTAAAAACATCTCGGCAAATATTGTTTCAATTGAGACAAACACAATCCAGTGCCTTCAGCGCTTTAATTAACAATATATAAAGAATGTGATAAGAGTTTGATTTAAAACTTAATTCTAAAGTAAATGTAATCACGGCACTTGTAGAAAAAGGAAGCTTGTTTAGTCAAATGTATGACTGTTGGGCTAGCCAATCAAATTAACACGACAGGGCCTACTAAAAGCACGTCATACTATTATTTGTTAAGTCTTAGTTTGCAATAAGTAGTGATTGTACTCTACTTGCAAAAGGTGCTGACTGGAACTTTATGCATCTTTGATATTATTAAGACAAATTATTAGGAAAAAGCTGTTGGATCAGTGTCTCTTCTGTTGATTCATATAATATTTTAGCTCAAATTCATCACAGTTTGCGCAGCAGAAAAAAAATAATTATATTGATTCACATGACCATTTAAAGTTAAGTAAATTTTCATCAAATCATTAATTTGAACACGAATATTCCTGACAGAAAGGACTATATAGCAAAATCTTATTATGAAAAGAAATGTGATATAAGGATAGTTGGTTCCATACATGGTTCGACTGGAATCATATAAAGGAATGTTTGTTTTATATAATGTCATAATGGAATATGATACTAATCTGGATTGATACATTGACGATTCGCTTCAATACATCGAAGTTGTCGATTGATATAATGATGAAACCGTATCATATATTGATTTTTGGTTCAATATATTGATAAATTGGTGTGATATAAGGACAGATGTTTCCATACATGGTTCAAACGAAATCATAAAAGGAATGTTTGTTTAATATAATCATGAAATCATATAATGCTACCTCGGATCGATACATTGATGATTCGGTTCAATAGATTGATCTTGTCGATTGATATCACTGGGACTCGAAGTTGCATGGGGCGAATCATTTCGTACTTAGTGGTAACATAAAAATAGGAAGGGAGGACACTGTTTTGAGACCAAATTTCAGGGCAAAAACAGGGAATAAAAATTAAAAGGTTTTTTAAAAATAAATTCAGAAAATCCTAAACGTAAATAAGGTAGTTTTTCTCTTGTAACGATAATATCGTTAATATATTGTTCCAATCGAGCTTGACAACAGCCGGGGAAATCTATTTCCGGTTTCTTTAGAAGTGAATATAAAGGTAAGTTTTTATTGGTCAATCAAAATGTAAACGAAACTGACATTTCCCGGGAAAACTTCATTAAGTTACGGAGGTCCAGAATAGCATAAACAACGCGATCGAAAATGGGCGCAATGTAATCATTGTTGGACAAGAAGGTACAGGGAAGTCATACCTGCTTACACAGTATTTGATTGACCAATGAGCGCTTACATTTTATTCATTAGATGAGAAACCGGAAGTAACCGGTCCCGGCTGTTGTCAAGCTCGATTGGGACATCAAAAACACTTGTTAGTCGTTTTTAAGAGTAAAAACCACACGGGAAACGACACGATTATAGATATCTATTCCTTTCAAATGCATACGAACCATTTTATTGATCGTTATTTGCCGAAAATGCGATCTTCATAAAATAGCCGAAAATAGTGTCCTCCCTTCCTATTTTTAATGCTACCATTAAGTACGAAATGATCGGGCCCCTGTGATTGATATAATGATGAATCCGTATCAAATATATCGTACCATATTATGTTATCTTATTATATGCAAAGCATCAAAGATTTGAAGCACTACTTAAATAAAGCAAAGCCTTTCAGAATATTTTAATAACACGTGCTTGCATGTTTTAAAAGCAGCGGGTCTAAGTATTTCTACTGATATGTAACCGTGTGTAATTTGGTGGAGTTTAACCTGTCTTTTTAATCCTTTCCTTCCTTTCCGTTCGTTTTATTCTTGTGGCTATTTGAACTGGTCAAGTGCTCACGTGATTTAGGCCCGGCCTATTTGAAGGCGCCCAGAAAGGCTTTTGACTTCTCAAGGGACAGATGTGTGCCGATTTATTGGTTGGTTTGTATGCTGAGAAGTTGTCTTTGTTTCTTTACTATGTGACATCAATTGTTTTTATTCAAACGATATCGTTTTGACCATTTACTTTATTCTTAAAATTAACGTAACCAGTTTTCGCGATTTCGAAAATGGTAGTTTTGTAGAATTCGTTTTGGTATATTGGTTTAAACATTTTTATGCATTAATTGAATGTAATGATTACTCTCACATCATCTCATATGAATGCTCACCCTTTTATTATTCTAACAATTGCAGCATAACTAGTCACAGTGAGTCTGGATGATGGTGAATGGTTGCGATGGTGATGACAGGAAAACATTTAGTTCCACAAACTGGTAAGAGATGTGTAATGTTTTGTGGAGTGTTGTTTGTATTTTATGTATTGAATTATGTTCAAACTGCTTGTACATGATTGCTTATTGTTTTCTTCTATTCATGATTCTTAGATTTGATCTTGTAATGACCACCAGAATTGATTGATTATTGTTTAATGGAGCTATCATAATTAAGCCAATTAATTCTTGATGCTTAATATTGTATTGTTTTACTTGCAGGATGTGACACCTGTGTATGAAACATTTGATGATCCCTGTTCTGATCTGTTGTGAATTATATATGATGAAAGATCAGAGACTTGTGTTCTTCACTCACACCGGCGAAGCCCACCCCCTAGATGTGTAGCAGACATATTATACAAAAAACCATCAGACTATAGATACATGCCACTTTGACAAATATACTCAGCTGTAGACCGATTTCTAAATTGTGTTCTAAAAAGTACAAAAACAACAAAACACTTATCAAATTATTCAGAAATACAAATGGGCTTGGCAAATTACGACAGTAGTATAGGGGTCTCTTTGGCTCCAAGACTGCGCATGCGCAGGAGTGACGTCATAGGATTTTTCGCGCATGTGCGGCGGCTATATTGGTTTCTATATTGAGCATGACATCTAATTTCTCCGTTCGATGACATTCTCCGATTTTTATTTAGATCGTAATTTTAAAGTATAAATTGAAAATAAACACATACCTTGCTGTGCAGATTTAAGCACTACTGCTCTTTCCCGGAAGTCACTACATCTCGTTTTACGCTGTTCTCTTTAAGGAGGTGGTGCAGGTGTTTGTAGGGCATGAAATAACTCCAAATTAAATCTTGACTATAACGTTTTGGAAATTATGACATAGCTCTAGAATAAGATTTAATTAAAGACTGAGAGAAATGTGATAGTTGTACAATATGGGTTTAAACAATCAAATTCAATGAATTGATATCCCCCGCTGAATAAAGCAAATCATTGGAATAAGGCTGCAAAGATTATGACGTTTTACTTAGATCCTTGACCTAGGAATAAGTGACAAATCAGTTTAGTATCGTCTAAATATGTGTATATAAAAGTAACAATTAAGGGGCCATGACTCAGTTATGCATGGGTAGTTTACGATGGCATCTAAGGTGCGTCATGTTCTCATTAATAAAATATAATTAAATCTAGCCATCCACTTCCAAGATTTTCCTCCGGGCGGAATTTTCCTTTAAAAATATTTTTAAAAATTACAGAAGAGCCTCCGTGGCCGACTTTAACTTTCCGTCGCTGACTTTAATACTCACTCAGCCCCTCACCGCGTGGGTTCGAATCCCGGCAGGGTCATTCGGATTTTCATGTGAGGAAGCCTTCTAGCTGGCTTGCGGTAGGTCGATGGTTCTACCCGGATGCCTCCGTGCATTCGGGGTCCTCCTCAACCTGTAATTAGCCGAAAGTCGCTATATGACTGAAATACTGTCGAAGCGACGGTAAATTCAAATAGTCAAGTCAAGTCAAAAATTACAGAGGGCAATAACTCAATTATATGAGTGGATGGTAATGGCATTTGGCATGCATTATTTCCCTATCAATGTGTACTAACCAACCAGTTTCAAGATAGATATGACTCCGGATTGACGTAAAGAACAGACAGATTGACAACGCCAATTCAATATCCCCTTCCGCTTTTTTGTCGGCGCTGATATATGAATGAAAATGAGTTCAGTATACGTTTCTAAGGAAATAGGTAATATACGGTTCTACATGTCTCAGCTGTTCCATCAGTTACTGTTGTGTATGGAACTTTAACAACCAAACATAACAAAATGTTCAAAATATAGGGAATACAATGTGGTATGATTAAAGAAAGAGTAGAAAGATTGAATTGCTCATTTTGCTGATTCATCGGGGATATGAACTGTATTGGGGCAGTTTGAAGTGGTTGGAGAAGTCCTTCGGACTCCACCCGCTGAACCATCAAAATGTGCGATTCAGTCTTTAAGTGTGATTTTTGTTATAAAGTTAGATATAAGCACATTTTAACGTAGATTATCTATTAAAACATGAATATATTGTAATGTTTTTTTAATTAGGGTACTTGAATTTGGTCGAGCTTTACCAAGTTTACCAAGTTTAGTAGTTGTTCCCCTTGATAATTCTATAGCGAGTATATCGTATCCCAATGCCCCAACCTCAGGACAGGGACCATGGGTTTCACATAAATAAATTAGCACGGTTTCCGTGATGAATGACCTACGATTTCTTGCTGATGGTTGTGCCACATAACTTACAGTGATTACGTCACGCTGCGCTAGTACTAACCTGGGGAAGTTACTGTTGATGCGAGCTACTTTCAGTATTGTCAGAATCCCGAGAAAGGGCTGTTAGGTTTACTGGTCATCTGTTAGCCTTTGATGACATAAAATGGCATAGGATAATTAAAATAAAATCAAATAAATCAAGTTTACGAAGGTAAAAATTACCACATGATTAAAGGTGTGTTCTTAATTTCAAAGGGGAGGATAAAAGTTGCAACATTGGAAAATGCAGATAGACCGATAAATGGAAACTTTTAATTGGTGTGAACAATAATAGTTTTACTGCAATCTGCACAGAAGAATTAAACATATTCGACAGGAATGACAAACGAATTGAAAAACAGATCACAAATGTAAGACTTATAATGGTGCTGACAAATATCCGTTGCCTGTTATTGGTGTGGCAATATTAACCTTGACAGACACACAACAATCAAACTCGAATGATAAATCTGATAACGCTTAAACATTAATAATAGGAGCCGTGTAGTTAAAATTTGGAACACAGGTTTTGTTGCTATGTAATCTGGCTGCGAGGCTAGTCGTGGTTCCCCCAGAAATGTAGACGTATCTGTGAAAAATACTTAGAATCCACTACATGTATAAGGTGTTCCACAGAAATGTTACTATTTTTAGATTGATCCAATTTCGGTGGATTTTATTTACTTTTTAAACACAAATAACACAATTACTGAATGGTTAGTGAATAACCGTGATACTCTTTATATACAGTGTTGTTTTATAGACAAAAAAGCTCTTTCTGACACACGTCGCCGTTGCAATTCATTGCGCTCAATGGGAATGCGTTTATATTATGTAGTTAATGACGGCGTTATTAAATTGAAAAGTGTCCGAGCGATCTGAACAACTATATATGTACAAATGTAAAAATAAATTTTCCTTATGACTCTCCTAGTCGTTTGATTGGACAAATATAAGTTAAGATATGAAATATGTAGTGCATTTGCTGCCACGCGCATGCGTACGAAAGTGAGAGAAAAGCCCACCATTATCCCTGTCTGCAGCAATAAACCAAGCATAGAAATTATCGTACAATTATGGCATAGACAGGACCCCTATAAGGTAGGAACCATGTTCTTACCTCTGATTAACCTCATTGCTATTGTAAACAAAATACAATAATGGTGGCAGCGGTTAATTTGGAGCCTTATTATATGTTTTTGGAGCTCGCTACCGCCGATCGGGAACCAGTGATTTTTGACTGTCAACACTGCATTCTCGTGTCAAATTTTTTTTTAGTGGGGGCAGGAAATGTATAGTAACTTTCCTTCAGTGCTGATTCATTGCATTGATTTGATAGGTTATGTTTCCTTTCCAGTGGGTCTCCGACGCTGGTTTCTTATGGTTTTTCAGGTAATTAACATCACAGTGTCTGCGTGCACATACCATATGTGGTGCACGTGGCCCTACAAACTACATTTATTTCTCAGTACTTAAATTGTTGTTTGTTTTAGATGTTAGTGGCGGCCAAGGATCATCCTTGGACTCTCTCCCAATCTGAAAAGCCTGATCCAGATGCTCAGCTCTCTGATGGTCATATAGGCTGTGGCTGGAGGCTCAGCCTCCTACCATAGGATTGTGGTACACCTGGTCAGCCTTGAGGATCATTCCCTTTAGGATTTGGCCGGCGTGGCTCCTGTATAGTGTTCTTTCAGGTTAATCCCCCTAATAAGTTCCAGCTTATTGAGAGGGGGAGTGAGGTAAGTATAGCTTGCCCCATAGCCATGGAAGACCGTGACTGTGCTGAGGACATTTCAGTGCAGTTGGTACAGGAGGAGAGGACTGGAAATTGACAACCCTTATTACAAGGTAAGGTCTTTTTGCCTTGTCCAATTAGGATTTGGCTTGTGCGGGGTTGGTGAGTTATCTTGGGAGATTTATCAGTACTTCCAAAGAGATTCCCCATTTATGTTGTGGTTACTGACAAAAAAGTTTGTCTGGGGACCCAGACAGAGCGGTGAAGGTGGAGCCCCCTTGTTGATGCTGATAGTGGTGCACTTTGGCACTGCTGTCTTAGAATATTGTGGTGCGTTTGATGCTAGAGCCCTTTGGGTGGTTTATGACTTTCATGGAGCTGCAAAGTAGTTGGTTAAGATAGACAAGGGTGTCTCTTTTGGAAAATGGTGCACCCGCGGTTGGGGCTGCAGGTGCTGGCCGCTGTCCCTATTACCCGGCCCGGGGGGAGGGCGTGTCGTTGTAGTTGGGATGATGTTAATTGTTTTGTTTGGGGCAAGTTTGCGGCAAGCTTATCGTGGGGATGTCAGGTTGAAATGCCCGCATGGAAGCGCCTAAAAGGTAACCGGGAAAAGGGGGGGGTTCCCGCTGTGGTTGGGGCAGGAGATTTGTGTGTTTTCGGAAGCCTAGGAGGGTGGGGGAAGGGATGAATGTGGTGTCAATATTCAAGGTGGAGGTTTATGTCCTTAGATATGTGCAGAGTGTTGGTAGCCCAGAATAAGAGACCCATTTTGTCCCCTGTAAAGGGGGTTGGTGCGTTTTTTGGTAGCCCAAGGAGCCTGAAGGGTTTTTAAAGTGAAAAAATGTTTTGGGGTGTTCCTCCCGTTGAGCTTTTAAACCAGCCAGCCCTTGTGTTTCTGGAAGGGTTGGGGGAGTTTTTCGGTATGTTACAAACAAATTATTTTTA
>CM037788.1:53056805-53106805 GCA_021229015.1 Solen grandis
CATTCAGTATGGCTGAACTTCAAACAAGCTTAGGGCTTGATACTAAAACTAAAGTTCGGACCACGGTCAAATGGTCTCAACAATGTGATGGTCTGTTAAGAAGACATTTTGGGAGTGAGTCCTGAAAATAATGGTCCCAATAGTAAAATAGTAAAGTGGTCTTACTAATAAGGTGGCCTTTTAATAAAGAATTGTTAGACTTATTATCTTTCTTTCCTTTATTTTTTCGGCTTTGCCTGGGTCACTTCGGGAATGTTTTTGTGTATTAGACGATACATATACATGTACAACTCTGGTTCATAGATTTAGGAGTCAGTATACATGCGCTTTATTCACCTGTAGGTGAAATTAGGGAACATTAAAATTTCACCGTCGAATTTAATACCATCCTTGAATGAAAATCACTCGATTATAAGCAATTCACTGAAAAGGCATCAGGACGTTCTTTAGTGAGAGAAGTATCGTGAAATATTTCAAAGCGTTAATGGTTTCTACGAACAAAAAAGTAGGTACATTCAGAATGTGGTTAATAGAGCTGCATCCTTTGATGCCAGCTATTAAGGCGAAGTCGCCCCTCCCCCGGGCAGGCTGGTCGTTTGGTACAGTCGCCGGCTCCTTGCTTATTTCTACTACATTACTTCTTCAATATCCCCAATTGTCGTCACCCGAATACTGAACCAAAGTGATACATATTGGATGTCAAATGATGTGCATCAGAGGAGTGTTAAATGCACCTTTAAGAGTTGGCTCTGAGTTATTCATGTATCTAAGCAAATGTTTCTAGTCTATCATCACGTGGTGACATTAATAATGTATTTTCGCGATATATATATAATATCGCTTATCTCTTGTATACAATATTCTCAAAAATATGAAGTGGTCGTTTCTTTCATTTCTTTAACAGGGCATAACTTTATTATAAGACTAACGCAAGTAACATCTGGTAAAAAAAGCAACAAAAAACAACACACACACACACACACACACACACACACACACACACAAATGGCTATATCAAATACACATTATGAAATAAGAACGAACACATATGGTGAATATACTCAACGACACTTCACGTAATTTTATTTTGTTTTTCTTTTTCACTAGATGACCACTCCTTTAAACTTGTGATTCCTCAAGTGATATTACGTAAAAGTTTGACATTAAAATGCACCAATATTTTACTGAAATATGCCTCATTACAAGTCAAAATACGAAATAAAATATAACATTTTACGATTTTACGGTGATGCGTCCTTGCGCCAAAATGTATCCTTTGTACATGTACTTATTTATGTTTAGAGCAAAAAAAATCGTTTTGGGGATTTGAGTGGATATGAAATATATCTGAAACCTTTTTACTATATTTTCACGATCGCGTAGTGATAGTGAAAATGTATAATTGTTTCACTTCGAGATATTCCATATTCACCTAACCTTCATAAGTATAGAAGTAGTTCCTACAGATCTTTATCACTCCCACTGTGAGATATTTTTTCTCACTAATAGGACACACTTTTTCAGCATATGCATAGATGTAACTCCAGTTGAAGTACTCTAAGGTATTTCATTTTTTAAATGTACTTATCTTCAATTTTAAACTAATTGCAATTAAACATTTCTTTTTTTTTCATTTCTTAGTAGTAAATTTAGCCCATATTTTTTATTTCCCTCAAAGTTTTTTTCTCATTGCAATAGAAACTGTTGTTTCATAAGTTAATGAAAAAACAAGTAATCAGACTCGGTCTAAAAAAATTTTTTTTTTTTATTTTTCTTGTTTGTTTGTTGGGTTTAACGTCCCACCGACACTATTTCAGTCATTTGGACACTATGTCTACTTGAGACAGCTATAATACTGCCACACTGCAGTATCACACCGTAGACATGTGGCATGATACCACACCCAGTCACATTATACTGACACCGGGCCAACCAGTTCTGGAACTATCCTTATATCCTTAACGCCAAAGCAAGGGAACTATACCAGTACCATTTTTACGACTTTTTCACCTATTTATTTCCAATATATCGCATATATTATACTAATTATGATATGTCTATATTTTGCTTGAAATACTTTTCAAAGAAAGTGCTCTGATGATATTTTCTTTAAATCCGACTTACATACATTATTAAAAATAGATAGGAAAAATAAGCAAAGAAAATTCTAAGTTCTGGCTTGAATTCCACCAACAATACTTAGCGCTAAGTAATACTTAAATTCTTAAACTAGGGAGATACACATTCTAACATTACTATTCTTTGAACTATTCAAATACATGTTCAGGTCTAAGCTGAAATGATTTGTTACCTTAACAACTTACAATATTTGTTAAGAAATGAAATAGTTGGGTATTTTCATTGTAGATACAAGATTGATGAAATTCTCCCTTAAGTATTTAAGTTTGACTTAAGGCTAGGCAGTGTTGGTGAAAATCGACCCTGGATTCTTATCTGAGCTATTAGAATGTAGAGGGAAATATGCAAATTGTTTTAATAATTCCAAGGGGAATGAAACGGATGATGATGATGATGATGATGAAATTTTAATATTTTAGGCATAATTTACATATTATGTAAATTGAAGGGGATGAAACACGGGTTAACATAAAAAATATATGGAAAAAAAGTCTGGGTTTCGCAGATATAAATACCTTAGTGCGAGGGCCATTCAGAGGGTTCGTTGACAACCTTGAAAAATATGTTTTATGCAACTGACAATAAAAAAAAAATGTTCTCGTTTTAGTTTTTATTTTCTTTTTTTTTTTTTTTTTTTTTTAACTAGAGACAAACATATTATCCATGTGTTTATCACTATGCGTTTCCATAGTGACTTATCCCTATGATTACGGAACACTTACCTTGATATCTTGACATATCTCATTTTTTGCATGTTTTGATCGTAGAATATTCATCATATATGTTCTAAACGTTATCTACGAATTTTCAGAAAGACCCTCTTATATATTCATAGTTGTCAATCAAATTTAAAATAAAAAGGATAGAAAACCTCGCGCTATTAAAGTCGTTGTTTTGATAATAATGTCTCGTACCACAGCAAATGAACACCAGTTCTATAGTGGAATCGAATATTTTATTCCACTACTCAACAGAATTGAAATGAGATCGATAGATGTCAATTAACGAATTTCATATCGCAATTAAATATGACTTGAACTTGAATGGTTTTCTGTGACGATCTAACAAAACGAAGCATTCATTGCATGGAGAATGGCCGCGATTAACATATCTTCATACGGTACAAATTCATTAATTTTATTGAAGAATGTTAATGGTCTTATTTTTCTTATTTCAATCATTATTTCTTTCTTAATTGGACAATTTAGATGGCTTGAAAGGGCAACACGTTGTTTCAATAAAATATCTCTATTTGACTCCGTCTCGATTAACTGAGCAAATGCTACATTTGCCGACCGAACCAGCATATAAATCAATTTCTGCATTGATAAAAAATTACGCTAGTCGTCCGGGTGTTATACCGTCCCGGATATTATTCGAGTATGTTCGGTGTTCTCCCTCGCTCCCTGTTCAATATGGCGGATCTAAAAAATGGAATTACCATTCGATGCATGATTCGACCATTTATGTGTGGAAGGCGTGCTCAGCAGGAATCTCACAAACAGTAAATGATCCGTTAACTAGCCGAGCTAGTCTTAATGGAAGACTACGTTAATTACTCTCCTATTAGCTGGCTTCGTATAGAACGAAACGATTTAAAGCAAATGGCACGGAAGATATACCATCTATACAAAATAACAGTCGCTTTATATATTAATTTAAATTTGGTTAACAAAATAGTTTTCTTTTTAATCTTGGTGCGAAATTTTTGGAGAAATATTTTTATATGTGTGTCATTAAGGATAATTGATGGAGGTAGAAATGCATAGAATGACAGCTGGCAGGTTGATACATTTGTACCATCGTTACAAAAATTCGTACAGCTGAAAATTTTGTTTGTCGTTTTATCATTTATATTCTAATTCAATCATGGATAAATTAAATTCATAGCACTACCATTACAACATTTTTCATTTTAATTCAAGTTTTCATATTTAAAAAAAAATACATGTTTATAATGAGGTTAAATCTTAATGATAATAATACCACAAATGGTCTTAATTTTGAGGTCCTGATTGAAGAGTAGTCTAAAAAAAGGAGTATTGAAAAAGTGGCCTCAGTCGTTATAAGGTCTAATTTTGTCGTGTCTTTACAAGATTTTACTGTAAGTTCACATGTTCTTTTTCATATCTCTACTTATTGGGGAAAGTATACGACAATGAGCTTACAAACATAGTCGATAACCACATTATGATGCCTTCCCTCGATTAAGAAATGCCTTCTTTGATCAAACTACTTTTCTTGTATCAAAATGGTTTGATAATTGTTATAGATTATATAATAAAATCTTTAAGCAACTGGCTTTTTTGTGTCAGAAACAATTAACGATTGAAGTGGAATATTGATATCGCAAGTTCGACCGGATTTCCGTTCATTCAGTTCACATGTTTTCCAGCTAGGATTTAATAAAGCACACCTTACTTAACATTTGCAAAGTTTTACCTCTACAAATCAATTATCAATACCAATACAAAACCCGGGATTAATATCCATATGGAGTGACCTATTTCGGCTTTAATGCAACACAAAGAGAGGCAATTTCAAAGCGTTTTCATGTAAGTGGAATAAAATGAAAGGCGAGATCAAAACCCTGCCCGACGTGACTCTGATTACAAAATTTCACGGGCGGTCGTTCATTTTAGGAGTCAGAGGCTGCCCCCATAGCTTTAACGGCCTAGACTAAGTGTCGAAGTCATTGAATCCATCCAGTTTCCTTCCCTAGTTTCAATAGCAAACCACTTACCCGCTCATTGAAGCAGAAAACCCCGGTGTTTTGACGCAAAATGCCAATATTTTTTATAATCCAATCAAATATTCGACGAGGCGCATGCTGGCGTCACGTGACTAAAAGCAAGGGAGACAAATTGTCACTAACTCGGGAATATAATTAGGTACCCCATTCTTTGTTTTTGTATTGTAATTTTAAAAAAATCAAAAGAAAATTTTATCTTTCTAATATAATTTCGCCAAAAATGTACATACATCTCGGAGTTTATAAATAATCATTAGTACTAACATGTAAAACCGTCCCCGGCCCGGTTGTCAAGTGGTTAGAGCGCACGCCTCTGAAGCGGGAGGTCGTGGGTTTGATCTCTGGGTGCGACACTCCATGCAAAGTCGTAAAATGGTACTGCAAAAGTTCCCTTGCTTTGCGTTAAGCATATGAGGGTAGTTTCGGGACTGCTTTAACTGATACCTGGATAATGTGAGGGTGTGGTATCATGCAACATGTCAAGTGGCGTGATACTGCAGTGTGGCAGCACTATATCTGTCTCAAGTAGACATAGTCTCCAAATAACTGAAATACTGTTGGTGGGACGCAACATCCTACAAACAAACTAATACATACAACTAGGCCCACTATGCTGTTGGTTGAAAGAGACTAGTAGAATTCAATGTTGAAAATGATTAGGAGACCGAAAGATCAAGGAAGAACATGAACACAGACGAAGAAGACAAAAACAAAACAAACACAGTCATGATTCACAGAAGAAGCAGATCACTGGCCAGAAATATACCCATGTTCTAATGTCTTCACGCTGCCACAATTCTACAGCTTAGTGGTAGGAAAATCATCTCTGTCAAGCTGGTGTTAAGTAATAACAGGGACACTGGTAAGCATGCAGACAAATAGCATTGACTCTTAATTACATCGGGTGGCTGAGTAATTAAATTTTGTTAAAAAAGATAAGGGAGGAAGACAAAACTTGCTGTTAACGCACACACTTGAAAATGATTGAAGATAACGACAGGGAGAGATTTCACACACCACGAGATTATATTCATTGAAACAGTAAAACAAATTAATGTTAATGCTTTAAGTAATTTTATACACAGTTGCATGCATTTTAGTTGAATACAGCTAGAAACTGTGCGCTATATGGTTTGCCTCATTCTTTTTATCAATCTTTGTCGCTAGCATATTGAATAACGTATGGAGTCGGTATCAGTTAATTTGTTTGCGCATCGGATGCTATTGTAATACAAATTGGAACCCGGTAAAAGTTTCATTGCAATTTATATCAGGCAGCGTTAAAAGATCATATAATTTAGGTCCGTTAATTTGACAAATCCCTAAATTGTCTTACCCATTACTTCAGTCTCCAGCTCTCGATCGACACTCAATTTTCCAAATTCATCCACTCTCTCCATTCATCCAATTATTGCAAATATAATCGGAAATCACCACAGTTTTGGAATGAGCAAACTCTACGCCCGGAATCAAAATAGCTGCAACAATTTTGTTAGGGTTGAAAATGTACTGCGCTGATTTGCAAGTCGGTATTTCAATAAATTGCTCCATTGAATAATCAAGTTAGTAAAAGAACTTTTGGCCAATATAAGGTTATTATTATGATGATTCCTTTCACTTTTTTTTTCTCAGAAGCTGTCACATTTTTTTCAGTATCAGGTGCACATACTGTTATACTTGTCTCAACAAAGTTTGATTGTCACGTGCATTTTCTGTAATTAATAAACTTAGGACATAGAGCTTTTGTGTCAGTCCAGTAAAACGTAGGTCACAGGAAAACTTTTTTTTTACATTTTGGATAGCAACTGTTTCTTTGCCCCTTGAACGTTCACAATAGAAACCCATCACAATTTATACCTGAATTCACAGATAAAAATCTAAACCCGGGAGAAAATGAATGAAATAATGCACTATATTTACGAAGTCGTTTGATAAAGCGTCACATGTAAGATCATGCACATCTATTACATTAAAACAAATGTCCTTTAGGATAAAAATGTAAGTGATTGAGAAACTTCAATATATAAGAAACATGTATTGTATATCAAGGGTAAATGTATCAATTGTCACAAGCGGAATTCCACAAGGATCAATACTTTCACCAATGCTCTTTCTCATCTTCATAATGATTACTGACAAATCTGTTCTTAATCCCTGATAACAATATACTTTACAGTAGTATACATGTATCACCGGAAATGTACTACAAGAAGACATAAAGTAACTTTAAGTGGAGGAACCAATGACTTCTGAAATTCCAACCGGGCGGTTACGAAGTGCCGGTACTACGACTTCAAAATATAAAAGAATGCAGTCACATTGAACCTTTTTTTACAAAATGAAAAGAGAAATTGATGATTAAAAACTAGATATTGTACTTATCACAGTGTGTAGTAGATGGGATTGTTTGTAATAAGTATATTTACAAGAACATATGTCCCATTTTGTCATTTAGACACAAAGAGATAAAACCAAAGAGATAAAACATTCCTATTAATGTAGCAGTTGTATACTGTTGTTTGTCGGTTAGAGTAATGCAATGTATTAAAAATAATCCAGTTTGTCATTGTTAAGTGTGCTGTAAGTATCGGAATTAAAATAACTATCATTTTCTTACAAAACCAAGCTTACAAGAATTGAGGTTTTAATTTTTAAGTTATATACTGTAGTTTTATCAAGTCGCTCATTAAGACGATCTATCCTTTTTGAATGCAGGAAAATATGGTGTTTGGAAGTCTTTTACCTTTGATCGAATTGAACTTTTATAGCATATGTCCTATGAGAAGTCAAACATATAATACATATGAACTAACTTTAGGAGGAGATGCAAGTAAAGATAAAATGGACAAAAAAATGGTGTCAGGGCATTAAAAAGATGTCATACAATAGAAATATAATAACGGTTAACGCCTCGGCACGATCAGTCGGCAAAAGGAACAATTGGGGTGCAAAGATCAGGCTTATAGTGGCCTTAACTTCGCATCTCCCGAAGTTTTTTTTCTCTGAGAGGAACAGTGTAAATAAAGATATCCCAACAAAGTGAAACAACTTACAGTAAGCATTTGTAAACACATTGTCACCATACACAATTGCTTTGTTTTCTGTCACAATATGTAATTGCTGTTTTAGAAGATCTAAGGTCATTTTATGTTAGTTTTTCCAGAACTATGTTTCATTTTAAGCAGCATTAGAAAGAAGACCAATCATGTATGCTCGCTAACATCAGAGGTTGGTGGTCGTATTTTGTGAATCAACTAAGTCACTGAGGCAAAAAGACCTGAATTGTTAATACGTTTAATCATAAATGCCATTTTATGCAAAACAGCGGTCCAACACAGAAACCGGTGGAAAGAATTAAAGAAAACTACAAATCAATTAAAAAAAAACTAATAAAAATGAAAACGACTGATGTATGTTTCATTCTTTCGTGATCGGAGAATTAGCCTTGGCGACAGCAAGTGTTGATTTTATTTTCTATTATCGTATGTTTTATGATTTTTCTGTAATATTTCTTTTTGACCAGCTTGTCCATGTGTATGGACTTACGCACTTTTGATAACTAGCTGTGACAATAGGTTATAAGAAATATCGGTATAAGCACTATATAATGAGATAAGAGTTTTTTTAATAAGCAAATAATATTTACATATTCAGAAACGCATTTGTAACTTTCGCCAAAATATGAACATTCACAAAAAAATTAATTAAGAGATGTAAGTTCTGTAGTATTATTTTGATATGAATAAATACAATATTTACGGAAAGGTTTTCAAAATTATATTGTATTAAGTAAATTTTGGTACAGTTACAACAAAATTAACTAACGACAAACAGTATTGTCAAAATAATATACTTAGCATTTTGAGTTCATGTTTGTACAAAGCTTAAACCTAATCTAGAATCACAGAGGCTCGAAGTTGCATGTGGCAACTTAAAACTCATCTTAAAAACTTAAATTTGTGTACAAACTTATTTCCATTTTTTATGTAACCATTATTTACGATATGAATCGCCGCCCTATTCAACTTCGAGACCCTTTGACAGAAATGTGAAATTTTAGATTGAGGCAATTTGTTACTAGGCAATATTTCGCAGCTTTTCTGCTCAGCGGCGTACAATCATTTGTTCCCAGAACTACTCTGTCGTATCCATGGACTTTTTGATTGGCGTTGTCCAATCAAACGACTTTTAGAACCTATCAATTTCGGATAGTGTTTGTTTCTAATTGAGCTCTCTGAATGGAGGTTAATTTGTAAATTGTTTTTCCTTGTTATCAATGCTTCTTCTGCGAAAGGAACATCGCAATTTAGGAAACAGAGCAGATTGTCTGCGTGAAACTGCCTCAATATGACTTGGGAAAGAAAAGATATCCATTGCACTGCCGTTTTTGTATTAAATTTTGATTGCCAATACGCCATGATGATATTAAATGGGATAAGAATTAAGTGAAGAAAGGGATTGCGGTGCTGGTGTTCTGCTGATTAATTGCTGCCGTCAAATCAATAATGTTCCACTGAATGATACTCAAAATTAACGGAGGAAAGTACATAGCCACCCACATATCGAAAAGCGGTGCGATTGTCTTTAGCTAATTGAATGTCGTAAAACATACTTGTTGTAAAGTCTGAATGCCGCAAATGTGCCCTTAGGATAATAATTCTTGGGAAGGACGCGTGTCATTTTCGGATTATTTTCACCTGAAATTGGTGAAAATTGAGATGTTTATATCATTATGTTATCAAGCTAGCTCGGTATAATGCGTGTGTGGTCTCTTGTGTGGTATTATTAGGTCAGCTGGTCCATGGATATATCGTATTAAGTGGATGAAAGAATAATAAATCCAAATATTTAAAAGAATATTTTCAAACTCTTATATAGTCAGTTGCAAAAGAAAGTGTTCACACAGGCTTTTGTAAATTTCTTTCCTAAGTATACATGTACCGCAGTTGGAATAAACATTTGTGTTTGACCAACCAATACGATGCGATTTTCAATATACCCCCTCTCGGGGGATCGTTTGCAGTTTAAATCTAAAAGAAATTCTTCATTTAAATGAAAGGAAAAATGGACACGTTCTTTGAAACAAAGTTTTGATAGATTTCTCTAAATGAGTGCAAATATGTAGTGTTATGTAAGCTGGAAGAAAGACCACGCAAGTG
Source organism: Solen grandis (assembly GCA_021229015.1). NCBI lineage: Eukaryota > Metazoa > Mollusca > Bivalvia > Adapedonta > Solenidae > Solen > Solen grandis. The sequence continues at coordinate 53,066,856 of CM037788.1, forward strand.
AGGCTGGAACATACGTATAGTGTTCGCGAAATTAGATGACAGTCGTGTTTACATTTGTTAAATTGATTTCAATTGAGATATGAAAAAAAAAAAGATTTACACCGTTGAAAATCTTTATGATTAATCTAATGACTACATAGAAGATAATGCACCAGAAAAAAAAAAGAGTAACTAAGATGCATTTTTCATTCATTATGTACTCATAATATTTCAAATAAAGAAAACAACTTGCAAACGTTCCACAAAAAATATCTAAAACAGAGGTTTTATTCAACTCATATTATTTGAAAATCTATGTCACTTGCGTACATTATGGCAGTTTAAAGCATGTGCCTTCACAAGATAGTTCTTAAATTCTTTAATATCCAAAATTGTGGTGATACAGAATTTCAGATTTTTGAGTTGAGGAAAATCTCAGTATTGAGATGTATCGTCCAACAGTCTTCGCCATTCCAAACACAAGAGTTATTCTTCTTCCCATATCCATGGTAACTGTAGCGTGTTCAGTGAACGTAACAGTCGCTAACGTGAGCGGTTGCACCCCCGTTATATCGCAGTGTATAGAATTAAGCAGGGTACTAAATTTAAGTTGTCACCTGTTGTTAGCTAACGGTAGCACTCACTGAAGGCACGACTTTTAAAAAGAATCGGTACTGTTTTCCAATAAAGCATGCAAAATGAATAATCAGATTTGTTTTTCTGATAAAATATCTACATATTTAGTTTCTTATCAAATACTGTTCATGAGTTATAATTTATGTCAACTTCTAGATTTATATTTACCCTTTCTTGCAATTTATTTATGCAATTTAAAAAATGTAGAATCATGTATTACTTAGCGCTAAGGATGTTGGTGGAAATCGAGTCGGTAATTAAATCATTTAATCCTTAATTCATTACGTTAATCTCTTCCATCTATTTGCGATATACATTAGGGGTTGCATCGGAAACATCCGAGATGCTAAATTTTCTCACAGATATATATATATATATATATCATAAATAAGTAGTTTAAAGTTTATTTATTAAAGTGACACGTGCATGCTAACATACAGTTTCATTGACAATACATATATGAATCATCGGCACCAATATGTCATCTAAAGAGATATTGTTAAAAGTACATATTATACATCCTGGTCATTATGCATGTTCTATATACGTACATCTTAACCAATTATATATGCATGGATGATATCTGTAGTAATCGTCTTGTAATTGAGTATGTGAAGGAATAAATGCCAGCATCCGATTCATGGTTCGGAATGAATGCTAAGGGTTAACAAATCAAAATGTCTGTCACCATCAATACATTTCTCAATCGTTATCTGGCATCCTGCGTTTTCTTGTCAACCCAACACCGGTATATTGTATAAGAGCAGTAAGTACGATAAAAAATGAAGCAAACAGAAATGGGTTGTCTCCCTTGACATTGATAATCACTAGCTGTGCTCGTGGACTAGATGACTTGATACACACAGGCGCTGAAAATTGTCCAAGGCATTCCTTGACACAAAGCATGGTACATCCCAGATACCTCGAGAGGAGTTACCTCATGTTATAAAAGCCTGTTTTCCAAATGTCTGTACGTTGAATTCCACGTACAACTTATTTCCACTTACCCTATTTTGTCTTGTCAAAACTCAGACTGTTCTGCCAATGTTATGTCAATCGTATATTTTGATATATCCAATTGGAACTATTTATAACAATCATTTAAACATGTGTAAAATACTCTAAACCTACTGACGAACATTTTACATAGATCGAGGTTTTAATTACAGAGTGAACGCGATCTAAATCGTGTCAATTACTATTACATAAAGAGAGTAGCGACTTACACTGCATTTCAACGGCAATATTATGACAGACATGAAGTAAGAAATAAAACAATAGATATAGAAACCCGATCGTTGTAATCTTGTTCACTAAAACATTGAAACTCAGATAGCCTGAGTTGGTATCCCATTAACGCTGAGTGTATTCAGTATTGTAACGTTTAAAGTGGAAGTGACGTCACGGATTTTATACAAATTTGCAGTTGCAAAAGTTAAAAACAAAATGTTTTAATAGACTGCTTATAATAAGCATACTGCCCCCCTCTATTTCTCTTTTCTACTGTTTGACCTTATAACCTAACCTGTCTATGAACAGGGCCTTTATATCAAATAAAAATAAATAAAAAAAAATAATAATGATCTCTCCTAATATTAATATCATTTATATAGAGAGAGGCAGTTATTTCTAGAGTCTCTCTAGGTTTACAAAATATGACTCCCAATTAAGTAGCATTTTCCATATATTTATGGCATCTTGTGGATGCATTGAAGTTTAAACTTTGAATCATGACAACGAAAACATTACATCTAAGATGAAAGTGCATGGTTAAAAAAAATCATTGGAGTGGTCAATTTAAACTTTTTTAAACAAGGAATAAAAATTTAAAAAGAGACCTTTCCATATATTATTTTTACATACAGAGGCCGTTTTTTAAATTTATTTTTTGGTTAATTTTTATGTTTAAATCAAAAGGAAGCAAATACAAATTAACAAAAGCAAAAAAAAAGGATGTATTAAATTACTATTTAAAACAAACTATACAAATATAACTCAAGAATTTCAAAAAAATAAGAATTTAGAAAAAAAGGTCCCAGCTGGAATCGAACTCATTACCTCTTAAAGGGAAAAAAGTACCGTTCGACGCTCTTACCAATTGAGCTATTTCCACAAATGAAAAAGACGTGTGTAAATAAGGCTATAGGTAATCAACCTGATAAAAACAGCAGGACTAGCACTGCACAGACAATTGTATTGTACGAGTACTTATATCTACACCATGCGTTCTTTATATTGCGGTTACATATTAACAAGATGAACATTACGCATTACGTATCCCACCCATCATGTAATAATTAAACTACATTGTATAATTACAAGCTCAATACAGAGGACATGAAATGTGCAATGTCCAGACTAACGGGCGAAGCTATAAGTAGGTCATGACCGATATGTATCTAAACATCATTAATATGTAAACATCTACTGACTAACAATCTATCAAATATGATAAATTACACTGGAAACTATTTAAACAAACACAAATTACGTATTTGAATCCCCCAAACAATCACGAAGAAAATATCGGTCACTGAAAACTATTACTATCACAAATTTACATTCGACTGTAATACCAATTTTGCACATGCGCAAACGGAAGTGTAACCCCATTTTAATTTGACATACTAATATATAAACAGTACTTAATAACAGTAAGGTATATACAGTACTGAATACCGTCCAGAAAAAGCAAGAACGAATAAAGCCGGGAGCGGTTTTATCAATGCCAAACCCCTTCTTAATGTCGGTCTCTCGGTAGACCAAACTTTGTGCGACTGATAATTTCAGTTCTAACTGACCCTTACGTCTCAGACTCTATATGGTTATTCCTTTTGGATTTGTGGCCTGTACCGCAAAGGTCAAGGTCACAATGTCGTATGTTACATTCTCGTCAAGCAAGAGGTGTGTGAAGTTAGCGCGTAGATCGTAGATCGTAAATCAACACTATAACTAATTTCCTTTGTCGACCTGGGTCGTAGATCGTACCAATAAATGGTTGAGCTGGATCGTAGATCGTAGCTCAACCATTGAAAAAGTTCACGGAATGGTTGAGCTGGGTCGTAGATCGTAGCTCGACCATTGAAAACATTCATAGAATGGTTGAGCTGGGTCGTAGATCGTAGCTCAACCACTCAAATAAACCATTATAAATGGTTGAGCTGGGTCGTAGATCGTAGCTCAACCATTAAAAATCAAAATGGTTGAGCTGGATCGTAGGTCGTAGCTCAACCATTGAAAAAGTTCACGGAATGGTTGAGCTGGGTCGTAGATCGTAGCTCGACCATTGAAAACTTTCATAGAATGGTTGAGCTGGGTCGTAGATCGTAGCTCAACCATTCAAATAAACCATTATAAATGGTTGAGCTGGATCGTAGATCGTAGCTCAACCATTGAAAAAGTTCACGGAATGGTTGAGCTGGGTCGTAGATCGTAGCTCGACCATTGAAAACTTTCATAGAATGGTTGAGCTGGGTCGTAGATCATAGCTCAACCACTCAAATAAACCATTATAAATGGTTGAGCTGGATCGTAGATCGTAGCTCAACCATTGAAAAAGTTCACGGAATGGTTGAGCTGGGTCGTAGATCGTAGCTCGACCATTGAAAACTTTCATAGAATGGTTGAGCTGGGTCGTAGATCGTAGCTCAACCATTCAAATAAACCACAATAAATGGTTGAGCTGGGTCGTAGATCGTAGCTCAACCATTCAAATAAACCACAATAAATGGTTGAGCTGGATCGTAGATCGTAGCTCAACCATTGAAAAAGTTCACGGAATGGTTGAGCTGGATCGTAGATCGTAGCTCAACCATTGAAAAAGTTCACGGAATGGTTGAGCTGGGTCGTAGATCGTAGCTCAACCATTCAAATAAACCATTATAAATGGTTGAGCTGGATCGTAGATCGTAGCTCAACCATTGAAAATGTTCATAGAATGGTTGAGCTGGGTCGTAGATCGTAGCTCAACCATTCAAATAAACCAAAATAAATGGTTGAGCTGGGTCGTAGATCGTAGCTCAACCATTCAAATAAACCATTATAAATGGTTGAGCTGGATCGTAGATCGTAGCTCAACCATTGAAAAAGTTCACGGAATTCATTTGTCGGAAAAAATCGGGAAAAGAGTTTCCATCGAAAATCTTTGTACTTGTCGGTAATATTTCATTCGTCGGAAAAGTTTCCGTCGGGAAATTTTCTGTTCGTCGGGAAAAATTATATGTCGGGAATAAGGTGTGTGAAGTAAGCGCGTAGATCGTAAATCAACACTATTTTTTTTGTCAACCTGGGTCGTAGATCGTAGCTAAACCTCTCAAATAATCCAAAATAAATGGTTGAGCTGGGTCGTAGATCGTAGCTCAACCATTCAAATAAGCCAAAATAAATGGTTGAGCTGGGTCGTACATCGTAGCTCAAAAGTTCATAATGGTTGAGCTACGATCTACGACCCAGCTCAACCATTTATTTTGGTTTATTTCAATGGTTGAGCTACGATCTACGACCCAGCTCAACCATTCTATGAAAGTTTTCAATGGTTGAGCTACGATCTACGACCCAGCTCAACCCTTCTTTGAAAGTTTTCAATGGTCGAGCTACGATCTACGATCCAGCTCAACATCCATCAACATTTTCAATTCGAGCTACGATCTACGATCCAGCTCAACCATTTATTTTGGTTTATTTGAATGGTTGAGCTACGATCTACGACCCAGCTCAACCATTCTATGAAAGTTTTCAATGGTCGAGCTACGATCTACGATCCAGCTCAACCATTTATTTTGTTTATTTGAATGGTTGAGCTACGATCTACGACCCAGCTCAACCATTCTATGAAAGTTTTCAATGGTCGAGCTACGATCTACGACCCAGCTCAACCATTCTATGAAAGTTTTCAATGGTCGAGCTACGATCTACGATCCAGCTCAACCATTTATAATGGTTTATTTGAATGGTTGAGCTACGATCTACGACCCAGCTCAACCATTTATTTTGGTTTATTTCAATGGTTGAGCTACGATCTACGACCCAGATCGACAAAGAAAATTAGTTATAGTTTCGATCTACGATCTACGATCTACGCGCTAACTTCACACACCTTCAAGCAAGCCCTATCCGACTGACTGATAACTGAAGATATAATGGACCCTTAGGTTTCTTAACTCGTGAAATAGTTGGTTATGGTCAATAGAAGAACCCTATTTATTTTGGAGTATGTACCTCAAAGGTCAAGGTCATATATTAAAAGTCTCAAAAATGCTAAGTTTAGCAAGCTTTGTCCGACGCATTATTCAATATTTTTGACTCTATTGTGTTATAAACTTACACAATGGTTGCCTATGAAATGGAATAGATCCTATTTTGATTTGAATAAGGTCGTGATGAACCTTTACAAACACTTTGTTGTGCAAAGCAATCTGATTGGCAATTTGGTCTAAAACGATGCACAAAAGTTTCTTATGATTAATAGTTAATCGCTATCGACTTTTTAGGTTGGCATTGCAAAGATCAGGGTCACATTGTAAAATATTTACGTGTAATAATTTAAGTTTTAGTCTCAAACTTAGTATAGTTGTTGCTTATGACTGGTCGGTACCTCTTTGGTCAAGGCCACATATTAAACAAAGCAAATATTAAGCAAGTTGTGACCTTTTGATAGCCTAACATCAAAATGACCCTTAGGTGTCAATACTTATTTGTTCTCTATATCTAATAGAATATCTCTATTGGTATATAGATTTTTATCACATGGGTTAGACCAGTACTTTATGCATGGAAGATCAGGGAAGGTTATAAAGTGATTATGGAACCCTTAAAGATAGACTGTGTACCGGTCTTCAAGCACTGTTTGAATATGAACCTGAAGCCTTATTACTCATTGAAAGGGAATAGTTAAGGTTTAGTTTCTTTATATATTTTAAAGCAGTTCGTTCACAGACGGTTATTGACTAAAAGCTGAATTTCAACTTTATATGTGTATTATGTATATCAATACCCATTTACAGATGCATAGTCACCCAATGCAATCATCCGTGATCTTGAAAAAATGGGTGATTTCTCCACCATAGGCAATACCATTACAGACGGTATTGAAACTATATGTAGAATTGTAAAACCATCTGGCTTGCAGTAGGTCGGTGGTTCTACCCGGATGCCTACGTGCATTCGGGATCTTCCTGCACTTGTAATTTGTTGGACGTCGCTATATGACTGAAATAATGTCGAAGCGAGGGTAAACGCAAATAGTCAAGTAAAGTCATAAAACCTACATTCATATTTTCTATTTTATTTGTCGTCACTTGGTTGATCACATTCACTTTTAGCGCATGGACTAATTTCATACGAAATCGCTGCCCTGAACTGGTGAGGACGCCATGTTGCAGAGCGTGTAACGTGGTACCGAAATCACATGATTCCGGAATACCGTATTGAAATAAATTATATTCCGAAAATATTTGCTGCAGCTGGAATCAAACAAAAGAATCTAGTATAATCTCTAACCCGCGCCAACCCAAAATGCTTTTTAATTAACATAACATTTTCATTTATAATTTATTAAATTAATACATCAGGTAGTAAAGCGTTTGAGACTACTTAAACATTTGGATGGAAATGAATATTAATATTATGCCAAATAAAATCCTTAATCTCTAATCCAGTCTTACATCAGGTACAGGATGAAACCAAAGTACATCAGATACAGGGTGAATACAAAATGTTTCCTATTCTTAATTTTTATTATACCATCTGAAAACATAAAACGCATTATTTATCATTAATACTGCAGCTTCCGGAATACCGTATTCTATATTTAACCTATTTCGTCGAAGTTGCGTTTATGAAAATAGTGATTTCCTGTGCAATGGGACCTACACTCTCGAGTTCAAATACTTCACCAACATTAACGAGGGAGAGTAGACATTTTTTTCTCAATTTCTACCGATCATTTGTGACAGAGCTACTTTAATGATTAGTAATGCTAGAATGTCCCAAATGAAATATGGTCAATTTGTCAATGTACGTTATCTTGAATTCAAATGTTGCATTTACTATTTACTACAATTATTACATTGACACGTCTATGTCATTTGATTTTTTTTTTATTAAAGTGCATAGGCCTATATTAAAATGATATACAAAGATGAAAAAAAGGAAGTAGAAAAAAAGGCAATATGCGTATTTTAAGTCGTCAATCAAAATAAATTTTTTTTAATTTATTTCTTGTTATAACTTGACTAATCTCATTTCGTTACATCGTAACCGATATTTATTCATTTCATTTTCTTTTTTCATGTAAAACCAGTCAGCAATACAGAGAGTCTGCATTTAATATTTTCCCTTCTAAGATAACGAATAAGTAAACACATGAAGCCATGCATGGTGATACATGAATTGTATGCAGTTTACAGCTTACTTGAAGATCTTTTGAAAAAAAAAAGTTTGCATTCCAAATGCTTTGATATATTTAGACGGCAAAGATGAATATGAACAAACTCTAATCTTTAAAGAGATATGTGACCTGGATCAGCCATCAGCGGCTTGTTTTGGGAAATTAATCTGATTAAATCATAAGTCTTTCTTTTTTATCTTAAAAAACGTGCTGAAATATATGATAAGCAAACGAATCCCGGTGACAGTCCCTGACAAAACGTCTGCAATAATCTGTCGAAAAAGTAAGAAAGTACGAGGCACACAGCTTATTCTGCTTTTTGTTATACTGACAACGTTTTTCCTAGATTTGCTTCTGTTTTACAACACAAGCGTTCATTTTTTCCCTCTCTCTGTCTTCCACTCTCTCTCCCCCCCCCCCCCCTCTCTCTCTCTCTCTCTCTCTTTTACATTTTTTTTCATTAATTTGATTCCAATTGGCCTATATCAAATGCACTTAATATCCAGACACGACATTGATCAACACAGACGGAGTCCCTGCCGACACATATGTACTGACTAACTGTTTGTATAAAACATAAGTTTACAATTAAAAGGTCACCATTGTCCAATGAAGGGTGTATGACTTTGAATTCAAATACATTGTTTATTAAATGTTCGAACCCCGTCGGAGTTGGGTGGGGGTCGAGATAGTACTCCATTTTAAGGCGAAAAATACAACATCGCGAGGATAAGAAGGAATATATATATATATATATATATATATATATATATATATATATATATATATATAAGGTACAATATCGTGTTTAATAAAAATGAATATGTTTAACGAAAAACACAATATACACATAAACTTGCAGGGAAAATACTGTCCCCCCCCCCCCCTCTTTTTCTCTCTTCTACCGTTTTGACCTTATAACCTAACCTGTTTAATAGGTCTATGGTTTAAATCAAAAGGAAACAAATATAAATTAGCAAACGCAAAATAATGGATGAATAAAAACTAGTATTTAAAGCACTATTTACATATATAGTCCAAGAATTACCAAAAATATTTTAAAATACTTTATAACTGCATTGTGACACTTTCAAAACAACCTTATCAATACTGCATTCTTTTATTTTGTTGTTTTTATCTAATTTATTTTTATTTTACTGTTTATTTTGAAAAAGAAATTGAAACAAGATTTGATAATAAAAATAAGCGGCTCTCTTCCCGATTGAGTAAATTTTGCAACTATTGAACAAATAAAGAATATGCAAATGAGGTTATTTAAAGGTAATTAACTGTATCCAAAAAAAAAAAACAGAACTACACAGTTCGACAGTTCACAGTTCACTTGTTTTACTGCATTAACTACACCAAACGTTCATTTTACGGTTGCATATTAATAGGATAGATATTACACATTATTTATCACACACATAAACATACAGCCATGTATAATTACAAGAACAATACAGTAGAGACAATGTCCATCGCCAAGACCGACATGTGAATCGATAAGTAGGCCATGACTTACATGTAAATCATTAAAATACAAACATCTACTGACTAATAACTTATTTAACATTATCAATCACACGCGAAACTATTTAAAACAAACACAAAACACATATCTGATTGATTGGTTGATTTTTATTTTAAGTTTACCGTCGCTGCGACAGTTTCTGTCACGTCCAGCTAATTACAGGTGGAGGAAGACCCCGAATGCACCGAGGAAACACATTGGCTGAGCCTAACAGATTTAAGTAACGAATTTTCTTGTTAAGAATGCGTCTGTTACTTGCCACCTAAAAATTCAACTAGACCGACTGTAAATTTTATGAAACACACTTATCGAGCATTTATAAACATCAGGAAAAGGGTCCTATTTCTATATGTGGTGATTTCAATAGTAGATGCGACGATGAGATCGATTTTATAGAGGGTATTGATAATATTCCGTCTAGAGATGTGGTTGACTTTGCGTGCAATGATTATTGTGATATTTTTGTACAACTCTTAATAGATTGCAACTTTTGTATTTTAAATGGAAGGAATTTTCTTAAAAATGATTTTACTTGTATTAGACCACAGGGATGTTCTGCAGATATTAGTAAGTCATGAATATCTTAATATGTCTACCGAATTTAATGTTATACGTGTTTCAAATCTTATTAATCTGGGGCAGGTATCCAGAATATATCAAGTATTCCCGACCACTCATTTCTTACGTGGAAATTTGCTTATATTGGTTCCACAACAGAATCACCCAGGGCTTCGGCGTCAAAATTTAAATTTGATGATATACCAGATGATTTTATGGCAGATGAAAATTTTATTAGAAATATACATGAATGTATTTAAACTTGAGGAGAGTATGCGCAGTCAACAGGATATTGATGACTCGTATCAATCCCTCTGTGAAGTTATTAACCGGGAAATGAAGAATAAACTTCCGCGTAAAGCTGTAGGCTGCAGCATTTTTTAATCAAAAGAAACGAAAGGTCTGGAAGCCCTGGTGGAATGGTCAGCTTACTATTATATTTGGAAGAGCGCATGCGCAGCAGAGAAAAAATGGCTAGCCAGCAGAATACAGTCAGAAAAAAGGCTATGTTGCTAGGAAATGTTCTGATCAGGCTGTTCAAAGATCCAAGCGCGTAAATACTGGTATGTCTTGCAGCATTATTTAAGTAACATAATAATACAGAGTTTTGGAAATCTGTTGGTAAAATTGGAGTTGCCCATTCAAAGAAAGTAATATACCTTTTGAAATTGAGCTAGAGTTTCTCCGAACCTTTTTAATTGCTTTATTGATGACGTTGCAACTGTACCAAAGGATTTGGGAATAGGTATTGATATTGATAACGGAGAGAAACTTTGTATTTTAATGTATGCCGATGAAATTGTCTTCCTATCTGAAAATGAGCAGGATCTGCAACTGCTCTTAGATACATTGTCTCAGTGGATTTGGGTCAATCGTATGATTATGAATTGTAAGAAAGGTAATGATGTACATTTTAGACCACCCTCAGTTAGGTGAACTTCTTATGTATTTTGATGAGAAATGAAAATGTCATTTTATGTGATAAATGTGTATATCTCTATCTACACCCAAATGAACACTTAGATTATAATATAATGGCAAATTTTGTTTCACAATTTGCTAGTAGAGCGCTGGGTCTTTTAATTGTCAAACATAGGAGACGGGAGATTTACCAAATAACGTTTTTACAAAACTCTTTGACTCCATGGTCTGGCCATTTATTCATTTCGGGGCTGCTATTTGGGGTACCAGAATGTTTTCGTGCATTGATGCGGTTTTTAACAGAGCAATGAGGTTTTCGCATGGCACTGGTAAATATACACCTAATGCAGCAATCATTGGAGATATGGGGTGGGAGCCAGTTATAGTCAGACAGCATTATTCAGTTTGTGCATTCTGGGCAAGATGTGTTAACATGGAAGAGAATAAAACAAATAAACAAGTCTTCAAATATTGTGCTGGAAAATCTGTTCAAACTTGTAAAATCTGGTTTTAAAAAGTCTTTGAAATTTTAAAAGATTATGATTTATGAATTATACAAGACTCTAGTTAGTTGTATTAAAACAGCGGCTTTGGAACGTTTCATATACTAATGGAGTGATACAATCATTAGAGAACAGTCTAGATCTGGCAATGCAGATAATAAATTATGGACTTATTAACTTTTTCAAACAAAACTTTGGAACTGAAAACCATATTGCCAGCGAAACACAGGTCAGCCTTTCCGTTCAGGTGACGCTCCATTGCGCATAGAAACAGGTCGGTTCGAAAGGTTAGCAGAAGAGCACAGTTTGCCCATTTTGTAGAAACTGTGTTAAACACGAATTCCATGTAATTATGAACTGTGATACTTATAATGATATTAGGAATATTATTTTCACTAAGACTTCTGAAGTTGACACTCTTTTTAACCCAAAGAATGATACTGATAAGTTTGTTTTTATATTTTCAAATGAAAACTTGATACGCACTATTGCCAAATTCTGCCATCTTATTTTAAACAGACGCAGACGTCTGCTATTTAACAATGTGTAAAGTGTGATATTTGATCGCAATGAATTTTATTTCTTAATTCTAATGACTATGACCTGTTCAGATGTGCATAGTTTTTATTATGTCCCTGTATCTAGTCAGAATTTCATTCTCAGTAGAAGTCTCTATTAATCAGTTTATCCCAAATCTGGTTTGGGGTAATAAATGATTTTATGAACATTTCATAAGGGGCTCGTTTTTGTCGATATTCATTTGTCAGTTCTTAAATTATTGTTTTTAATGCAGATTTTGTCAAGTGAATTACTTTGCACACACACACACACACACACACACACACATATACACACATATATATATATATATATATATATATATATATATATATATATATATATATATATATATGCAGAGTAATTCAGTTGGATGATTAATAGAGACCGTATATATCGTAAGTATTGTTATGTGCAATATTGTGTATGGATTTATTTCTATTTTCTTAAAACCCGCCGCCTAAAAAACTCATTATGATAGTCTCTTATAATTCATAATTAAATGACTTGATTCGTTGATGTTTATGTGTTTATGTTATTACACAGTCTTGTATTTGTTTTGTTTTATGTTGTAACCCATGATGAAACTTTAATAATGATTTATATATATCTGATACCCTCAAACAATTACATAGAAAATTATCACTCACTGAATTTATTTCAATCACAGCTTTACATTCGACTGCGATACCAGTTTACACAAATGGAAGTTAAAACCCATTTAAATTGAACATATTAATATAATATATACTCATGACTGAATACCGTCCAGAAAAAATGTGTATTGGCCCAATCTATCGTCTGCTTAAAATATTCTGAATATTCTGATACATAATCAACCATGCGCAGCCATTTTTAGCGGACAGCTATAGAAAACCGAAAAATAGTAATTTTAGTCTTGATTATAGGCATGCATATACTCGTACAACAAGTATACACACATATATATATATATGGAAACTTGAATACTAGTAGATTAAAATTCCTTTTTTAATTAATTTTACATATACTTGAAGGTGCAAGATAAATAAGTATTGCGTCTCTCTTACATAGCTTCTATTCACACCCTTTTTATCAGTGAAATAAAAAAAAATCATTTTTAACTTTGATGGGACACGTTAGGGAAAACATCAATGGTGTTTCTTATTAAAGAGTGTGTACTTAAGGAATTTTATTTAGGGCGCAGCACCCGTTAACGCCCGTTACACTGAGGATTTGGTCCAAACCACATACACGAGACGCTTATTTGCATGACATGCGAGTACAGAGGGAGATAATTGTTGCGTCAGAGGGTGGGAGAGATTGTGGTTATTTCACAGGCTTATATTTATTTATGACGCATGGGTAAATTCAGGGTATGTAAGTTTTAACGATTTGCTGTTAGGGTATTTATTTTTATTAAAAGGTAATGGGTACTGTTGTTGTTGTTTTTTCAATCATATTTTGTCGAATTTGGAGTCACTAATCTTTGGTTGGCAATCCTAAAACACTTACCAATCCCGGACGTCAACGTTTGAATGATTGTGCACTTTTACAGTAAGTTGCGTAATTAATCACGGGAATGTCTCCACCGTTAACCACGGATGTTATGGTTTATTAGCGTAAAACATGGTTTGTATCTAATAAATAGAATTCATATCCTATTCACTTTAAACAGAGTTTACTTAGAATGTGCCCTTTTGGGGACTGTTGTTGTATTGTTGTATTGGGGTTTACCGTCGCCGCGATAGTATTTCAATCATATAGCGACGTCCAGCTAATTACAGGTGGAGGAAGACCCCGAGTAGCCTACACAGAGTTACCCGGGTAGAACCACCGACCTACCGCAAGCCAGCTGGAAGGCTTTCTCACATGAAAAATCCGAAGTCCCTACCGGGATTCGAACCCACAGCGGTGAGGGGCTGAGAGATTTATAGTCCACGACTGTAACCGCTCGGCCACGGCGGCCCCTTTTCGGGACTGTAAAAATGTCAGCTACCTATTGCCAAGCATGACGCCTTGATAAAACTACTTTATAACTCAAGTATTCCAACATTGACGGCCGTAAGCAAATAGCACATTTGGTTCTTAATTCTAAAATAGCAAATCAACAACAACAACAACAATAATAATATGTATTGCGGCGCAATATGTCAAATATTACTAATTAGAAGTGTCCACTATCCATTTACTGGATATCGTGTGTGTGTGTGTGTGTGTGTGTGTGTGTGTGTGATTTTTTTGACTGTTTACCTAAGTGAAAAATGATGAATCTGTTGTCTGTTGTTGGCAGTAGTGGGCACAACCAGTTTTTTTCTTCTTGCCAGATAATAAGTGAAAATGTTTAAGTTTTTTTGTTTTGTTTTTTCGTTGTTTTTTTCCAGAAAAGTTTTAACTAAGCCAAGTGGATAAGTGACTGACAGAAATGTGCAACCATAGATACTAATAAAAAGCATCATACTTGCCGAAGACAATAATAGATCTCTAGACAAACCAAAATGAGGACTATTTTGCGTAATTGCGCGGATTTATGTGTCACAGTACCGATTATTCACAAAAAGGGAGTCAGAGTAGCTCAGTGGGTAGAGCATGCTCCCTTTTAGCGAAAGGCCCCGAGTTCGAGCCCCAGTCAGGATGCATATTTTTTCACCCTGTGACGTATGGAATCGTATGTTAGAATCTGTATCCACTGTTGACACCATGACAAAATCTACTATCCAACTGGCACTGCAGAATTGCCAGTTGGAATCTTGATAAATATAAAAATATTTACCAATTAGAAAAAAGTGTCGTTCTCCTGCACTGAATACGTTATACAATATTGAAACATGGTAAGGAACGGAATCTGACATCTTTTGATTTACAAAGGTCGTAACTTTGTACACATGTATGCTACCATCAATCTGTCTGATATTTATTTAAGACCATTGTCAAAAGGCAACCTCAACGATTTTGAATCGAGCGATATGATTGGACGACATGAAATTTAAATCGTCAGACTGGCGGGAAATTGCATGCATATATGCATTACGTCATCCAGTCATAATCGCCGAAAAGATTAACCGAGAGATGATAGTGGAACAGGCTTAAAAAGACGTACAAATAGTTGACATTTTGCGTTATTATTCTGTTAAGGTTACCTTTTGACAATGACTGGTTATACCATGTGTTTACTGAATATCAGACGAATCGAACTGTTCATAGAAAATAATGGTAGCATACATTTGTACAAACAATCAAGTGACGTCACGTGATGGTAATTCATCGGCTCTATCCCTTATAGAAGGAAGGGGAATTGGGGTCTATCATGAGCCAGTAATGAACCCACGTCAAGTCAACCATTAACAAATCATAAGATAATGCGCTCGCTTCGAGACTTTGCTTTTTACAATATACATGTTAGTTTTGGTGATGTACAAAAAGGACAAACACATTGTCTACGAACCATTCATTGTATTGTATCCCACAAAACAAGTATTCATACAACAGTCTTATTAAATACACATATTTTTAATCATTAAATATACATATCTTAATCAATAAATGTATTTAGTAAAGTTCCAGATAAAAAAAAACGTAACAATTACAAGTATTTCCAATAAATATGATGAACTAGATAGTATAATATTGATAAAAAGTCAAAAAAACAAAAGCGTAGATTTTTTAAACAGATATAGAAATGTATCAATTAATTAACTATTAATTTATTTACCAGGAAATAGAATAAACAGAGTATTAATCCCCAATAAGCAAATAGGTGTGATATCAGAAGATGAATTTACGTGTGACAGATGTCGGCTATTACATCTTCTTTTTAGTTAAATAATAAATTATTTAAGTGAACCCGTTTTATCACATCAACCATTTTATCCATCTACTGTTGAATTACAACTTCAACTAGTCATTTACACTGCACTTTTTCTTTTGAAACATTATTGTCAATCACAAACGAGAATACATTGAGGTCGCCATTTGAGTTCGAAATCATATAACGTTATTTCCGGTAACGAAAGTGAGGCTTGTATTTCAACACTGACGTCAACACGACGAGAGCATCTCGGTCGGCGTCATAGGTGGTCAAAACTGGAAAACAAATACACCATTCAATTAGATAGAAAAGTACTATCTTATTTGTTTGTTTTGCTTTTTAACGTCCTATCGACTTGGGACTTTTGTCTACTTGAGACTGATCTATATAGTGCTGCTGTAGACATGTGGCATGATACACACCCGGTCATTTTATCCTGACACCGGGATTACCAGTCCTGGGCTTACACTTATATATGCTGAGCGCCAGACGTGGGAGCTATGCCAGTATACTAGTTTTACAACTTTGATATGTCGCGGGCGGGGATCCCCCCCCCCCCCCCCCCCCCCCCGATTCCTGGACAGATCGACCGTTCAAAAAGATCATCTTTCAAAATATAAACTTCCATAATAAAAAAAAATAATGGGTGCAATAAAGTTTAGGTAGAGAGTGCCATTACAGCGCAAGAAATATCCCTACACATATTGTTAACAATACAATACATGTTAGTACGAGGGATTAATGTTATATCTAATACTATAAATACCGAGATCAGGGGAAACTATTAAGACTCTTTTATCATTTCTAATTGTTATGAATATAGTTTTATCTATTTATGGGTTATAAACTCTTACAGAGATTTAAATAACTTTGTGACTCTAACAATACACCCAATAGATCATTCGTATAGGATGGAGTCTATTAAATCATTTCTCTAAACAAAAGAAAGACCGAAGCGAGCTTACGCTTCTATTGTCGTGAGAAATGTCTCAATAGATTCTAACCGATTTAGAAGTCACCCTAATTTGTCAAATAGAACGATCTCTTTTGTACATGGTTGAATAGAAAATTAAAGGTGTTCCACTTAAAAAAATGCTGATATTTTTTTACAGCTTCTGATTGGCCAAAATAATCACCATTCAAACTTATTCATGAAGAAATGTTGAAGATCTGCTGTAAACGAGGAAATATACCTTTTACAAATCATGTTTAATCTTAATCATTATACCGAGATGAAACCCCCTGATACAAATCGGGAAAATCACCTAAATGATTACCACGGTCAGAATTTTCTCTAGAAAAAAAGAAAGAAATATTTTTACGCACAATGTATGGCACGGTGTCTAATTCTAACGTCACAGGCATCGTCAAGGAAAGAAAGAGTCATGCCTACTTACTCAATAGAAATATTCGGAACTTACATAAATGAGTTTTCAATGTAGGTATAAACTAGGTTTTTATACAATGTTGCTGAAAAGCATGCAACACAATAATAATTCTATCATAATTGTTTGTAGACTATAAGTAAACGGTAAAACTGTGTTTGTACATGTACCTACATGGGACTTAGAAATGTCACAGTGACTGTATTGGTTATTCCGTAGTAGGTCTAGGTCTATTAAAAGGAGAAAAAGACTGAATTTCTTTTTAAATTTGCAAATCCTAATATATATAGGGAGAGTGACGAAAATTATTTACATATCTAAATGAATTGTTTCCCCTTGTTTGATCGGTATCCCGGTCAGATGGCTGGAAAAGAGAAATGAGGTGCAAAGTCAGCGAAATCTTGATAATTACAGTGTTAGTGATTAACCCTTTACCTCATGAATATTCATGTATAAATTTATGATTTGATGAACAGTAATTGAATAAACTTAAGATGGTATGTGAAACAATGGGTTTATCTTTACTTTTACAGATTGTGAAGATTCTGAGCTACAATATCGTGAGAACTACAATATTGTATGATCACACCGAGGAGACCCTGATCAGACGGCTGCTAAAGGAGCTATCTGACCTGGGTATGCTTTGATTGTTAATGCGTCAAAATGAAGTAAAGGGTTAACGGGAGAAAAACTATGTCAGGAAATGAAATATAAATGTTAACGATGTACTCCATGGGTTAGGTCTGAGTTAAAAAGGAAACACCAAAAGCAAAACAAACACAAACATCACACATTAACAAACATTTTTTCAATACTTTCAAAATATTATTTTTCGTTTATATTAAAATTCGTTCAATCTGTTTGTAGGAAAATTCATGGTTATTCGTGGTGATACTTGAATATCGTTTGATTCATGTTACAGTCAATGAAAATTAACTCTACCGAAAAAATAATGAAAAAATAATGCAAATATGCTCAATACCTGTTAGTAATAAATCGAGAATATCGCTTTTGGAGTAGTTGATGTAGAAGTAGAGGAAAGTTAATAAAATCCCATTCCGAAAGGGACTGTCATAAATGAAAGTTGCGATTTAGCAATTTAGCCATAAAAATATACTGTTTTATGCTGACTTTTTAAAGAGATCCTCGGTATAAACACAGGTACATATTACATTAATATTGGAAAAATTATCATAATCTATATAATTCAGGTAGATGTCACACAAAATCATCATCATCATCATCATCACAGTATTATTATTATTATCATTATTATTATTGTTATTTATTTTCGATAGTGGCAAACTTGTTTTGTAAAATCTTTACTTATTTAAGAAATTATTTTAAATATTTGTGGTACAGTCGAATGACGTTTAACCACTTATTTTGAAGAGTTCACACAATCATGTTGTGAGAAGGAAGGTGAAGGGAAAAACAAAAAGTAAAAGAAGAAGAAAAAGCGTACCCTCCTTCCTTTTCCACTTATGGAATCAGAACTTGTACTGTAACTGCCCGACGAATCTGAAACATCAGATGTGCTTAATGTTATTCAATATGTTTTAATATTGCATAAATCCGATAGAGTTATTTCCTTACCTCTGTATATACCACACACTCAGGCAGGCTTCATAAAGCCAGATATGCCCAAGTCGGTGATTATTTGAAGGATCATGTTATAGACATACGTGTTTAGTTAAAAACAAAATGTTTGATATGACAGGAGTGCTTGTTTGCATTTGCATTTGACCTTGGATCAAGGTCATGCAAATCATTCAGGCCATAAAAAAGTGCCAGATGAGTTTCTTGTGTTAATAAGGCATTAAAAGACATTAAAAACCTTTTAAAATAATGATATGAAAGAAAATAGAAAAAAGAAATGACGCATTGTAACCTTTAATACGATATTGTAATGTACTTTTGGAAGGTTCTTTATTGTGTGTATGGTTATATTTAATAAAAAAAAGAGTTTTAATTTTTTAAGCTGAATGAAAACTATAATATATTCGTAAATGTGATCTCGATGTAATAAAACTGACCCTGGGACTCCAATTTCAATCCAGCAGATATATTCTAATTTCAAAAGGCTATGTGCTATTAACGTACTTGCAATATATTTGACCATGACCTCACGCAAATGACATTATGACAAAGTTTTGACAAAATTTGTTTAAAAGCCTCTTATTTCAATAATGCAGTCCATGACTTATTTAAGTCTTATTTAATAACTTATACCATGACCTTAATTTTCGGAAAATGACATTGGGTCAAGGTTATGACTCATATTCAGGTAGGAGGCAAGCAAACTTTGTGCCACATATGCGTTTCTCTTACTTGCGACTTACTTAGACATTAATTTAGAGATAACCAATCTCTTGTGACCTTCACTTTCAGTAAAAGACCTCAGACAGGTCAAGGTCAAAACACACTCTCAAAGTAACCTTTGTGCCAAAATATGAGCTTCTGGGATCAAGGGGTTACTAGGACATAAATGTAGAGCTTACCGAAGCTTCTGTGATATATACTCTCAGTAAAAGACCTCAGGTCAAGGTCAAAACACATTATCAGAGTAAACTTTGTGCCAGATATGAGCCTCTAGGATTAAAGATTTACGGAGATATTATCCCGGACATAAAAAATAGATAGGCGGACTCTAGATTATATAGCTTTTCGGTAGTTGATGTAAAAAAGTCATATGAAATGAAAAACAAATTACATAAATGCTACGAGTATACTGACACATGGTTTGGAGCACGGACAGACACACGGAAATAGTGATTCCTAAATGAACAAAGGTATTACAATAAAATTGTAATATTTGTGTTACAACTTATGTTTTATTTTATCAGTATTATGTCAGTCTAGCTGTACAAATAAGGCAATTAAAGTTACGCTTCGCGTCGCTTGCGATAAATTCCATAAAATCAAAAATATAAACGATAACTAATACATATATGATATGATGCATAATATGATAAAATGCGAACTTAAATGATAAGATATAATATGAAATTAAATAATATAATATGAAATTAAATTGAATAATATATGACATAATATGAAATGAAATATAATGATAGGATATGATTCTCTGATATGTGCCATGACCGCTTATATATATCGACAGAGATTTATATTTAACCTCTGCTTGTAACCTTACCGTGTACTTGGTAGCGGTATATTGGTTCCCTGTAGACGGAGGGTTCTGAGTCGTCTACTTCGGGCGGGGTTCCTTGAGAAAAGTTGACCCAGTTGTCACGGTACAGATTGACCCTCGGGATAACAAGAGCCACACGGGGGACTTCTTCCGCTTCCTTGCAACTTTGAACAATACAGGGTGTTGGTTAGCATATCTCTTACATTTGATTAACTTAATGAAGACTCTTTTCACATGTAAATATTCCAATTACCGGGGAACAGTTTTGTATACCCTTCTGTCCATCTTATTCACAGTGCATGACGTCAATCCGTTAAATTCAACGTTAGTGTGTGACATCACTATCGAAGTATTCAAAACATTGGTCGTGAGTCAATCGTGCATTGTCTGAGTTTTTCGTGACAATATACAATGACTGATGTCAAGAGAACGAACCCATGGCTATTTTTCTTATTGAAATGACGCAAAAATAAACAAGTTTCATACAAACAGGGACCTTACTAAACATTTACATATGATATCTCCGTGTCTTATTAAGGTAAAGTCCCTGTAATGGTTTAGCTACGTCTTGGACAACTTAACCTCTACCAAGATAAACAAGGTACCCTAAAGAAACATAAGGAAATCTTGGTTATCTCCGTGAAAGGTCATGAGGTTCGAAATATAGCGGAACCATTACAGGGAGTTAACCTTAAATGCATTCTATTGTCGGACTCTGATATAGACAGGTAGGACCATCCCTGCGTTTAGTTACCATCAACACTCGCTAAACCCAAGCGTTTGCAACCCATTAAAATTGTATAGAATGCAAGAAGGGAACCAGCTCGCAACCGTTATCGAACACGGTGGGCCGTAAAGGTTCTGGGTAATACAATGTCATGTATACAACGTTAAAAGATGTAGTCTTAAATCACAGAAAGCGTTGTCATATTTTTTTCTTAAAGCATACTTCTTCTTAACAACATTGTACCTATGAATGGTAAAAAGAAATCAATCGATCTACATGTAGTTAAATCATCCTCTTTCCATCAATATAACGATTTCCCTATCTAAGGTCAAGGTTATCCATGTCAAATGGGTAGGTCATCATTTTTTAAAAAGATTGTACGATTAAATTATGTTGTCCTTTTTCTTATTGTTTCTGGACTCAATTCAAGGCGTTAATATTTTCAGTGTATATTGAGGAATATGATTATAGTTAATTTGTGCTGATATATTAACACACCACGGGGAATCAGATTAATTTTGAAACTGATTTACAATCCACCAAAAGTTGGAATGTGTGCATATGCAGTTACTTTAATCCGAAACACCGCTTCAAATTATCAACATAACGCAAAATACTGCGGATTTGTGTTTGCAATTTGGGTCCACCCTGTTGCGAGGTTGGGCGTCCTCTCTAAACCAACACCAAATTTTAAAATCGAGATTCATGATATAAAAAAAAAACGTTTAGAATGTTTACACTAATTTGTCAGTTGATGTATTTTATTTAACGATAAAATGATATCCGCCAACAAGCGAAGTGTTTAAATTTAATGCAGGTGGGCCTCTTCCTTATTGCCTCATGACGGACAACACCTATATTATATACTGCAGACGCCTTCTTTATTTAAAGCGGACCGATCAATCTATACACGCCTATATTTACATCAGTTAGAACGACTGTCCGTAAACTTAATCAAGTCCGGGATCAAATTACAAACAAATTCGTTAAAAATTTGAAATTGCAAGAATGACGAAAAACATTCCAAAGTATTACTTAGCACCAATTAATACAATAATGAACAAAAGAGAAATCATTTGAATCGACGAATACTTTGTTAAGTTTAAATTTATTTATTGCGACTCGGTTAAATGAAGGATAGGTAAGAGAACGAAATAATGCGAATCAAAATAGGGGCTTGGGGATGACTGACCAACCCTGACGTAATAACTTACTCATATTCGGAGGGCGCGTCTTCGTGATCACCACGCTTTCGACGTAAAAGTGCAAATATGAGGCACGAGAAGAGAACAAGGAGGCCCAGTCCGATAATAACCGGAAGTAGAACAGCGAGGGCTTTATCATCAGTGTCGTCTGGATACAGCATCTTGATGTCACAATATTCACCGTAAAACTCGTCGGAAGAGCAACTGAATATGAGAAATATATAGAGGATAATTGTTGGTTTCAGTAGAATATCATTTTCAATTCATTATATGTGGAGGAAATACTGATTTTCCTTCTCACGAGAAAAATGAGAATGTTATTCTTATGAAACCATTTGTTTTTTTCTTTTTATTAAATGCTTTTCTGCCATTTTGGGGAATCCATAAAGGAAAAAAAGTAGTCCCGTTACAAAACAGTGAAAATTAATATATATATAGTACTATATATATATATATATATTCATTGTTTGAAACAGTGAATTTTACCATTTTAAATTCACTGATATTTCCCTATAATACAACGAAAATTATTAAATGATTTTCTTTGGAAATACGATCTGCTGTTGCCGATGATGAATACCAAAGAGGTAATAAAAGTTAAAAACGAAAGTATCGCCAACAGCTTTCAACGTTTGTATGTTTAAGGGTCCCCAATGAAATGCAAAAGCTCGCATTTGAATGGGAAAAATAGAGGTAATAATGAATAAATGTTCGTATTGAAAACATTGAAAGGCAATTTTTGTATATCAATGTCAAGTTTTAAGGTGAGAAGAAATAAAACGCACGGACGCGCGCGCGTGTCTGTGTGTGTTGATACTCAAATGTGAAATACGTGTGACAAGGAAAGCTGTTTATTGTAAATATAAAAATAATCCATCGCAGAAAATTATTTTTATTCATAAGCCCCGACACCCTAAAAAGGCCAAAAAGAAAACAACAACAAAAGCAACAAACACAACCCTAGCTACACGCCAGTGTCTCCCTGCATCGTTATGCCACATTCATATTGACTCGGATAAGACTGAACTATTAAATGTGCACCAGGGATCCTATATTACCATGTTAGCCTTTAAATTCTAACTGGATGAAAAAGCAAATTTATCGCCTCCTGAGGCAAGAAAAAAAACCCATTTCAAGTGAGGACTTTAGTCATGCAATTCATGAAGTAAGTAAGATGATAAGCGGGTTTTCTGCATCCGTTTCTCTCAACATTTATCAGATATTTAATTAATCTTGGTTTGGTTACTCAAGCGACATGTGAGGTTTATTTTGAATGTACCGATAAATTAAGTCTGTAGATACCTTAGTGAATTTGAATATGCGATAATATCATGTTTGCTCATGCTTATATATTACGGAAGCCTGTTTGGGACATCACGATCTCGTTCTACACACTCTCCAAAGAAATCCCATGATTTGATTGTTACTCTCTTCAAGTTCAATTTTCCCCATTAATTGTTATTACTTATTTCTTTTGTGAAATCGCTTAAAAATCAGCGAAAAAAGAGCGAAAGTTTTGTTTATTTCTCGCATTTCCATTGTTGTTGTTATTTTTAGGTTAAGAATGGACACCACCGTAGTATGGCAATTAAAACAAGAGGGCCAAGGTGGCCCATACTCGCTCACCTGAGAAAGATGATTGCTTAAGAAATAAAGATGCTAGAGTGTAAACAAAGTGCAATCAGGCTTTTTTTATGGTGAAAAGGGTATAACTCCTAAATCAACTAGTCACTATCAGTTATAATTGAACCCGATTGCGAGATTATGGGCATAAACATTGTCTTAAAGTTTAAAAAAGATTGTTTAAAAAAAAATGAAGATGGTAAAGAGTAAACAAAGTGAAATCTTGCATTTTTTTTGTATTAAAAGGGGCATAACTCCTGACCAAATTGGCCCATCTCAGCCACAATTGAACTAATTAAGACATTATTGTCATTAACAATGTCATAAAGTTTGAAGATGATTGCTAAAAAAAATGAAGTTGTCAAAAATGAAGATGCTAGAGTGTAAACAAAGTGAAATCTGGCATTTTTTTTAATATTGCAAGGGGCTTAACTCCTCACCTAATCGACCAATCTCAGCCATAATCGACTTCAATCGAGACATTATGGTCATAAGCATTGCCATAAAGTTTAAAGATGTTTGCTAAAAAAATGAAGATGCTAGAGTGTAAACATCGTGAAATCTGGCATTTTTTTAATATTAAAAGGGGCATAACTCCTGACCTAATTAATCGATCTCAGCCATAATCAAACTCAATCAAGACATTATGGTCATAAACATTGTCATAAAGTTTGAAGATGATTGCTAAAAAAAATGAAGATGCTAGAGTGTAAACAAACTGAAATCTGGCATTTTTTTAATATTAAAAGGGACTTAACTCCTCACCTTATTGTCCGATCTCAGCCATATTCAAACTCAATGCAGACATTATGGTCATAAGTATTGCCATAAAGTTTGAAGATGATTGCTCAAAAGATGAAGATGCTAGAGTGGAAACAACATGAAATCTGGCATTTTTTATATAAAAGGGGCATAACTCCTGACCTAATTGTCCGATCTCAGCCATAATCGAACTCAATCGAGACATTATGGCCATAAATATTGTTTTAAAGTTTGAAGATGATTGCAAAAGAAATAAAGGTGATAGAGTGTGAACACTAAAATTGTTGACGCCACACGACGCACGACGCACATACGGACGACGGACACTCACGGGATCACAATAGCTCACCCTGAGCTTTGCTCAGGTGAGCTAAAAAGAGATTAACAACCCACATATTGTAGTTCTTGTCTGTGAAAAGGAGCTATGATTTTGATTAGATTGATTGTCACAATAATGGGAAATCTATCATCTTATTGTACCGACGCATAGGTCCTATCAATACGAATCAATGTGAAACTTTGGTGAATACGAACAATCTACTTAGGTCCTTGCACTTCTATCTTTTCAAACATAACCTGAAAAGGGCATGACAGACAGTTGTTTTCAAATTTTGCGTTTTATTAATTTATCTAAATTCATTCATTTTATTTTAGATTTTTTTATTTTTATTTATTCGTTTATTTTGTTTTAGATTAATTCATTTCTATTTACATTTATTTATTTTTTATTTATTTATATTTGCGACTGATTTTTCAAATCACACGTTTATTTCCAGGGTAGCCTGTAAGTGGATAAGGCGAGATCTCGATGTCCCCAACAAAACTCCATACTTGGGGAACCATCGAAGCGGATGAGATATTCTAAATCAGGATTGTATACGTGTCTGCTCTTCAGACGAGGGAATGAAAGGGGCCGTGTTAAAATAACTGATGTAGGTGTACGTTCAAACAAGATTAGAGAATTTAACGTTGTCTATAATATCCATGTCGAGATACACTGAAAACTCGCCCAGGAATGAGCTAAGGATAAAATGAATGCATATCCCCCGATCTTCAGAATAGTTTAACCTCATTAAAATAGAATTAAGACAATCAGACAAATTTTGTTTTCATTTGGAACATTCCAAGTAACAAAGTGAAAAAAAGGCAAAGATAAAGCTGTGGTCCAGTGGTAACGTGCTAGACAGCGGGTCCGACGGTTGTGAGTTCGTATCGCGTTGGGGATTTTTTTTTTGGCTCAAAGTACCGGTCCAACCCAGGAACCATCGAAAGGGATTAGTACATGTATAAATTGTAAATCAATACGGTATCATTTGGTTCGAAAACGATACATTTGAATTTGTTTCATCTTGAATTTTATATCACAGCGAAACAGTTCAGACCGGTTAACTTTACAAAAATCAACTTTTAGTGTTTTTAAATCATTTTTGATACCGCTAAACAACCGTTAATAAGAGGTAGCATCCGTCCTCCTCTCTCTCTCTCTCTCTCTCTCTCTCCATTCTGGTTGGCCGTGTATATTAGATTTACAAGGATAAACATATACAGGTGTACGGTACTTCATTTAATGTTATGTCAAGAGTGTAGACGATTGAACAACAAGTAAATTATCTTCTTTACAACTTTTCTAGGAAGCTCATCTCACGCCAGACTATTTTCGTATTTCCATATCTTATATCCTCCTCCTCTTGCTCCTCATTATCATTTTTTCTCCTTCTTTTTCTCCCTCCTCCTCCTTCTAACTCTAACCCATCATCATCACTACCCTTATTTTACAAAAATGAAAACGCAACCATTTCTCACAAAACAGCATAAGGAATTTGATCATTCACCATATAAATTATTTGTTATTCATATATTGTAATCAGTTAGATCCATTACCTGAATAAGATTCATTTCGGTTTTTCGCCCTGGCGATTTTTTTATGAAATGAATACAAATATCCATTTTACAGCATCTGACTTGTTCGATATTTTAGCGAGCAGAAACAAATTTGCAAAAAATATACCAAGTATTTCCTTCAAAACCAATAAACAATATTTGAATCAGGATAATGAACCGTCCGTCCGTCCGTCCGTCCATCCATCCATCCATCCATCCATCTATCTATCTTTTCCCGACTTTCTATCTGTCTATCTTTTTCAGACTGTCCGTTCGTTCGTTCCTTCCTTCATTCAGAACAGATTCTCATCCCTCTCAATAGTTCCTGGCTTGTACCAGTTATGTGCGCCTGGGAAAGTCATGAAAAATCCTTGCACCAATGAGGTTCGAACCCACAACCTTCCAATCTGTAACTGAATGCGTTACCACTGGACAATGGCACTTTTCATTCATTCATTTATTCGTCAAAAGGAAAACTTACATGCAGGTTGGTTCCCCGCCTTTATTCCCACAAACGCCGCCATTTTTACACGCTCCGACTTGAATGAATGTGTAGCAGACGTTCTCGTTGATTGTGGCGGGAAGCGGGATAGGGTCTGGAAAATGCATTTGATACAAATGACGACCAGACTATATATAATCATATATATATTATTTGAATGCAATAGATATCCATCTTATCATTTTTGTCTAGAACAGCGACAGATGTGCAGTTTTAGGTCATCCATTATAGTCCTTTAAATGCTTAAAACAACTTCAGTGAAAATACAAACATCCACTGACTTGGAGTTACAGGCTCTCTTTCGCTCAAAGTCTATAAATGTTTGCATTTACTAAATATATAAAATTCCCACAATCACTTGATGGACCATGATCATAATTTAATGATGGAGGTTATCTTGAACATTCGGAGTGGCTAACAGGTTTTTCAAACCAGTATATAAATAAGAGTGTCAGAAAGGGAGGAACAACCCATACATACCTTCGGCTAGGTTTGGAGCTAAGAGAGTAACGTTGTCCTGGGAGAAATTCACAGTTTGACCGTTTATGGTTATAGGCGATGTTCCGCTAACTATGTCCGCCGTTGCCCCGGCAGCCTGCGACGCTATCTTCGGGTTTACTGGCGAACTACATATGACAGTGAATGACATCTTAGTTTTACCATTACTGGATCTGAAATAGAGAGTTGTATAATTTAAAATCCCTTTCTAATATAAAATGTTGGTGTAAAATTGTGACCTGTCATTTGTGAATTTAGATTCTTGTGAATTGAATCTTTAATCAAATTTAATTCAAACAGATAATGCAAAATCGAAAATTTGAATTTTACCTTTTTAAGAATAAATATGTTTAAATTTATTACCTTAAAACTGTTATAATGATAAACATTGTATCAACGTTTAAGTCGCAACGACGTTAATGTCGCACTTGACGTTAATGTCGCAAGGCTGGCGCTAAATGTCGTAACACCGCTAATATCGCAAAAACCCCTGACGTTATATCTGTAACGCCATATGTCTAAAAAATTACTGTCGATATATGTCGCAACATTGCCGATAAATGTCGCAATCCAATAATAGCGGGAAATGATAATCTATTACATGTAGATGTTTTGTTTAAAGTGTTTCACAAGTGTAAAGTTAAAATATGATATAAGTGTTGTACGTGGTAATAAATGACTGTTTATTCGTTCGTTAATGCGTCGCTTTTGGTCGTCTGGTTCGGGAGATAGCCCCAGAGCAGAGAGACCCACAGAACAACATTGTGCCAGACATTTGATATTCATTTCAGGTTATTTCCATTTTGAATGGATAAGAGCGAAACTCACGGAGACTATAGTCAACAGTGTAAACACACGGATTCAAACGGGACAGTTAGGGCAAGTTTATATGAAACATTAAGAGTAAGTTCACATGGAAAAGTCTACATTTCATCTTTTGAAACTATCGCCCCACCAGTACTATCAGTGCTTTGATTATTCGCCGTTGCCGGAGTGTGTGTGTTGATAGAACGGGGTTCACTGGCTCAATTTAATCTTTAATAGACATCTGAATTTTATCTAGAAGTCAGCTTCATAGACCTCAATTTTGTCAGTTGCAAATAAACAAGGTCAAGGTCAACTGACTCTCTTTAAATGAATGAAATTGCATGTTCCGGAGTGGCGTTGAATCGAAGGCCACTTGAAATTATTAGTTGTAACGTTTTCAAACTACCTCCATTTTAAGTCCCACCCCCCAGGAATTTTCATGTTAACCCAGGGGAATTTGAAAATGTTTTGATAATCCCTGGTAGGTCATTTGAAAATGAGGGGAGTAATCTTCAAATGTTTTTATTATACCCTACCCGAGAGTATAAAAAACCTTTTTAAATGCCCGAGGGGAATTTTCATGTTCCCGTGGGAATCTTCAATTTTGGAGTCACCTCGGAAACCGTTACACCTCAATTCACAAGACACCTAACTATTTCATGCAAACCAATGAAATACTCGTTCTATCAGTAAAATATATTTCATATCATCACCGCACGTGCAGTGAATGATATATTTCATATCACCACTGTAACCGGTCTGTTGTTGTGACAGAATTGGCTGCATTTCAACCATTTAAAAAAAAGCACATTATATTTGTATTGATCGTCTTGTTTGAAATAAGATCTCTAAATTGGTATCGATTATTTTGTCGAAATGACTAAAATTTTATCCCACTCCAAGCAGAAACTTCAAACCGACATAATATTTTGTTTGTGAATGTAACATAGCGTTGTTGGTATTCTTTCCTTAGAACGAAATCAACAAGACTGTATCATTTATCGTGTAAAAAATTTCTTTCAACCACCACTGTTGTTGCTGATGTTGTTGAATTTGTTTCCATGAAATAAAAAAGAAAATGTGTTTGTATTTCGTAGACATGAAATATATCTAACCTCAATGTGATATAATTTCATCCGTGAAATATTTGAATTAAAACACTGGGCCGTTTTCATGAAGCTCCTTAGGAAAAGAAATCTACGGTGACATAGAGGTGACACGCACTTCTCTTTTTTATGTCGAGGGAACGAGATAATAAGTCGAGGGAACGAGTTAATTATCTCGAGGGAACGACTTATTATCTCGAGGGAACGAGTTAGTCAACCAGTCATGTTACTTGTTACAATTGTCATTCATGATAATCAGAGACGATCATAGTGTTATATATTTACGAGAAAGACTTTCTAATCGCCAAATTATGTTATGCTGAACAAACAGGACGCGTCCGTTTCCGTAAAGCCAATCACATAAATTTTTGTACTCGTTAGATTTGGAAGAGAGAAATTTTAAGTGATTTCAAAACAGTTAAGGATTCAATTCTGAACGTATTCAGTTTGTCTGGTACGGTAGCATAGAGGTAGAAATACTGTCAATGGACCGATAATCCCAATAAACAAATAAACACTGATTCAACATACAGACTCTTGATTGCAATGTTTGATTGGTTGACTAACTCGTTCCCTCGAGATAATAAGTCGTTCCCTCGAGATAATTAACTTTGGTTGACTAACTCGTTCCCTCGAGATAAGAAGTCGTTCCCTCGAGATAATAAACTCGTTCCCTCGACTTATTATCTCTTTCCCTCGAGATAAGAAGTCGTTCCCTCGAGATAATTAACTCGTTCCCTCGACTTATTATCTCGTTCCCTCGAGATGAGAAGTCGTTCCCTCGACTTATTATCTCTTTCCCTCGACTTATTATCTCGTTCCCTCGACATAAAAAAGATTCATGCATATCACCTCTATTCCACCGTAGAAATCCCTTAGTTTCATATCATAATAATTACATAAATATCTTTTAGTTATTAAGGATTTCCCTTAGTCTTATATATAAAACACCTTAGGATATGTATTCCAGTTAAGGAATCATTTGCCTTAAAAACCATACGGCCCCTGATCTACTAAAAAAAAAAACAAAAAAAACTCTAAATCTCACTCAAACCGACACAAAGACTGGGCCTTAGAAGTCGTTCCAGGTTCATACCGGTAAACACTGGGGCTCACCATTCCGGGATACGTCGGGAGTTTAAACTAGGTTAGTAATACTACAAAAGAGTGCTCATGAAGGAATTGCGACATTTAACGTTGATGTTGCGGCATATAGCGACAGTACATTTTTGTTACATTTGGAGTTACAGATGCGACATATAACG
This sequence comes from Solen grandis, assembly GCA_021229015.1. Taxonomy (NCBI): domain Eukaryota; kingdom Metazoa; phylum Mollusca; class Bivalvia; order Adapedonta; family Solenidae; genus Solen; species Solen grandis. Next base: position 53,097,634 of record CM037788.1, read on the forward strand.
TCAGGAGGTTTTGCGACATTTAGCGTTGGTTGCGACATTTAGCGTCAGCCTTGCGACATATAACGTCAAGTGTGACATTTAGCGTTGGTACGATATTTAACGATGCTACAAACATGATATTTAAGCGCGTTTCTAGGTGTTAATATGTTTATGTATAATTATAAGCAGCTGCTAAAAAAAAAAACTATAAAAAATAGTACTTATTGAAACCAGAAAAAATGAAATGAGTCGCTGGAGTGTAAAGCATACACCGTTTTAGAAATATATGAAAAAAAATGTACAAAAACCTAAATTAAATAAGATTATCAATTATTGATTGTATTTACAGTTGAACCTGTATTAACAACCATCTGTATTAAGCGACCAACCTTCATTTAGCGATCAGTTTTATAATTACCAATATAGCGTTTTGTTTTATGCTTAAACTCATTTAGCCCCACCTCTGTTTTTAGCGGTTTAAATAATTTTGTTTTTGCTTAATCATCATTTTTTCATATCACAAAAATTTTAAAGTATTATAAAACAACTTGAACCATAAAATGTGTATGATATAACTTCCATTATCTGTAACTATTAAAGAATTGTGTTTACAGTGTCTATCAAGACAGAGACATTTAAATAAACACACGATTAACATGTTCATAATGAATTTTATAATGAATAGTGCACCATGCAAACTGATATACAGGGATACATTACATTTAGCAAATGATGTTAACTTCCATTTCATAGACTGTTTGACGTATAGTTAACAGAGCCAGTCCAGCAGATTATATTTATATTGTAGCCCAGATCTCATAAGCATGGAGAGAAAAAATCAATTATAAGGATTACATAAATGAGGTATGACAAGGCGATAAACTAACATCAAAAATAAAACATTTACTACTTCTTTTACACATTCTGAACGAAAGCAGAGCCAAATTTCATTTTCTTTTATCACTCGTCTGCGAAAGTGATCAATAACTAATTTTAATCGATGACCTAATGGGAAAAAAGTGTACTTTAGTATAACTATATTTATCAACTTTGATGAGATGTTTATTACACCAGTTTTGCCTCTATACACATCAGAATATTTTTTCTGTCGACTTGAAAAGCTTCTTGGTACCTTTTTCTATACTGTAAATAAATCATTAATTTTCATGGGTGACTTATTTTCGCTGACGAAAACTAAAGATTTTACAGTTTGTGTCTTAAAACTATTTTTGTTTACAAGAAGTCACCGTGGGATAAATACATGTCAGTTCAGATGGTGAGGTGGTTTACTAACTGGGTTATTAACAAAAAATGAAGTGTTTTGAATGATTTCTTCTCACTGAATTGCATTACCAATCAATATCATGTGTATAGTGTTGCCATACTGCAGTGTCTTGCCCTCGATAAGGGCCCGATTCATAATTCCTGTTTGTTTTTCTTTCGTATTGATTTATTTGTTCCAATTTCTAGCAATTGATGAAGCAGAAAACTGACATTTAAATGGATTTAGACATTACTAAAAACAGAAAAACAAACGTACGCTGATTAAAAGCTAACATCATACAAACGTTTTCTTTTATTATATTTGTTACATTAGTTTTCATTCTTCTTACTATTCATTAAAACGAAAATTAATGACAAAAAAGCTTGACAGCATACTTGACATAGTGCAAATCACTTCCGTCTTCAAAAATAAACCTCTGCATTATGGTCGAGGTAAACAAGCCACGCCTTCCATATAATTTTAAGATAATATAAGATAAGATGATTCTTTATTTCGTAACTTGAATAAACATATTCTCGTTACTTGCAACATAAATTATACTATCATAAAGTGGTCAAGCTAACAAATACTGTGTCTTATCTAGGTTACATATCGGTCATCCCCCTAACACACACACACAACACACACACACACACACACACACACACACTTCATCGAGGTTGAACTAAACTCTATCATTTCATAGAAATCAGTAAAGAATAACAACAACACGCATACACGTCACATATATAATGCATATAACCATTAACCAACCTTTAACTTAAGTGGACAAAAATACAAAATTACTAATTATTGATATAATTATTTATACTTAAGCAATCATAGAAAAATCATCAAAATTCACAAAAGCTATATAAATATAAATTCCCTTATTTTCATAACTTCAACCGTGCAGAGAAAAAAGATATCAAATCTTAATCTAGATGATTTATTGCAGCGCTCCTAACGTTAAATGCATTAAAGACATATTTTGGTAGGTTAAAATAATTTTTGAATTCCTCGATTTCATTAATTCGGTAAATTTATATACACTAGGTCTTCTATAACAAGTGTATTTACCGGTTTATCATTACTTATCGGTTTATCGTTATTTATCGGTTTATCATTACTTATCGGTTTATCGTTATTTATCGGTTTATCATAACTTTCGCTGAGAAAAAAAAAATCATTAATTATGTTACATTAGTTTATTTGTAAAGTTTCCAAAATTACCGGCTTCCACAAACAATTAACTTCTATGTAAGCTTATCATAATATGTAATCAACAATTCATTCATTCCGAATTTCAATGATAGAAAATCTCACAGATTAGACAGAACAGACAGAACCTAGAAGGTTTTATCAAACGAACTAGTCTTAATCACATACTACGTACTAATTTACGAAACGATTCTGATCTTCTCATATGATTAACGGTGATTATTTCACAAACCATCAAGCTCAAATTCTTTCTTTTCTTCTTTTATTATAATGGCTAGCGATCATTCTGATTTCTGATTATTATGGCCATATTTAGATATTACGGGCAAGGATTTCCCACGTGTGGGTACTGTTTTTTTGTTGAAGAGATAGCATCGGAGGAGATAGTAATTAGATACAAGGGACTCCGGGTGCGATATCCTAGCTCATTTTGCGAATAGACTCCTTGCTTCTTTTATGTGCCCGGTGAATAGCACCGACACACGGGAAATGAGTTCCTGGGTAGAACTAGTGATGAATACTCCGAATTCCCATAGCAACCCCAAGTTGCAGAGTGCCAGTTGGTACCAATTTTATACGCCTTTCGTTTGACGCGGTCACCGGAGGAAGTGCTCCGTCTTGGATTCGAACCCCAGACCTCCCGAACTCAATGCGGACACTCTACCATTGAGCTATTGCGCCAGTTCGAGAGACTGTTTTATTCACACACACACACACACACACACACACACACACACACACCTCTACGAAAGAAAATTACATACTAATTAGAATACACAGTGTTTGTAGCAAAGTTGATATATATTTACCTATTTTAACAAGCAGAATGTATACAAAATGAGTCGCATGTAAACTGACATTTTGCATGAGGGATCATCAAAGTGCATTTTAAGTTTTCATCTATCTATGTTTCCCACAAGCATCTAGACGTATTATCACCAAAAATATCAACAATTATTGAAACAGACAACCTAAGTACAACTTTGGTGAAATCATTGTAACATTTACCTTTAAACAGATGTTCAAGAAAATATGCTTTACTTTATAATTATGTAACAGTGGATTAATATTAGCTTTTAGACAATTTTGTAATTTAAGAGCACTTCGAGGTCTAATAAATGCATTTTTAGACTGAAGTACGTTTCTGATTACAAATGAAAAAGAAAACGAATATACTTACTCTAGCGGATACATATATTCTCTGAAATTTGACATCAAAGTATTTGCCTTAGCTGTAATAGAAAACATATCAAATCTTACCATTTGTCTGTCTATGATGGTTTACTGAAATGCCTCTCTAATAAGAGAATAACAGAGAAACAAATCTTAATAAGATGTACTGGGTGAATAAATAGAATAAAAAATATATTACATCCGCGAAGGCACATATACTTTATATATAATATTTCTGATTATATAGCTGATCAAGTTGAGTGGGTTATTTCAAATGAAAAACAATCTCGTATGACCTAGTTCATATATTTGTTTTCATATGGCCATTGATTAAAAATTATTTTCACACTTACTCAGCAAAACTAGAAACGTCCGTCTATTTTTATTTATTTGTTATGAAAACCTATATAGAAGATTATTATTGTTATTATTCTAGATACGTTTCAGTTGATATAATTTTGCTTTTTTGCAAGTAAGATCTTAGAGAAGTCGGAAGGTGCCCCGAAAAATATATCTCCAAAAATTATTTTGGGTAATTAAAAAAATGGCCACTATCTCACGTGTATTTTCATAAATCTATCATATGAACATAGGGAGGAAAAGTTATGTTTTATGATATATGTATACGATTTGACATCTGCTATAAAATAATAAATTTCGTGGGGCAGTAATATTCGTTGATTAAATCAACGAATATTAATCCCGACGAAAATCTTTCAAATGAGAGACCCCGATATTTTCTTAAACATGAATTCACGAATAAATGTTCCCACGAAATTCCCTTCAGTAAAATATCAAAAAGATTTAACGTCAATGAAATATATCAAATAAAGTGTCAGTCTTAAGAAATGAATATTCGATAAGTACATGTATTAAACATAACAGTACCCCTTTCTGAATTTGGATCCGATTTTCATCTGTTGATTCAATTTCTCCTGAAACTACAGTTGTCATTTGTATAGAACGCTCATCACTTGATTCAGCTTTATTGCCTTTACCTACAACATGTTCGACACATTTTAATGACATGTCTGACGAAACATCAAAGAAATTTAAAAATTGCCTCCAAGTATATGAATTTGAATATACCAATATGGTGATTGTAAGAACCGATAAAATTAACTGAATAAAAAATGGTTTATTCATATCAACTTAACTATTCGTTTTTTATTTTTTTAATGATTTTTTTGGTGATTATATTTGTTTATTTTTAATGATTTTTGGTGATTATATTTGTTTATTTTTTAATGATTGTTTTTGGTGATATATTTGTTTTTAAGAATATATTCCAATTAAGGTAACTGTCTCCATCATTAAATCATAATCATGGTCCTTCAAATGCTTAAAAAAGAATTTAGTGCAGATGCAAACATCCATTGACTTGGAGTTATAGTCTCTTTTAGTCAAAGTCTATAAAGGCTTGGATTTACTAAAAACCCATGGTTGGTTTTTTTTCTTTAACAATTTAATATGGATGGATTACCTTAATGTGATTTTGCACACAACGAAGAGTATATTGCTGACGTGAGCACATTTCAAGTATATTGCTGACGTGAGCACATTTCAAGTATATTGCTGACGTGAGCACATTTCAAGTATATTGCTGACGTGAGCACATTTCAAGTATATTGCTGACGTGAGCACATTTCAAGTATATTGCTGACGTGAGCACATTTAAAGTATATTGCTGACGTGAGCACATTTCAAGTATATTGCTGACGTGAGCACATTTCAAGTATATTGCTGACGTGAGCACATTTCAAGTATATTGCTGACGTGAGCGCATTTCAAGTATATTGCTGACGTGAGCACATTTCAAGTATATTGCTGACGTGAGCACATTTCAAGTAGTACTCTATTTATTACAGTGCACTCTTAGAAACTTAATAATAGGTAGATAATCGAAAACAAGAATACCCCGAGTGTAAATAAATGTGCATGTTTGAAATATCGTAACTATAATTATATTGTAACTATGATTATTGTTTACAAACTTGGCGAGATTGCAGTTTAATTAAATACATATTACGTGGTCCAGTAAAAAGAACCATTAATAGTAGATATGTTTACCGTTGGGAAAATAATAATACATGTAATAATAATAATGATGATGATGATGATGATGATGATGATGATGATGATGATGATGGTGGTGGTGATGATGATGATAACTTTTAAACGTTTCCCTTTTCCTTAAACCAGTTTACAAAGCAGGATAAGGATTTCATTTATTAAATAAACGTGTTGCCGTTACAGTATAATTCTCTAGTATATACTATTACTGCTTTTGGGTTTATCAATTACTGTTCTATGTCGAGGACGAATTCCAAATAGAGTTACTCCGGAATTAAGAATATTAGGCAGGGGAGTATGTGAGGGATGTGTGTAAGCGGTCCGGTAACACAGTCGCTAGAACATTCGCCCTGCAACCGAAAGGCCCCGGGTTCGAGTCGCGGTCAGGCTTCACATTTCTCTCACTCTGACATTTGGCGCCCAATGTGGGGCTGTGGCAAAGGTAATAGGTCTGTCTAACCACACCTGCACATGATTAGAGGAGAAAGATGTGTATGCCGCCGCGAAGCTCAGTCGGTATTCGCCCTGCAACCGAAATGCCCCGGGTTCGAGTCCCGGTCAGGCTGAACATTTTTCTCAGCCTGTGAAATAAACAATATGAAAATTCATTCTTTGCGGATACTGTGAGTCATTGGAATCACGTCACTGAAAATGTGGTGCATGCTTGCTCAGGAGATACATTTAAAAATCACTCGGAGTCACTGCCAACAATAGAGCTAAGCTCTCTATAGACGATATCCTGAACTCATACATATTTTTTTTCCATGTAGGTATAAACAAGATGTTCATGACTTGACTTGACTATTTGAGTTTACCGTCGCTTCGACAGTATTTCAGTCATATAGCGACGTCCAGCTAATTACAGGTGGAGGAAGACCCCGAATGCACGAAGGCGTCCGGGTAGAACCACCGGCCTACCGCAAGCAAGCTGGAATGCTTCCTTACATGGAAATCCGAATGAGGTGTTCATGAAATTGTTACTGAAAGCAAGCATTACAAAAGTCATTGTAGTGGCATACAGAAGGTGTTCATTTTCCCTTTATATAATTGTAGCTTTATTCAAATAATGACATTGTGTTCGCTGAATAATTAAGGTAATCCGGTCATCATTAAGTTGTGATCAGGGTCCATTAGATGGTCATGGAAACTTTTATAGTAAAAACAACCTTTATAAACTTTGAGCAAAAGAGCCTATAGATGCTTGCATCTGCCCTGAAGTCTTTTGTAACATTTGAACGACCATGATTGTAAATTGATGATGGATGGATTACCTTTAATATTTTTAAACTAAACTAGCAGTAGCTCAACGGTGACCGATACACATATAACAAGTACTTACGTTTACACTGCACTAAGATCACTTCAGGGCACGGGCATTGGTTTTTTAGGCCGCCATCTTGCGGGGGTAGACATTGTTGACCTGAAAAAAAAGAGTGTCATATCAGTTTACTTACAGAATACACAGAATGTACACGGATTGATTTACAGAGTCTTGGGTTGTTTTAGATGGATCTATATTGTATGGCGTAGGAATGGTCAACACTGAGATTTAGAAGTTGTCATGAAGAAGGTGTTCATTTTCCCTTTATATAATTATAGCTTTATTCAAATATTGACATTGTGTTCGCTGAATAATTAAGGTAATCCGGTCATCATTAAGTTGTGATCATGGTCCATTAGATGATCATGGAAACTTTTAAAGTAAATACAAGCTTTTATAAACTTTGAGCAAAAGAGCCTATAGATGTTTGCATCTGCCCTGACGTCTTTTGAAACATTTGAACGACCATGATTGTAATTTGATGATGGATGGATTACCTTTAACATTTTTAAACTAAACTAACAGTAGCTCAACAGTGACCGATACACATATAACAAGTACTTACTTACACACTCCTCTGGGACCAGTCCAGGCGGACACTGACATGGTTTATATGGGCCGTTATATGCCGGGGCTGGACACCGTCCACCTGAAAAAAAGTGTCAAATCAGTTACAGAATACACAGAATGTACACGGATTAATTTAGACAGTCTTGGGATGTTTTAGATGGATCTATATTAAATGGCGTAGGAATGGTCAACACTGAGATTTAGAAGCGTACTACTTTTATATCCCCTTGCCACCTTCCAAATACGCCTCATACCGTCTTATAGAATATTATATATTATTGAATATGAGAATATCATAATCTTGAACCTTTAATTAAAAGCGTTTACATAAAAAGGAGTAATACAATTATTTTAAGATAATCAATACTTGTATTGTCTTGTACAAAGGTACCCGTTCTTTGACCGAAAAACACTCCTAAAATATCATTTAATTGTATCTAAAATAAAGATTAAAAAAAAATCAACGACCTTGTATAAGAAGGTAGGTAATTTTTCCATTGAAAACGTACATCCCGCCGTATGAAAAATTGGCATGATTCCGTCGGTCAGATCTCTTCCGACCAAATGCATTTTTGAATTCGCAAACTGTTTTAGGGCAAGGGGGTGTTTTATGTACCCGAATGTCTTCTCTCATCCTTTCCACGCAAAATAACACCAAATTTATGAAAATATACCAATGTTCAAAGGAGTAACGGCAATTGAAACGGTGGGATGTACGTTTTTAAAGGAAAAGATTACCTTTTTTTTTCAGATACATTTATAATGATATTTTAGGAGTGGTTTTCGGTCAAAGCAATGTACCGGGTAAACATGGTATCGTAGAATATAAACGTTAAAGTTCAGATAATCTTAACGAGAAAAATAGCATTTGTACCATGAACAGTTTCTTAAAATTTTTAGAGATCATTATAATCTAAAATCATTATATTTCGTTGACATTAACTTTCGTGGAATCTATTATAAAGTCAATTTCGTTTGAACATAATATATTCATAATTAATGTTCTAAAAAGCATATTAAGATCCTCTAAATGAATAATATTTGATGGGGTAAATATTCTTGGATAAATCCACCAAAGATATCGACGAAAATTAGTCAACTAGTTTACTGTATTATTTTTTAACAACGATTTATCAGAAAGCAATATTGTTATTATGAATATTCTCGCTGAACAGGGTGATGGCGCTCGAGATGCCATTGTGGAAACGAGCGTTACCCAAATGACAAACAAAACATTTTGTTTTTCCACATTTAATGAGCAATTAAATAATATCCATTACAAATATGGAAATCAAAAACTTTGCCGACCATAGTTGTTCGCCATGTTTCTGCGCGAGGTTTCTTTGAATAGTACTTTCCTATGCCTCGAAACTTATTTTTGCAACATCCGGTTGCATATAATTCCAGTAAAAAATACATTGAAACTCACTGAACTCTTTGTGTGAGCATCAGTTCGCTCATCACAGCGAATCAAGGTCGTGAAACAATATTAAGGTATTCCATCCATCATTGAAATAGTGATCATGGTCTTTAAGTGATCGTGGGAATTTTATAGTAAATGCAAACGCTAA
>CM037788.1:53106905-53156905 GCA_021229015.1 Solen grandis
AGCCTTTTACTCCACGGCAATGGGGGCATACACCTGGACTGGTCCTTTTAAACACTTGAAGGATCATGATAATAATTTAATGGTGGATGGATTACCTTAACTGGTATGCTCAATGAAAGCGTTACAGCACTATATATTCACTGCATTGAGAAATCTGAAATCACGTGTTATGTATTTTATGCGCTGAGAATTTTTGCTGTTATTGTAAATGATGGGTACTGATTAATTCATCATTGATAAAAGCCATCATATCAATTCATTAAAAAGTTGGGGTTTTTTTCCAAGATTTAAGCTTGAGACAAAATATTTTTATCAACAGTGTGCACTACTTTGCGAAATTGCGTGGAAATATGAAATTGCGAAATAGGGTTATCCACTGTTACACCGTACCAGTATTTACCTCCCCTTACAGTTGTCGAGCTGATATAGGCCGGATTTACTCTTTTCATTTTTGATTTTAGTTTTGAATATATCATATAAGTTTCGTTATTTTTCAAGAAAATAACATTCATGATTATGAAAAAAGTAAAAAATAAAATCAAATAACATTAATTTATATGAGTTTTTTTTTACTGCTACACCGGTAACTAGACAACATTGCAGGTGGCTGGTGAAAGTGAACGGCAAATGATTTTCGATTGTACGAGAGAATTTAATGCAACGATTGTGTTAAAAGCAAAGCAGATAGAGTATTTTCAACATAATTTGGAAGGGAAAGATGTCAGTTTGTTATGGCCATATTTTGATCACATGGTTTCAGAACAACGGCGTGGAATCAGATCCCGGTCACCGAAATGCTTGGTTGTCAGGATTGTACTATCCCGGTGCATGTAAACACTATCATCACGTGACTTGTGTGGTAGGAGCATAGCCTGACGTAACCGGTGCGCGGAGTTTGACACGGTCAATACAAAAACAGAAACTTACACTGACGACAGTCACTCGACGTCGTCATTTCGTTTGGATCTTGAGTGGTCGGAGTAGCTATAAATAAAAAAAGAAATAATCGAATTAATGCTAAAATATTCAGCTAATTAAAAGAGCAATGTAATGTTTATGAGATATAATTACGACATAAAAGTAAAAAAAAAAAAAACACACACACACAAAAAAAAACGCAATTGCATAATCACTAATACGAGTACCGGTCCAGGTGGCCAAGTACCTAGAGCGTCCGCCCCGGATTTGGGAGGTCGTAGGTTCGATTCCCGACCGCGACATACCAAAATCGCTAAAAATGACTGTTATAGTTCCCTTGCTTGACGCTCAGCATATTAGGGTAGTTCCAGGACTGGTTGGCCTGGTGTTAGGATAATCTGACTGGGTGTGGTAATATGGCACATGTCTACGCCGTGATACTGCAGCACTTTATCTGTCTGTTTATCCGTAGACATAGTCTCTAAATGACTGAAATACTAACGCTGGGACGTTAAATCTAATGAAATAAGAGGGCTGTCAAAACAAGTGTGGAACAGTAAACATGAGTCCATTAAGCAAAATAACTCTTAGAAAACATTAGAAAAGTAAATTCGAGGCAAAGGGTACACTCATTAAGAGTACATCTCTTGAATGCTATCCATCCCTAATTAAATTGTGATCATGGTCCATCAAGCGATCGCGGGAATTTTATAGTAAATGCAAGCCTTTATAGACTTTATAGAAAAGAGCCTTAAGATGCCTGTATCTGCATTTAATACTTTTTAGGTGTTTGAATTACCTTGAATATAAATTAATGCTTGATGGAATACCTTAACGAGTATACAAAGAATGATACCGATGTATACATTATTAAATAATATGTCATACAAACAAAAATTAAAACGTGAAAACATCGTGTCACTTCTTTTCTTAAAAAAAAAAATGATTATATCAAAATTAGAATTACTCACCACCCCCACCAGCTCTTCTGCGGCGTATCAGCATTATCGTGTCTGTAATTAAGATATAAAGTCACTTACATTTGACCATCCAAATCTCTCTCTCTCTCTCTCTCTCTCTCTCTCTCTCTCTCCATGTTCGGATCAGGGGTGGGGAGGGGGTAGGAGATTTTGACCCCCCCTCCGAAAAAGACGAAAAGAACCATTAATCCTACCTGGAAAAAACCGCTGCCACCCCCTGGTTAATTCTCCTCTCAAACCGATGCTACCCCACCCCGCCGCCCTCCGAATCCCAAATGTACTGTGAATTTCAGAATTTCATAGTTGGCTATACATGTCACATATCTCTGTCGGACCCCGCCCCCTCCCACGGGGTAAATAGCTGGATCCGTGCATGCTCTCTCTCTCTCTCTCTCTTCTCTCTCTCTGAACCAAGATCCAGTGAGTTATGGATGGAAAGCAATACAATAGGCTCACTCCGTTAGTTTAATTATCAATCATATTGGTTAGTCTAATAAATATATCCACCCATCTAACATCAATCAACCTCTTAGAATAGCTTACACGAGTTAGCTACGGCTAGGAGTGTCATACTGATATAGACAATAATTTATCTATAAATACCTATCTGCATTATTCGTTGCAGTTTCAGTACGCAAAATGCGAAATATAGATACATGTGTATACATGAATTGCATTTCCAAATGAGTCTCTGAAGATAATACTTTTGTATATTATCAAACTTGTTACAATGAAGGTAGCATATGTATATTGTAAAAACTAGTAACTCTTTTTGCCGTATGTGAACTACAAATCAAATTTGATCAAATTCACCTGCACTTACACTAGAATTAAAATGTTGATTAAAAAAACAACATCTTGGTCGATTTTTACTTGCAGGGAGCCCCACCGCTACCCCCTTATCTTCAATGAAATCTACATCTAATGGTAGACACTAAGACGGAAACCAAAATACAAATATAGATTTACCATTAGGTTCGTCATCTATCGGAGTAGCCTCGGTTGTGACTTCTCTGTAGCTCGCCTCCGTCACTAAAGGCGTGGTCACCGACATTGTTGTAATAGGTGACGTTACAGCTTCGGTTGTCAATGGTGTTGTTACCGACATTGTCGTTACAGGTGACGTCACAGCTTCTGTCGTGAGGGGCGTGGTTGCAGACACTGTTGTCACAGGGTTAGTAACGGCTTCTGTGTACGTTGGAGTCGTTCCGGAATCTTTCTTTACAGCTCCGGTTCTAGATCTTGCTTTAGTACCAATGGTCTTTTCACTAACGACATCTTTCGTATGCACTTTTTTATTTTGAACTTCGGTTTTTACATTGTTGATGAATGGTTTTGACGTCCATAGAGCATCCACAATTTTATCTTCGATAAATTTATTGTTCTTGAATAATAAATAGCTATCCAATGATTTAGTATATTTTTTAACCGTTTGATTGTGAGAATATTGGTCATCTGAGCGCCGCCTGCGATCGAGAAAATTCATATCCACTGTCCCGTGATTATCCGCCATAAATGTCCAGCAAATATAGATAAGTCCTGTAGAAGAGAATGTGCAATTTTAGTTTTCATGGGCATAACTAGGCCAAAATTTATGAGCAAGCCCGGACTAGGATGGTCCTGGAGCATGCGGATTCCCAGAATCCCCGGATTTTTTTTTATTTTCTAGGATGTGCGCAGGTGCGTTTTCCTGCATGTCTTGGACTAAAAATTTAGAAAAACAAAACAAACAAAAAACACTTTTTGAAAATACCATTTCCCGAAATGAGATGCAGGCCCGGGCATAAATTGTTAAAAGGGAGCCAGTGATTTATAAATCACTATATAAGCCTGATAGTTTTAAAGAGATTGCAGTAAAGTGTCTCATTTATGTTCCAATTGGTCCATTGGTTTTTCTCTTGAATAACCGCTTAATACAGCCTTTTTTTGCATGTCACTGACAAACACAGCGGAAACTAAAACTGCATTCTGAAGGGTAATTATATTAGAGGTGAGTACAAAATTTCAAATTACCAAAATCAATTTCCTTCAGCTTTCAGTGGGCGTTATTTATTGGTAGATGTGTATACGCTTCATTTTTCTATTACAAATGGTATGCCATAAACATATCTCTCATTTACTATTACTAGTTTGGGAGCAATTTTGTTGATAGTTTATTTACCACTTACTCGTGGTTTTTCATTTCGTTTCCGGCTCCATTTATTTGTTTTCAGTAAATGCGCCTACGTCAATATTCCCTATCGCCTGGATGGAAGATAAAACTTACGGGTATACCTTGTATTAACAACTATTCCTTAACGGGTTAAATATGTAAATGTATGAATAATTGATTTCGGATTTGTAATACATAGGGATGAGAAAAACCTCAGCGTGACTCTTTCAGATATTTTAGTTTTGTTCATGACTGAAAGACATTTATCGGTAGGTCCTTTACGGATCTCTGCACACCAAAAGCAACTTGGGTGTGGTGACGATTTATTTTTAAGGCTCAACGTATCTATTCTGGCGAATGACAGCAGGATATTTTGGCTTTTACAAGTGTAATGAACTAGGTATGGCTTATAGCTGAGACAGTCTGAAAACATAAACAGAATTAATCATACTACAAAAAATCATCAATGAACGTAGTTGCGTAGTCCACCAAACGTGTTAGTGCGCGATGAAGCGTTTGAGATTTACACGGACTTTGCTAACTGAGTTGGTATTTTACCAGCCCCTCCCAAACAATGCATAAACATGAACGTTCCTATAAATGAACTGGTGATGGTAATGAATGGATGGCTAGTAGTCCGGTCCGTGAAGCGTTTTTTTTTTCTTTCTATACTTATGCAATGTAATGTGTCAGTTAATGTCTGATTCAATGCAGAAATGCTAAAATCTAACAATCATAACCCAAATTAAACATAACTTAATAATAATATATCTATTTAGAAACGTACTCTTTCCGACTCCCGGAACACCTGATTCAAGACCGGTAAGAGGCGCACGGTTCCTGGTACGCATTTCAATTTGCTGAACAGTGTTGAGGCAAAAAAAAAAAAAGAGTTCCTGATCTCCAGCAAATAAAAAAAGAGGGTCATAGATCGGGATTTTATTATATAATTTGACATTAAACGAAATTAAAGTTAAAAAAAAGGAAATATTTTCTTTTAAAAGCAGAAAGGTAAAAAAAACTTCAGTGTCGGTCGTTGAAAAATCGGGTCGGTCGGGAGACCAGAAACGGAGCTTTTTTTTTTTATTTGGCCTGAGCGTTTCTTATGTGATATGATTTTGTAAAGGAAAACAAAAAGGTATATGTCTCTCGTCTTTTCTTGAAATTGTTATAATAATGAATATAACAGATTTCATTGTGTTTTCCGATATATGAAATTTAGTTTAACGTTTTGGGTTTTGGGAGTGTTGTACTTACACAAATCGAGTATACAAGTGCATGCCGTTTTCGTACTTACGCTTTTTCTGCCAACATTAAAAACAACATTTGAACATGGAAAAATAGGTTATAAAACTAATTTTACCTCATTATTATTAGAATTGTTTGTATTACCAGTTATATTCTTCGATTTAGTCTTTTTGTAATCATGCTAAAACCACCTTCACAAGCCAGTCGAAAACCATTAGGTGCGAACGTCATCTATGGGGGCCATCTCAAAATGATTTTTTTTACATGCTGGTCCCCAATTTATTACTGCGTTAAGTAAAGAAGCAAGTACCAGAAGAGCAGCGATTTAGATATCACACACCAACAAAAAGAGTCCTTTGGCCCGATTCTTTGACGTTTGCGAAAAAAGACAAACTAGCACTTCCGTTTCTTCCTACCAATCAGAAGGCTTGTATTAATACGCCAGGAATTCCGGCAGTCGCAAGGTGAGGGTGATTATTCAGTACAAAGATGAAGTTTGTTAAGTATTCTGCATCTTTGATCCAAACATTTCGATCTATCCTTATTGATCGAACCAATTTACCTTGACAAGCGTTGCTCTCATTTTAAATGTCTTCACAAAATAGGACAATAAGTGTTCCTTGGAACATATTGTCACCTGCGGAAAGAAGCGTAACGGAAAATGGTAACAGACAAAGTGTGATAGACAGACAGACGGACGACGGAGAAGTACTCCCTCTACGCCGTCTCTACTTACAGCAGGTGACAAAAAAAAAGAGGAATAGCTAAAAGATGCCTGGGTTATAGACCTTGTAACTCGTGACCATGACAACTCTTCTTGTCAAGCTCTGCCCATCATTGAAATGTCTTACAGCAGGTAACCTCTCCAATAGGGTTTCTTCTCACAACCGATCATTACCATGCTGCATAAATTATGATAAATATACAGACTAATGGATTTTCACAGTTACTGTTCATTTAATAGACCTCTCATTATCCACAAATATATGTACCAAAGAAATTAACTATATTACATATGCTACGAAATTTAATATCAACGAAAATTAATGATTTTACGCACAATTTTCTTGTAAGTGTTAAAGAGAAAGTAAGATGAGTGAAGAACGAAGAAATTAAACCTTTTAATTATAAGTCCCGCAAGAATTAATGCATATGTTCAAAATGTTTCGTATTTGTATATTAAAGATACATTTTCTTTTTGACAAATGTATTTCACATTTACAATGTTTATTAACTTCATTAATATTTGTATACTTAAACGTGTTTCGCGTGTTTTATTTATCCGCGATTCCTCCGAATACGAAAAAAAATAATTCCTTAAAGATATACAGTTGATCCTGTATTAGCGGCCACCCGTATTAAGCGGTCAATCTGCATTTAGCGGTCAGTTTTAATATTACCAAACTAGCATTTTGTCATACGTTTAACCTTAATTTTGCGGTCATCTTTTTAAGCGGTCACTATCTCCTGTACCATTCACTGATCGCGAAAGACAGGTTTGACTGTATATGATTTTTAGGTTGTGAGGAGACTGTATGATGATACTTCGATATTCTGCCCTCTGTGTCGGAGAAAAAATCGCTTCCATACAAAATCAAAAAAAGATTTCACGACAATACCAACAAGGGGGCAATCGTGCTCGTCGAGTTACGTAGGGTTACGTCTCATTTCGGAGAGAAATGGTCTACGGCTTCGGGTTATGATTGTTAATTGTGATACTTCGTGCAAAAGACATTTGAAAATCTTATAAAGTATAAAGAAGCCGACATTATGGAAATCTACATTTTTAACCGATTAAGGTTCTACAAACAATTTTGGTAAAGGGGCAATCATTTGCAAAAATAATATCAAATTCTTAGCAGCTGTTTGAGGGAAGAATACATGGAACGTAAGCGATCTACTTATTTGTTTTAGCAATTGGTGGTTATAAGTTTTGATTTATGTCAAAAAGAGATTTAATTATGACAGCACTTGAGTTTCAGAGAAAAATAATTTTCTATACATATTAAATGAGAAAATCTAGCCAGCCAAATGGGGACCTTTGTATGTAAAGGGATTACTTTATTTTAGTATCCGCTGGAGATCATTTATTTTGTTCTGTTTGAATCACTGGTTTAAGACAAAGAGATTATTTTTTTAAAATAGAATTATTTTGGTTATGGAAAAGAGACCACTGTATGGATCAATTTATTTCAGCAACAAGGAAAATCCTGTAATAGCCATTGGAAACGATTGTTTAGGCACAAAGTAGACCATTGAATATTGCAAACTTTCAAACATCGGAGGAAAATGTTTACATATTATAAAAAAAATAATTTCTCTACTGCAAGGAATTATTTTCATTTTCATATATGTTTCATTTATTGTAAAAGAAATCCTTTCAATCATGATTTAAGTTCAGTCAGTGTAGCAGAAAAACAACAAACTGTACATAGTTCCCTTCATTGTGGTACTTTTTTACATAAAACTTTTTATTTCTAGTCTTATTTTAATAAATAAGGTATCAATGTCAATTACTTTCACATATCATCAATAGAAAAGGAGATTTTTGAAAACGTGACTTTGCTAGAATTGGACAATTTGTTACGTGCTTATGTGAGACTAGTTGCCAATCTTAGTTTAAAATCCCTTGTACTCTAAAGCCCCGAAGATTTGCGGAAGGGTTGCTGAAAAAATTAAGCTAGTTTGGGAACCTTTCGGGAGCATTAATAAAATGGGCAGAGCTTTGCGTTCGAGGTCATTTAGGATACAACGCAGAATAGAATACGACGAATATTCAAGAATACCTGCGGTATAAACGCGGAAAGATAGCAGAAGAAGCCAGAAGGGACGCGGAAAGATCCCGAATGTACCCGAATAGCCTCCCGAAGACCGCTCAGAATGTCAAATCCGTTCTGAATGTTTCCGATGATGCCGAGCGAATGAAGAAGGGTTCTCGAGCATCCAGAATGGTTGCCGATGGTTTGCAGATGATCCCGAAGCCGTCCCGAATATAACATTCGGCATCCAAATTTTAAAACTTTTAAAATTTTGATGCCTGTTATTTTTCGAGCCCGAATGTTTCCAGAAGTGTTTAGGAAGGACACAGATGGGTCCCAGAACATCACGAAGACTTGTCGAAGCATAACATTTTTTGCTAATTTCGCCTTCGGGAACCATTCGGGGTCTTAGTGTGCAAGCCCCTTTATACGTCTTTGCATTGATAACATTATACTCAGGTGAACTAGAAATCAGAAACACGATTTTCAGGGCAACTTGGCCAAAATAACCGTATACAATGACCAACATGCCGAGGGTTGTGAGTTCGATACCTCCTGAGAGGTGACTTTTTTATTTGTCTATGTTAATGAATAATTGAGTTATATTTTATGGGGGTTGTGAAACTTTTCGTGACAAAATATCGTTTTGTGTCCTATCAAATATGCCGCTTTGTGGGGCTATCTCGCCATGAAGTTACTGATTTGATTTGTTTTCCCTTAGCGGACGCTACGGCATGATATCCTGAAGTGAAACGGAATAAGTCAGCTGGGGTTTCCGACGATGGGCATACAGGTGATTTGCTATGTTTCGCACAAGACCAGAAAATAGATGTCGAGGCGTACGTTCTAGATCTTTGTCTATATGAGAGAGATATAGTACTGCAAGGCTGCAATATACGACCTCCGGGCCGATTTAACACGATGTTACATGTTAATACTTTAGAATATCCTACATTAGGAGATTGGGTCCCCATAGTTGTTCATGATATACGGTTAAACATCGTGTGTGGGAAAAAAATAAACAGGCATAAAAATAAATTGTTTTTACTGGACTGTAATTAAGATATAATATTGAAGAAAATTCTGAGACTATTATATCTATGAAGGATATTGTATTATATAATACGCAATGGAAAAATACATTCAAATGTGAATAAGCTTTCTTTGTACACGGACCAAGCAACGTCATTTACTAATATACCGCCAATATTAAGCTCAAAGCCACGGCTGGGTTTTTGATATAGGAAAGAACAAATGATAACGTGTACATATATATGGCAGAGAGATAGGAAGGGGGGGGGGGCAAACAGTAGCCGCCCACTTAAACATGAATTTTTATTTTTAATAAGTAGTTGAATCTGTATTGACGACCACCTGCATTAAGCGCGGTCAACCTTTGTTTAGCGGTCAGTTTTGATATTACCAAACTAATATATTGTTATATTTTTAACATTCATATAGCGGTCACCTCTGATAAGCGGTCAATATCTATTGTTCTCTTGACTGGCCGCTTAAGACATGTTTGACAGTATGACTATATATCTAGTATCTCAATGCATTTATATATCGGCTTTATTGGTTGGTCAGTCATTTCAGTACTTTGCTATATTTAACAAGAGAGTGGCCTTATTCGTGGTGTTGGGTACCGCGGAAGAAGGCGACCTGACACGACATCTGATGCATTCTGGGAAAGTGTCATGGCATTGAACTACAGTATAGGTTCCAATGCAGCGGGGAGACCCCGCAATTTGCAAAAATATTTCTAATGATACAGTTTCGTTAACAGGAAAACGAGATTAAAAAAAAAATGAATTGATACATTCATGCGCAAATTAATTAAACAAGAAAAATTTAAAAGAAATGTATTCAGTCGAAACGCCTTCAAGTTCAACACATAGGTAAAAACGGAAATGAACTTACCGGTAACTAATGGTAGCGAAACACATGCTATCTGAAACGCCGAGGATTTCATGTTAGGTCGAAATAATTTATCCAATCCAAAAAAGCACGGATTTCATCGACCTATTGTATTATATTTGTTGTTCAAAATTTTATGTACGAAACATCTTGGTCAGTGTTAGATCTCTTCTCGCATTAGTCCCTTGGTAGCATCCTTCATTGAATTCCTTAAAGCTGTATAATTTCAATTTTAAGATCCCTTCGAAACAATGTAGTCTTCCAGCTGTCCTAGTGACTTGATTTGACTAAATCCAGTTGAAGTTTTCCGGTTTAAAACTCTATTAACACGTGTTAATTGTCGATCAGGTCAGTAACAAAATGACGAATCCAAGGGAAATATCTGAAACAAAACGAAAGTAAAGTCAAATGTTAGTGAGTATGATTATTTCAAACACGCGCATAACTCTATTTTGATAAAAACAACATAAAACTTTGTTAAACAAAAACACTGTATTATCAAAGCTTGAATAATGATTGTATTTGAAAAAAACAACAAAAAAACATTAGTAAAGAAGTTTTAAACAACGCATGTATTTTGTACATACTTCAACAGCAGACGGCGTTTTGATTAAAAAAAGAACTGTTGGTTTAAATCGATTTCATTTAGAATTATCAATGGTCCATAAACACGCAATCGAAACATCGTGACAGGATAGGGCGTATACATTAGTAATATGTATTTTCAGAATTCACTGATTTGAAACGTCTCAATGTCATGCTTATGCTTGGTCATTGTAAATGGTTAATGCTTAAACACTGTGGTGTCAAAATATATTAAAACCGCAAGACCTTCCGAATGACATCTGAGATATATATCTTGTGTAACACAGTATATAAACGTTATAGTTTTATAATTAATCACAGATATATGCCCTCTGGTATATTTAAGTTGCCCCAAAATTTAGAATTTGGATTTAAGCTTCAACTTGCTGGAAAGTTATTACATGTACTTCCATCATATCTGGGTTCCTGCCCACCAATTTTCTCCACCTTTCGTGCAAATTTAGTAGAATTTCGTGTTTCTTGAGGTGTGTGAAGTTAGCGCGTAGATCGTAGATCGTAGATCGAAACTATAACTAATTTTCTTTGTCGATCTGGGTCGTAGATCGTAGCTCAACCATTCAAATAAACCAAAATAAATGGTTGAGCTGGGTCGTAGATCGTAGCTCGACCATTGAAAATGTTCATAGAATGGTTGAGCTGGGTCGTAGATCGTAGCTAACCATTGAAAATTAATATGGTTGAGCTGGGTCGTAGATCGTAGCTCAACCATTCAAATAAACCATTATAAATGGTTGAGCTGGATCGTAGATCGTAGCTCGACCATTTAAAACTTTCATAGAATGGTTGAGCTGGGTCGTAGATCGTAGCTCAACCATTTAAAATGTTGATGGAATGGTTGAGCTGGATCGTAGATCGTAGCTCGACCATTGAAAACTTTCATAGAATGGTTGAGCTGGGTCGTAGATCGTAGCTCAACCATTCAAATAAACCAAAATAAATGGTTGAGCTGGATCGTAGATCGTAGCTCAACCATTGAAAAAGTTCCCGACGGAAACTTTTCCGACGAATGAGATATTCCCGACAAGTACAAAGATTTTCGAAGGAAACTCCTTTCCCGACGAAAACATTTTTTTCCGACAAATGCAATTTTCCCGACGAGTACAATAATCCCGACGAAGATAAAAATATTTACAAAATACAATTTTCACAACTTATACTAAATTCCCGACATATAATTTTTCCCGACGAACAGAAAATTTCCCGACGGAAACTTTTCCGAAGAGATATTCCCGACAATTTTAAGGAAACTCCTTTCCCGACGAAAACATTTTTTTCCGACAAATGCAATTTTCCCGACGAGTACAATAATCCCGACGAAGATAAAAATATTTACAAAATACAATTTTCACAACTAATAATAAATTCCCGACATATATTTTTTCCCGACGAACTGAAAATTTCCCGACGGAAACGATATTAAAAAAGATTTTCGAAGGAAACTCTTTCCCGACGAAAGCATTTTTTTCCGACAAATGCAATTTTCCCGACGAGTACAATAATCCCGACGAAGATTAAATATTAACAAAATGCAATTTTCACAATAATACTAAATTCCCGACATATAGTTTTTCCCGACGAACAGAAAATTTCCCGACGGAAACTTTTCCGACGAATGAGATATTCCCGACAAGTACAAAGATTTTGGACGGAAACTCTTTTCCCGACGAAGGCATTTTTTTTCCGACAAATGAATTCCGTGAAATTTTTCAATGGTTGAGCTACGATCTACGACCCATCTCAACCATTTATTTTGGTTTATTCCAATGGTCGAGCTACGATCTACGATCCAGCTCAACCATTTATTTTGGTTTATTCCAATGGTCGAGCTACGATCTACGATCCAGCTCAACCATTCCATCAACATTTTCAATGGTTTAGCTACGATCTACGACCCAGCTCAACCATTCTATGAAAGTTTTCAATGGTCGAGCTACGATCTACGATCCAGCTCAACCATTCCACAACTTTTGAATGGTTGAGCTACGATCTACGACCCAGCTCAACCATTTATTTTGGTTTATTTGAATGGTTGAGCTACGATCTACGACCCAGCTCAACCATTTATTTTGGTTTATTTGAGTGGTTGAGCTACGATCTACGACCCAGGTCGACAAAGAAAATAAGTTATAGTGTTGATTTACGATCTACGATCTACGCGCTAACTTCACACACCTGTTTCAGGTGCACCGACCGACCATACATTTGGATCGCCGAAAATGTATCTTTATTAAGCTCTGAAGAACGGAAGCACCGAAAAAAAAAGCGGTAAAAATATAAAAGAAGTATCTATTTCCGAAATTTTTGTTAGAAATTGGTATTATAGGTGACTTAGTGGTTAGAGCGTCCGCCTCGGGAGCGGTATGTAATGGGATCGATCCCCGGCCGCGATATGCCAAGGTCGTAAATAATGATAATTGTATAGCCCCCTTGCTTAGCGCTCAGCATATAAAGATAGTTCCAGGACTGATTGACCTGGTGTCAGCATAATGCGACTGGGTGTGGTATCATGCCACATGTCTACGGCGTGATACTGAAGTGTGGCAGTACGATATCTGTCACATGTTGACAATGTCTTCAAATGACTGAAATACTGTCGGTGGGACGTTAAACCCAACAAACAAACAAACAAACATATTATGATAAAATGAAAATAAATTGTAGTGCTACTTTCAATTTTATTAAAGAACCATGCAAATAACGTTCTTATGTAAAATTCCGACCAAGTAATAATAATTTTTATTTTTATTATTATTATTATTATCTTTTTCCATTTGTTTGGTTTTGTTTTAAAAGATCGGCGTCAATGACGTCAACATCACTGACGTCAACGCTCTTGATTAGTTTTGAAATCCCGGTCCGAGCTATTCTTGCGAGGAATCGTTCACACAAGGCTGTGATCTGATTCAAGGTACTGTCATATATTCTTTCTCTTATACTCGAAGAAAATGTCTACTTGATATCATTTTTGCCGTCCATCTGTTCATAAGTAACTCAAGATACGTAAATATTCGTCAAACTTTCTCTACATATCATATGCTCTTGCTATTAGAAATTGTGAACTAAATAATCCTGTTGATAATGCTGTCCAACAACCTATTTAAAATATTATTACGCAAAATATTATTTATTTCATACATTATTTCTTTTGTTGTTTAT
Source organism: Solen grandis (assembly GCA_021229015.1). Taxonomy (NCBI): domain Eukaryota; kingdom Metazoa; phylum Mollusca; class Bivalvia; order Adapedonta; family Solenidae; genus Solen; species Solen grandis. The sequence continues at coordinate 53,120,642 of CM037788.1, forward strand.
TTGTTTTATTCTGTGTTATGGCCGTGACAATTTCGATTATAATTATCACATGAGTGACTATATCGTGTAGTTAAAGGCAACTATGAACTAAGCTATTTATCTTATGTTCTGTTATTTATTTTTCCTAATTCGTTATTTGCCTGAAGATTTTATCGAATATCCGCTGCATATTTACACTCTATCCGTCTTGCAACTTTGGGTGAATGTATGTACATAAATCGAAGCAGTGAATATGCATATCATTTTTTTTTAATTTTTGCTGCTACTGCTGCTGCAAAGACATACACTGGAATGTCAGTGTTACATGCAAAGGGGCTCGTAACGTAATTTGAGTGGTTGAGTGGTAAATGTACACGTTTTGTTATGATATTACAATAACTGATATCGAAATCTTAATATGGCTATTATCAGGTCACATGCATTTGTATCGGACTTCATTACACTACCCATCTGAGTCATTATACACTATCATAATTTTATTAGAAGAAAGTCTAATCTTAGCTCACATATTTCCAAACTTTTATTTTCAATATTTCAATTATATCTAGGTACAATGAAGGACAAACTCATTGATGAATCATTATCTGCATCACCCTATTTCGTTATGTTAAATCTGCAAACATATTTTCCTATTTCTTATTTATTTAATATTTATTATTTGGATTATTATTAACTCTAAAAACAAACAATGTATACGTAAGAAAGTAAGTAAATATGTAATGACAGTGACATGTGCAAACAAAACACCACATTTATATATTATAACGTTAGTCATTAAACATACAATTGCACCGACCCTATGTGTCTATAAGTCACCTATTAATGCATACGATCAATATTTAAAGGCCCATATGCTTCCAGAAGCAGTGTATATTCTTCGGACAGAAAAGCAAAGTGTGTGCTACAGATTTGTCACGAGATGCAATCTGTACATTCTTGTTGACGACACCGTCACTACAATGCATAAATAAGAAATAATTTTATACTAAAGATCAGTCAATTGTTTACAAAAAATGACTAATTTGCATATTCCACACATCCACGCCGATTTTCCTTAGACATTCCGTATGTCTCCATTTACTAATCACGAGTGCATTTATTGACGACATAGCAGATTGTGATTCGGCGACGGTTTATTTCCGATTACAGACTGTCTTCGGGAATATTCGCCAATGCAACTGTAAACAGTGAGAGTATTTTGACATCCATCCAAATACTAAATTGCGTAATTTGAATAACATTTTTAATGCGTTTAATTGTTATTTTACAGAAGATATTTGCACATTATACACCATTTGTTTTAGTCTATGTCAGTTTTATTTCATATTTTCTTTTTCATGAAAATTGAATAATTATATTGGGCCTTTAAGTGTTAATGAAATAGATATTAAGGTAATCCATCCATCATTAAATTGTGATCATGGTCCATTAAGTGATCGTTGGAATTTTAAGTAAAAGCAAGCCTTTAGCGAATTGGATCAAAACCGCCTTTAACTCCAACTCAGTGTATGCTTGTATCAGCGTAGAGGTCTTTTTAAGCATTAACTTTTATTATAATTTAATGATGGCTGGTTTGCTGTATTTTATATAGTATTATTATGTCTCTATTCATATTTGCAGAAGATCTTTTAAAGCCTATTCATATACTTGCAATAAAGAACGCTACAATAATGGCGCATTGCGCAGACGATCTATTTAATTCAGCATAAAACGCCCCTTAAAAAGAGTCTCTTTCTACATAAAATATGAATATCTCACGCCCCTTTCATTAAGATACAATTTTTTATTTATGTTCTAAGTGAGTTCTATCTCTACAAGAGAATTTGAGCTTTTATTGAAGGGAATCAAAATATAATGAATATATATTGCACGTACGTAACTGAAAACCCACAGTATTAATTTGTGAGTGTCGTAGTTCCTGTATTGAAAAAAGGATTAAAAGTATATTTCCCCAGTATATTTCCCAAATGTTGAAGGTCTAAAAAGTCACATTTAAGTGTGTTTTTTATGCAACTTTGGTAAAAATTTTAAGAATAAATCAGTTTTAGTTAAAAAACAAAAACAAACGTGGTGAGGTATACATTTTTTTTATACATTTTCAGAAAGCCTTTACATCAGAGGATTGAAGCTGAAAAATAAAGGAAATCTTTTAAGAAAAATATGCATAAAATTTTATAGCTTTTGGGTAGTTTTTATATATATTTTAGTCAAAACACAATGGCTAATTTTGCTCGTAGTGTATTTTCCATGCTTGTTTGACAGTATTTATACCTGTAACTTATAAAACACATTATAAATTATAAATAAGTATGATCAAAATGTTTTGAAAATAATATTTTGATATGTTATTAAAGTATTTAATGCAATCTTTCCAATTTTAATGCTTTGATTTTTCAACAAATTTTAGCAAAGAGTGATGTTTTACTATAGTTCAAATCTCTAAAACGAGCATAGTGATCCCGTTTTTTAATTCATGTATCTATAAGTTATAGTCTAAAGAACTTATGTGCAAAATTTTAGAAAAATCTGCCTATTAGAACCCTTTAATGATACGAATTCATTATATATACATTTATTGATAGATATCTATTTTTAATCGGAATTGAATGGACAGATGCTTTAAGCAGCAGTAGGATGAATAAAGTAGGGTGCCTGGATAGCGCAATGGTAACGCGCCTCGCTTTTCACAATTGCGTCCCGGGTTCGATTTCTGGTCACGTATGTGAGAGGGTACAGCGGTCGTTCGTCCAGACACGTGGGATTTCTTCGGTTTCTCCCATGGCAATAGCCACATATGTACTATCAGCTATCGAGAGTCATGTTAATACACGTTCTGATAACTTGTTTCGTAATCGATGTAAAATATAAAATGAAGGTTAAAATTAATAAACAGAATATGGTATATTTTCAATATCAATACTTTATTGTGAAATAAACTTGAATTAGAGCAATGGATTATTGGTGGATAGTACACCCGCTAGTGACGCTTCACCTTCAAGACTCAGCAATATGAATATATTCTGTTTGTTACTGCTATTTTTCCTTTTTTATCGTAGGTTCGCTAGATTTTATCACACGCGTAAGCGACTGTGAGAATTTTGTTACTGTTTCTGATTATTTTTATACGAAATTTTGATTCAAACAGATAAATATTGCAAATTTTATCTCGCACTACGCTTTTTATATGTGTGTGTGTTTTTTCTAAATAGAAAATGATTTCCACGCAGAATGGCCCTATTACACTCATTTTTTTTAAATAAAAGTATCTCGGAAATTCCATCTGCTGTGTTTACATATTTATAAATGGAAGTCCTACGTGTGTAATTCGCAACTTATATGACGTCACCTAGGGGGCGGAGTTAGGAACACACAAAATGATGGCATCATATTTTACTCGTAATGTATTCAATGTTATTTTGAGTGAATAATTATTTATAAAAGAATTTTTTGGGGATATCAATGTGAATTTGATAGAATTAATTGGTACGTGATCAGTTTCTATTCTATGTATTTTATTTATGATGCATTTCCTAATTAAATCTTAGAATGGCGCAGTTTGGGCATTCGTAAACTTTTGAATGAGTTAACATTTTGATTTATGATATACATTTCCGGTGACAGTATGTACACCTGTTTAAGGCTAGAATTTTGACAAATCTCGCGCATTTCAAGCCTATTGTGTAAACCTATGATATATGCATGTGCACGCAAAAGCAATTATCATATGTTTGCACTCAGTCCTCGATTTGGTAATATACAAATATGCAATTTAAATACAGTTTGAAAGTTTGATGTCTCGGATGTTTTGATGTCATAAATAAATCATCATATACATTTGTCTGGAAATTTAATGTCAGCCATTGCTGTTAATTTCGTTAACAAACGATAACTCTTGCCGAGTTTATTGTCACTTCGACAGTAAGTCGGTGGAAGACCAAAAGAGCACTGCTGCGTCTGGGTAGTACCACCGACCTACCGCAAAACGGCTGGAGAGTTTTTTTCACACGAAAGATCCGACTTATCCGGATAGGATTAAATCAGCATTGGACCTGCAGTAGCGGTCTCCTGTATAAGCGACCACCTGTTTAGCGACAACATGTATTAGCGACAACATGTATTGGTGCAATCTTTATCCTCTTATTAGCGGTCACATGTATCAGTGGCAACCCTTTAATTGGCATATTAATTTGGAACCTTTGCCGAAACCTTTATAAGCGGCCACTAGTTTAGACGGCAATTTGTATTGGCGTTAACTTTTTTAGCAATCACAAGTATAGGCCTCAAAATGCATTTGCGGCAACTAATATCAGCGGTCACATGTATTGGCAGCAACCCGTATTAGCGACCACCTGTATTAGCGACTTCCTGTTTTAAGAAGCCAGTCTCTTTATAACGGCCAGTTTTAAGATTAACAGAATTATACAAATGGCGTCGGTTTAGCAGTCTCTTGTATTTATTATTTTCTCCTTCCCTTTTTACAGACCGCTTACGGCAAGTTTAACTGTATACGAAACTCAACGTTTTTTTTAAGCCAGATCATGCTGTGCTGAACTTTATATTAAGAGAATGTATGTATTTTACATTATAAACGTGAGACACTTTCATCAAATGTTTAGACATATCTTGTCGCTTGTTGGAAAGGCGATGATTAAACTAGCCCGATCAGGACACTGTAAATTTTTAATGGAATATCTCTTTGGCATACATTTTGCATTTGAGATTAATTTAGAGAATCTATATCCCTTGCTTGCAATTATCGCAAGCGACGCAAATGTGCAAGCGTATATAAAGCTCATTTGTATCTCATGAAAAATTGCATATATATGCTGTATAATGGAATCAGCCTTGGGTTTCAATCTCCCTACTGCGGTATTTTCAAATGTGATATTTGATCTTATTTAAGATTTCGTTTTGCTAATTAACTCATGGTTTAGACTCTTGGCGTAAATCGTTTTTTTAAGGCTGGAAATTAAAAGCAGGCAACGATAGATTGCCACAGCCATTTTATCTGTATCATCCGCATTCAGAAGTGTATCAACGTAATGCGAATCTGCGCTAACGGTAGTATGGTGAGGTAGACATTTCATCATAAAAACTGAACGCTTTTTGTTTAGATAGACTAAATAGTCTTTTAATGTTATGCAAGAGCAAAATATCTTTTTGTTTAAATAGACTAAATAGTCTTTTAATGTTATGCAAGAGCAAAATATCTTTTTGTTTAAATAGACTAAATAGTCTTTTAATGTTATGCAAGAGCAAAATATCTTTTTGTTTAAATAGACTAAATAGTCTTTTAATGTTATGCAAGAGCAAAATATCTTTTTGTTTAAATAGACTAAATAGTCTTTTAATGTTATGCAAGAGCAAAATATCTTTTTGTTTAAATAGACTAAATAGTCTTTTAATGTTTTGTTTAAATAGACTAAATAGTCTTTTAATGTTATGCAAGAGCAAAATATCTTTTTGTTTAAATAGACTAAATAGTCTTTTAATGTTTTGTTTAAATAGACTAAATAGTCTTTTAATGTTATGCAAGAGCAAAATATCTGTACCATTTATAATACAGAACTGCAACCAAATTTACATACATCTTATCCGCCCAAAAATCGGGAGGTCGTGGGTTCGATCCCCGGCCGCGACATACCAAAAATAGTACTGGTATAGCTCCCTTGCTTGGGGCTTAGCATATAAGGGTAGTTCCAGGACTGGTTGGCCTGGTGCCAGGATAATGTGACTGGGTGTGGTATCATGCCATATGTCTACCACGTGATACTAAAGTGTAACAGCACTATATCTGTCTCAAGTAGACATCGTCTCCAAATTATTGAAATACTTTCGGCGGGACGTTAAAAAAAAAAACAAAAAAAAAAACACGCATCTTACATAAGATATACTCCTTTAAGAAGCAGTGTTTCGCGTAAACATCCCAAATATATTAAACTCACAGAAATTTTGAATGATTATAAGTTTTAGCCTTTAAACAGATCCTTTTAGGGTATTTCCTAATTGTGAAATAGAAAAGGCAAACTTACAAATATTGTAAATGATTGAAATTTTGTCAACATGTAATCAGCGAGCGTGCGTTGTACCGAAACAAGCATAACTGAAATACAGATTAATATTTTCGGTCGTAATTTACGAAGATGGTGGATTATACATCTTGACGTGACAATATAATTGAAGTGATGCACATTATCAACACAAAAATTGCATCGGGGACATCCCTACAAATTTGTGCAACGAATACTGAACGCAAACTAGCTTGAGAGAATCCAATTTATGTCATTCTATACAAATTCTCAGCCTCGCTTATTACGATTTCATAATAATCCCTCCGGCAGTCTCTCAGTTCTTGAACGCTTTGATATTAACATGCAAACCAAGGGGTCAAGAGGGTCCACAGCGGACAAGATATGTGACGGAAGCGGGAAGACACTATACATGTATTTTATTTTTTTATTCATTTTTTATTTTTTTATTTTTTATTTTTTTTTTTTTTTTACTTTAGAAAAATGAAACATACGCAATTATGATAACGCCTATTTGCAATTTCACACCACACCCACTGCGATAGTAATGCATGAGTGATCATCAAATAAAGCTTAATTCATCCCTGCTGATAAATCAGGTTCCGTCATTTAAAACTATGAATAATTTATTAGTTCTGCACGTCGAAAATACGGCAAATATCATAAATTGTATTTTTCACAAATTCAGTAAATAGGCGTTTTAAGTAAACACTGATTATTTTTATTCCTTTAATATCTATTCATCTTTCATACGCTGAATACCTAGGTTGGGGTCCCCGTGGCCGAGTGGTTACAGTGGCTGACTTACAGTTGCTTAGAAACTCGTGGCTGTGGGTTCGAATGACACTCAGCTGAGAAAGCCTTCCAGTTGGCCCATTCTACCCTGCTGCATCTGACAGCAGCACTAAATTCATTCAAAGATGCTTGATAGTAGTATTAGCAGCGGTTTAGAAAATATCATTGGAAAAAATGCAGGTATACGCTTTTGTCTGCAGGTGGTGAGCATGGGTAATGTTTGTTTGTTTATTGGGTTTAATGTCCCACCGAAAGTATTTCAATAATTTGGAGACGATATCTACTTGAGACAGATATAGTGCTGCCACACTGTAGTTTTATGCCGTAGACATGTGGCACGATACCACAACCATGCGCATTATATTGACATCGGGCCAATCAGTGCTGCAGGTACCCTTATATGCTGAGCGTCACGCAAGGGAGCTATACCAGTACCACTTTTTCTGACTTAGGTATGTCACGGCCAGGGATCGAACCCACGACCTCCCGCTCCCGAGTCAGAAGCTCTAGCAACACGGCCACCGGGGACGGTGAATGTATTTTAAAAATACAAAAATAGTGCCTTTCGCATCAAATGGGATAAGAAAAAACACGTGTCCGAAAAGGCGACCAAATACTCTTTTAAATACAAGGTAGAACCTTTTGAATCGGCGAATAGATATTGAGTTAAGGTAATCAATCCATCATTAAATTATAAGCATAGTCCTTCAAATACTTTAAAATCATTTAGAGCAGATGCAACCATCCATTTACTTGGAGTAATAGGCTCTTTTGCTCAAAGTCTATAAAGGCTTGCAATTACTATGAAATTCCTGCGATCACTTTATTTTATTTTTTTTACACCAATCGTGAAAAGTCGAAAGCGAATTATACCGAGTTCCTAAGAAACCTTAAAGAAAATTTCTGTCGCTACAGATGCTTGTGAATCACATGTTAACATTTTTTATCAAACTTACATGAATAGACTCCCTTGTTCAGCATATACTGGTAGTTCCAGCTCAGCTTTTGTATCTATCATAATGACCTTTACTTAAAGTATACTGGATCACAAACTTATAAATACTATACCATTTTTATTAATCTTCTAATAATTTTATACTGTTTTATACGCTCTGTAAGGACCGGTCCTGGTGGCCTTGTGGTTAGATCGTCTGCCCTGGAATCGGGAGGTCGTGTGTTCGATCTTTAGCCGCAACATACAAAAGTCGTAGAAAATAATAGCATAGCTCCATTGCTTGGTGCTCAGTATATAAATGGTATTACCAGGACTGGTTGGCCCGGTGTCAGGATAATGTGACTGGGTCTGGTATCATGCCACATGTCTACAGCGTGATATCGCAGTGTGGCAGCACTATAGCTGTCTCAAGTAGACATAGAAGTACTGTCGATGGAACGTTAGACCCAACATACAAACAAACAAAAAGTAGTACAACTTTCTTCTAATCATTGTCAAAAAAAAATACAGCTGAAACTTTGTAAACCTTAAACAACCACCGTTTGTATGATTAAGTCCTATATATTTAAGGTTCTGGGACACTGATGCATGATATAATGCGCCACAAAAATAGTATTTTATACCTGAAATATAACAATTAGACAATAGTTAAATGAAATGTGTTTTACTATCTGTAACTTAAGTTATGATGTGTGTTTTATTGTTATTATTGCTATTTTTATTAGGAACTGCTTTGTCACACTTGGCGCTGAAACCAAAAGGGCTAAAGGAACAAAAATAACATTTTTTATATGAAATGTGTAAATAATTAACCACATATTGGTTACTTCCGCTGGTATAGCGACTAGGAAAAGTGTCACAAAACCCCCTAGCTCTAAAAGTGAGGTATTTTGGCTGTTTTATCATTAATATTATTATTATTATTATTATTATTATTATTATTATTATTATTATTTAACTTCCATTTCGTCGTTTAGATCGAAAGCCGTTACAGTAATCCGAGTGGAATCCCCACCACTGATATTCTTACCTCAACATGTTGGAGAGTATCCAAAATGTAAACGACATTTTGAATAGTTTAAACATTTTCATGCTTTACGCGTAAAAAGGTTGACGACCGTGGCCGTGGGTGTCCGACGATGATGCATCTTGTGTTATTCATATCCCGTCGAAAACTGAGGCCCACACAAGAAAGCCATGTTGGACACGTGATCATATATATACGGTTCCAATATGGCTGCCAAGTCTGATGCCACTGGTAGAACTTCATCCATTCTGTGAATATGTAGAACTCAAGAATTTAATCACAACCCCGGCTGTGTCCAGACTGGTTGAATTAGCTTGATGAAAGAATAAGACTCAAAAGCCATCAGATTTTAGTTTTAACTGGTGTCGAAACTAAAGAAGTCCTGGAGTGTCTGACATTATTATATGGACAAGAAAAGCATAAAAGTGAAGAAAAAGAAACAGTAGCAAGAACAAGAAGTGATGACAGAATATATAAACGTATGAATGAGATAGAATGTAGTAAACAGAATAATGTTTTATCTTTTATCAACGTAAGCAGTAAAAGCATCATCATTATCGACGCATGCTATTTCCAATAACACATTTTCTTAAGTTTGATCCGTAGTTTCAAAACTCCGCAAAATAAACAGTTACTCTTATATTATAGAGCATGCCCCCGGACCCCCTTAGCACTAACACTATGCGTAACATTTCACATGACTGCCCGGCAAAATGAGAGTGCTAATGTCGCGCTTTGCTGCTTTTACACTTAACCACGATGTCCCCGATTTGAGAGAAGCGTGGTAATCTTGTGGGGTCGTGGGATCGAATTGTGGTGATCTGCGGGAAACTTTGTGGAAACTAGATGATGTTAAGGATCGTGGCATTTTTCAATATTATAAAAGGGGTCTGGAGGCACCCTTACATAGTTGATGTAGGAGCCAACATCTTCACGCCGAAGTTCTCTGTTAAAATGTTGAGAGTACTGTCCCAATGGGTACCTTCAGTTCACACGTAACCATGATCTCACCCAGTAGGTCCTAAGCCTTCTATTTCTTCTCCTCCTTCCTCTCTCTTCTATCCTTCCTCTCTCTTCAATCCTTCCTTGCTCCGTTTCTTTTTGCTGCTGTATTCAGTCGAATAGTTTGCTCTACAACTCTAAATGATTCTTTCTCTCCCTCTCTCTTTCTCTCTCTTCGTTTAATGTTTTATACACCATTCAATTTACTAGGGAAGAGAAGTTTTTCGGACCATCTGATCTAATCTCACAATTTACACTGGGTTACTGATTACCCGGTGAAAATAGATTAAGTTCCGGTATTATAAATTATGGAAATATGAAATGATTTAGATATACAAATGACACAAACCTACATCATTCATACATGTCAAATTTAAATAACTAAATAATGTTGTATAAGATATTAAGCGAAGAGAGAGAGATGAAAAAAAAAAGTTGTAGCGCAAATTATTCGGCTGAATAATTTACCGCTACAACTCTCCTACTGACGAGTAACTATTTAGACATAAGTTTAAAAATGACAATACGGCATCTCTTGGATGCTTTCCTTTTTGGAATCTGTGGAGAGAATGAGAAAAGGGATGACCCATGCCACCTATTTATACTCCAATCGTGCTTAAAACGTGACAATCTAGATCAAATTGTGGCCATAAATCGTAGCAGAGCTTAAAAGAACTTGATAACGTGTAGGACCTAAACATGACAAAACGTAATAACAAATCGTGGTAATTGTTGGAGAACTTGAGAGAACGTAATTTATACCTAATGGATTAACTAAGGACATTTAGCACATGGCATTTTCCTCTCGTCCAATCAGGTGCCAGTATTTGTTCATAGTCACCGTGAACTATAACGCGTAGTCCACACTTTTGTAAAAAATCAATAAGTGTGGACTATGCAACCACATAACTCTAGTGGAGGAAAGTACCATGTGCTAAATAGCTTAGTTCATAGTTGCCTTCAACTACACGACATAGTTACTCGGGCTCCGCCCTCGTGACTATATCGTGTAGTTGAAGGCAACTATGAACTAACCTATACATTACATGCAACAGGTGTATGAACTGCTGAACTTCATGTATAGTGATTCCACTTGCTTGCGTCACACAATTTGAATCTCATAGTAGTTTGTTTCATTAGCAACGTTTCCTGCTTTCGATCGTTGTGTCGTGGCAACTTCTATAATAAAATCACACTCCTATACATTTCAATATCTAAGATCAGGCCCGGATCCAGAATTTTTCAACTGGGCTAAAGACATGATTGTGATGTCAGTGCTAGGGGCATACTCTCCCCCCCCCCCCCCCCCCCCAAAAAAAAAAAATGATTCTAGGATGACGGAGATGCATTCTGAGGGGTATTGGGGGGGGGGGGGGGGGGGGGATATGGTAGCTTTTTTATATTTAGATACATGTACATGATTTATATATCGAAATCTAAGCCTTGGGATAAGTACTTCTATTGCTTGGGGTCGAAGTTTTTACATCAGCCTATATTTTTTCTTCATTTTTATGTTTTTTGTCCCTAAGATCAACTTCAATGACTCTTATTAGTCCCCTACCGGTGTTAACACCGGAGGGGACTATAGGTTTGCCCTCCGTCGGTCTGTCCTTTTGTTCGTCCGGATGTCCGGAAATCTGCATCCCGCGATAACTAAAAACACATTTAAAATTATATTATGAAACTTGGTATATAAATTGATTGCAGTATAGAGATTCTGCATGTCAATTTTTCCCCTCGGTCCAAATTTCTGGTTGTTATGGTACCGGAAAAATTATGCACCTTACCGGCAGGGGATTCATGTGTTGGGTTTTACACCAGTTACTTGTTTTCTTTTGTTTTAACAAGACTCTTGACCCAGGCGGGCAGTTAACCTAACCATCATTCTTGGGAAGGTACAGTACTAGACTCACATTTTCCGTAAAGATTTCTCGCATACATAAACCATGGTAGTCAGGGCTCGAACTCACAGCCCTCTAAACCAATATATCTAGATCCGGGATTTTTCTGAATGATTTATATTGCTATTAATACTAATTTTACTGCACTGGCTGCAAAGCCAGGTTGCGAGTTCTAGTACAGCTAAGGGACTTTTTGACTATATTAAATATCATCAAAAATTAGATAATAAATTGAAACAAGAGGCCCAAGGGCCATAAACGCTCACCAGTGTAAATCAGCATATTCAAGATGATTTTTTCTATTAGGAAATCAAATGACAAACCAGAGATCAACTTCATTTTAGCAATCATGGCAGACATTCATGAAATCAATCCTGATCATTAATTTCATGGAAGTAAAATTCTGAAATTTATTAATTGAAGATAATATAATATATTGTATTATCAGTTGCAGTTACACGATGTGATAGTTTGAAAGACTAAAATGCGAATCATTTAACGGTCTTTTATTTTATTTTTTTATTATTATTTTTTTTTTTTGGGGGGGGGGGTGGAATTTTCACCTACAGTCGAGGAAAAATATATACTTTTACGGATGGGAATGGGGCCAAATTTCGGCCCCATATTGGCCTTTGCACAGAAGAAGAATTTTGATGTTTTCTATATAGAGTATATAAGGGAATTAGCCAACCCCCTAGGGACCTCATTTTTTTAGGAATTAACTTTATTTTAGCCATATTGGTATACATTCATGAGGTAACTGTTTGGGCCAAAGGAAATTAAATTCTCACAGCTAGCTTCATAAAAAAAGTATTTTGATGTTTTCTATATAGAGTACATTAGGAAATTAGCCAACCCCCTAAGGGGCCTCATTTTTCAAGGAATCAACTTTATTTAATCAATTATGGTAGACATTCAAGGAAAATAAATTCTGACCATTTGTTTCAGAGGAGATGATTTTCAAAGTTTTCAATCATTTTTTCTATTTGTTGCCATGGCAACCAGAGTTCTTCATGGATCAACTGTATTTGAGCAATTTTTGTAGAGGCCCACCCAAGGATCATACATGCCAAGTTTTATCAAATTCTGTCCAGCGGTTTCAGAGGAGATGATTTTCAAAGTTTTCAATTATTTTTTCTATTTGTTGCCATGGCAACCAGAGTTCTTCATGGATCAACTTTATTTGAGCATTTTTTGTAGAGGCCCACCCAAGGATCATACATGCCAAGTTTTATCAAATTCTGTCCAGCGGTTTCAGAGGAATGATTTTCAAAGTTTTCAATTATTTTTTCTATTTGTTGCCATGGCAACCAGAGTTCTTCATGGATCAACTTTATTTGAGCAATTTTTGTAGAGGCCCACCCAAGGATCATACATGCCAAGTTTTATCAAATTCTGTCCAGCGGTTTCAGAGGATATGATTTTCAAAGTTTTCAATTATTTTTTCTATTTGTTGCCATGGCAACCAGAGTTCTTCATGGATCAACTTTATTTGAGCAATTTTTGTAGAGGCCCTACCAAGGATCATACATGCCAAGTTTTATCAAATTCTGTCCAGCGGTTTCAGAGGATATGATTTTCAAAGTTTTCAATTATTTTTTCTATTTGTTGCCATGGCAACCAGAGTTCTTCATGGATCAACTTATTTGAGCAATTTTTGTAGAGGGCCACCCAAGGATCATACATGCCAAGTTTTATCAAATTCTGTCCAGCGGTTTCAGAGGAGATGATTTTCAAAGTTTTCAATTATTTTTTCTATTTGTTGCCATGGCAACCAGAGTTCTTCATGGATCAACTTTATTTGAGCAATTTTTGTAGAGGCCCACCCAAGGATCATACATGCCAAGTTTTATCAAATTCTGTCCAGCGGTTTCAGAGGAGATGATTTTCAAAGTTTTCAATCATTTTTTCTATTTGTTGCCATGGCAACCAGAGTTCTTCATGGATCAACTTTATTTGAGCAATTTTAAGTAGAGGCCCACCCAAGGATCATACATGCCAAGTTTTATCAAATTCTGTCCAGCGGTTTCAGAGGAGATGTCTTTTAAAGCAAATTGTTGACGACGGACGACGACGGACGAAGGGTGATCCCAATAGCTCACCCTGAGCACTTCGTGCTCTGGTGAGCTAAAAAAAAGTTTAAGTATGAAAATGAACGTGATTGAGAAGGTTATTACTTTCTTTGAAAAATACAGTATTACATTATATTTTTGGGCTCTATTAAAAAAGCATAAATTGGTTACATTTTTTTAAATTGACATGGTTATTATTGTCCGTTTGTTGTTTTAAATATGATTTCTTTCTATCTAAATACATATATTTATGTACACCTTATAATCTGTAAGAGAGAGAGAGAGAGAGAGAGAGAGAGAGAGAGGGGGGGGGGGACTGAAGCCTCCAATAAAATCATAAAATAAATGTTAGGATTTTATTTTCTTTTTTGTTGCAGTTCAAAAGTGTATATAACATAGAGTTTGACTTGTTCCTCGTTTATTAATTTTTACTATAATATGCACAATTAATACGAGATAAGTGTGACTGCGGATTTTATCATAGCAGGGGTCGGCCTGGGTGGCTGGTCATTTAGCTAACTTTCATTTCAGTAAGGGGTTCGTACCACAAATATTTACCCAAACAATGCAATTTCAGTCACCTAGCTGGGGGGGGGGGGAGGGGGAGGTCTTGAGCCAACTAAGTGAAGGTCGTCTGCTGTTATGACGTCATAGCCCTACTATTTTCACAAAATATTATTTTTGGCATTTTTATTGCATTTATTTTTTTTATCATTTTTACATTTGAAAACATGAATTACTTAAAACAAACCTTATTTGTTACATTTTACTAAAGTCAAAACTCAAAAGTTGTAAAAAAAAATGTTTAACTACTTGCCGAATAAAACTTATGGTGGCAGTGATTAACTGAACTGACCAGGGGAAGAAATTAATGCGGGGAGTCAGTAATGGAATGGCAAATAAAAGTTATTTATGAACAGATTGCATCAATAGTTTTTTACATATTTTTTTTTTCAAAGAGTTATATGTTGATTGTTGCATCTACTAAATTGCTAACCGAACTGTGAAGTCCAGTGTTGTTGTTCCTTGAAGGCTTCCCATAACTCATTTTAACTTTGGGAAAACCGCATAATTATGACGTGTACACAAACGGATAATCTCTACTATCTGATAAATGCAACATGTCCGAAATATTACGAGAACGATGATAAGAGAATCACAAAATGAAGTAATATAATGGCCGGCGAGCCAAAAATGCATGCATGCCTGTGATAAACATTGGTTAAACTCCCTTTAAAATGAATAGCCTCGTAATTTGAGATCTGTGTGATTGTAAAGGCATACAAAAGGACAGGCAGACGGTATGATTCTTCACACTTTATGTCAATTTATTACCTTCGTAAGCCCATAGAAAATCAGCTGCATTATTTACCCCACGTTTACGACCATTCACCTGGGAAATATTGCATGTGTATATTACGATACTTCTTCGGTGTTATTTTGAACTTTACAAGGAGAACACATAAAACAACAACATCCCAGATGATAATGTTGATGAATGATAATAATACCAAAAGTTCAGTTTCGAACTACTGTGCGATTTATAACCATTGGTCATTGTGCGGCATGTAAAATTTAACATTACAATATTCCTAATGGAGTTTGTCGAGATTAATTTGCGTTTGCAAAAAATATCTTTAAGTTATTTCTAAATCCATTAACCAAAATGCTATTAGGGAAGAACTGTAATTATTTTATAAACCGGGTACCAGGTTTAACAAAATTAAGTATCACTTACAGCAAATCGTTCACAGATGGTCATTGACTAAGGATTTGAAATTCTATTTTCATGTGCTGTCACTTGGCTGATCACATTTTCCCTTTTAGTCATCTGTGAACGAGCTGCTTTAAGTGAAGTACGTACATAATTTAATTTCGTAGTTTAGAAGAACACAATTATAATGATAGTATTAATAAAAAGAAAAGATTAAAACAAGAGGGCGATAGATGCCCGGATCGGAAATATTTTAATTTTGAAATCTGGCCAGTAGTTTTGAAGAGGATGATTTTTAGATTTTTCATAAAAAAAATTATGTTGCCATGGCAACCAGAGTTCTTCATGGATCAAGTTTATTTCAGCAACTTTTGTGAAGGTTCACCCAATGATTATCCCTGCCAACTTTAATCAAATTCTGTCCAGCGGTTCTAGAGGAGATGTCGTTTAAAGTTTTCACTATATACATATAAGGCAAATTAGCCCCGAGTTCTACATGGATCAAGTTTATTTTAGCAACTTTTGTGAAGGTTCATCCAAGGATCATCCCTGCCAAGATCAATCAAATTCTGTCCAGCAATTTCAGAGGAGATGCCACTATACACATATAAGGAACATTAGCCCCGCCCCTGGCGGCCATGTTTTTTAACAGATCGAAATCTTTTTTAGCAATCTTGGTAGATGGTTACCCAAGGAACATCTGTACCAAAATAGTTTGAAATCTGTCCAGTAGTTTTGAAGAGGATGATTTTTAAAGTTTACATATTTTTTTCTTTCTGTTGCCATGGCAACCAGAGTTCTACGTGGATCAAATTTATTTTAGCAACTTTTGTGAAGGTTCACCAAGGATCATCCCTGCCAAGTTTAATCAAATTCTGAGCAGCGGTTTCAGGGGAGATGTCGTTTAAAGCAAATTGTTAACGACGCACGACGGACGACGCATGACCACGGACAACGGAAGCAGGGTGATCCTAATAGCTCACCATGAGTTTTTAATTTGTATTTTCTTTATTCTTTTATTTATATATTTTATTTATTTTTTTTTTTGCGGGGGGACTGAATATCAGGGTCCTGTGGACTATGATTTAAATGAAAAGGAAGCAAATATAAATTTAGAAACGCAAAATAATTGATGTATAAAAACTAGTATTTAAACATACTATACATATATAATCCAAGAATATCCAAAATAAATAAGAATAACCCCCCCCCCTCTCTCTCTCTCTCTCTCTCTCTCTCTCTATTATATATATATATATATATATATATATATATATATATATATATATATATTATATACAGAGGTCGTTTTTATTCATTTTTAATTATTATTATCTTTACTGAATATCAGGGTCCTGTGGACTATGATTTAAATAAAAAGGAAGCAAATATAAATTAACAAACGCAAAATAATGGATGTATAAAACTATTATTTAAACATACTATACATATATAACCCAAGAATCCCCCCCCCACACACACACACACACAAATATATATATAATAAGAACTAGAGTCGCTAACACGACAGTATCGGTTTTCGCGGATTCAACAGTCTTTGGTGCCTAGTAATACTACAAAGCTTCATTTAGTATAGTATAACATTCAACCTCTTCTAGCGCAAATATTTTCCCGTACCCGATACTTTGAAATCCATCATATTCTGTTGTGCTGTCAACAAGGAACAGAATGCTGAAAACTGCATTTGAATCAGACTTCAACTTTTTGAGTTATAAGCAATAGAGTGATTTTAAGAAAAATGCCCTCTAGCTGGAAAATGAGAAACAAAATTGATTAAAAATTTTACAGTAAGGTACCTAGAAATGCAGCAAATAGTTCAGTAAAGTATACAATATGCATGGGTGCAACATTCTGTTTCTTTAATGTCACTTTCTGAAGCTTAAAAACTGCTTTACAATTGCTCAAAAATTATCACATTTTGGACTGCCGTAAAATGACCAAATGAAGCCCGACTTTCAAAAGATAAATATCACTGGAAAGAGCTCTTCAAGAACTTACACTTTTGTCCAAATACTCTCAATAAAATACTTTTAGTTTTGGAGCTATTTTGGGCCGAAGAAAAAACAATGATAGAAATATGACATTGACCTTTGCATTTTTTTTTTTAACTTTATACCTTTATATATCAGACTCTTTGAATCATAAAACTAAACTACCTGTAAAATATCATGAAGATTGACCCAAAAATAAAGTCAGGAGCGATAAAAACATGTTTTTGAAATTCCTATTTTTCCAATATTTTAGTGATTTTAACAGCTTTTTTAGAGGATAAACCATACATTTCTTAAATTTTTGTGCGTATATGTCTTTCAAATCGTATGCAGCAAAGAGAGTTCTTCTATCTGATCTCTAACAAAAATGGGTAGGTTTTTCATAGACCTACACTTATTTGCACAGTTTTTGCGAGGTTCGAACGTTCAACCTTCCGTAGCTAAAAATCTTTCAGCCACTCGTACCTGCGAAACCTGTTATATTTTATTAGGCTATCAACAAGGAACATAATACAACAAACCACATTTGGATCAGACTTCAACTTTTTTAGTTACAAGCAAAAAAGTGATTTCAAGCAAAGCACCCCCTAGCGGCAAAATGAAAAATAAAATTGAGTAAAATTTTACCATTAGGTACCTAAAAATGCAGCAAATAGTTCAATCAAGTATACAAGTCGCACTAGTCGAACATTCTATTTTTTATATATCACAATTTGAAGCATAAAAACTGATTTACAGTTATTCCAAAAAAGGATCAAACTTTGGACTGCTGTGAATGACCAAATCAAGTCCGATCTTCAAAAACTAAACATCACTGGAAAGAGCTCTTCAAGAACTAAAACTTTTTGTTCATATACTCTCAATGAAATATATTTAGTTTTGGAGCTATTTCAGGGTCGAATAAAAAAAAAATGTAATATGACCTTGACCTTTTCATTTTTTTTACTTTTTAATTGTGAGGCCCTTTCAAACATAACAAAACATAACATGTGAATATTTCAAGAAGAATGAACAAAAAATAAAGCCAGGAGCGACAAAAACATGTCTTTGAAATTTTATTTTTTCCAAATATTTAGTGAAGTTTGACCGTTTCTAGAGGACAAATCACATATATTTTGTGCGTATGTCTTGCAAATCATATGCAGCAAACAGAATTCTTCTATCTGATCTCTAACAAAAATGGATTGGTTTTTCGTAGACCTACCCTCATTTGCAGTTGTTTTTTTTTTTTTTGTTGTTTTTTTTTGTTGTTGTTTTTTTGCGAGGTTCGATCTTTCAACCGTCCGTAGCTCAAAAGCTTTCAGCCACACGTACCCTCTAATCCTATCATATCTTATTTGGCTATCAACAAGGAACATAATGCAAAAAAACCCCGCATTTTTCCCACCTTGATTTTTACTGTTTTATATAAAAGTGGGACAGTTTGGAAGACACACCATAGGTTCTATGGTATTTGGCTCAAGTGAAGCGATAAATAGGTCATGACCTACATGTATAAACATCATTAAAATACAAATATCTACAGACTAATTACTTATCAATTAATATCAATCACATGCGTAACTATTCAAAACAAACACATGAACACATATTTGATACCCCCGAACAACCACATAGAAAATTATCGGTCACTGAAAATTATTACAATTACAGCTTTAGATTCGACTGTAATACCAATTTGCACATGCGCCAACGGAAGTGAAACCCCATTTTAATTGGACATACTAATATATATACAGTACTTTATAACATTAATATATATATATATATATATACAGTACTGAATACCGTCCAGAAAAAAGAAATACACATAAATGGCAGTAACGCTATGTGAACAATTACAATGTTAATGACTTTTTTGTAAGCAGGGTGTGTTCCGAACAGATCAGCAGCGGTTTAATGCAAGTATTCAACAACAGCAAAAAAAAATGTAAGGACGAAATAACTGCACTTCATTACTACATAGATCAGAGGCTAAATAAATTGGTACTTTCGATTGCGCAGGTACAACCTGTTAAATATTGAGAGTTTTATATACACATCAAAAGTAAATGGATTTTTACGAGTACTGCTATCAAAAATTTGATACACACGCCCCCTCATAATTGGCTCAAAAAAAGCATTTTATTATCAGATAGGTGGAAGGTAGCTGTCATCAGTTCATTTAATCAAATTTATTTTTTCAGCCATGTCGTCTCTTCATTTTAGGCTCGAATTCCCCCTAAAATACTTAGCGCTTCAGTAAAACTTAGAATTCTTAAATTAGGTTAACATGGGGGACTGGCATATTCATTAAGTTGAAAGAAACCCGATTCCTAATATAAATTAAAAGTATACTTTATCATATGATATTATGCTCAAACAGCTGTTTCCGGTTTTGTATAACCATCACATATTTTTTATATTTAACACGTAACATATACCTTTTTGGCCGAGTTACACCACTCCGCGGATGAAATGTGTTTGATGCAACTAACTCTGATTAAAAAGATACTTTATTCATAAGATGTTGAAAATGCATGAGAAATACACAAGTTAAATCGTAATTTCAATTATTATTTGAGACTATTTTCTTGGTTTTAGATTGCAAATAGTAATTCGTTCACAGTCCGTTTATTCATGTTTTTGTTTGTTTGTTTGTTTGTTGTTATAATCGCAATTTACTGTCAGTATAGGTCATACGATAAAAAGAATCTGACATGAATTGTCATTTTCATATCAGATTTTACTAAACTCGTTCATGAAATAACATTTCATGTCAGATCCTATATATAGATATCAGGCAAAACGATATTGTGTGAGTGTGGTTTATAAACTAGATTGCTGGCACACATTTCTGCTTGGGACAATATTTCGGGTCTATAGATTCAATTTTACTCCGCGGAAACAAAGTTCCTTATTTCTTTCTGTCTAATCATTAAGTAGTGTTAATGTTTACGTTTATTTAGAGACGATATGAGATACTGTGTTGAAGAAACTAATAAGAAAAAGTAAATGCAACTGTGGGTCAATCACAATTCATTTAGAGACATTTTGAACCCTCAGTCGTCATACGTGTTTATAAAGCTACTGTCCCAAATATTCGCTTGGTAAGCTAGCATATTAGCATTCAATTGAAACAAATGTTGTTTTTATATGTTTCATGTCATAAACGTGTTTACGCAAGGTTTTTTTTTATAGCGTAATAGAAAACTCTACTGTTTCCATTAACCCGACCGACCATAAAAAGTTAAAAATAAAAAAGTTAAGCCGACCTAACGACTCTATTTTTTTCGGAGATATTAGTGGAAACAAACAACTTTTTATTTTCGCCTCATTGGCATCGCTTGAAAATTTTATCATCGTTCATTAAATTAATTTTAATATGCCAATGAAAAGCCACATCATAAGACTAAAAACTTAGTTCTCTCAGCGCTATCAGAGCTTAAATTTGCGCCTTTATTTATTTATTTATTTATTTATTCTTTTTGTCATATTTTGAATATGTTTGAACTTAAATTGCACAGTACGTAGAACATTAATCATTTGAAAACTGATGGTCATTGCGCATATTTTGCTACAACATTTATTTTCGTAAACAATACTTAACAACATTGCCCCATTTTACTAAATGTATCATTTATTTTGTACATTTTGCATTAACTCGGAACTGAATAATTGTGACAATTTGTTCTTTGGAAAAGGTGAATAAATCTTTATGACCGTCCCCGGTGGCCGTATGGTTAGAGCGTCTGCCTCGGGAGCGGGAGGTCGTGGATTCGATCCCCGGCCACGACATACCAAAGTCGTAAAAATGATACTGTTAAAGCTCCCTTGCTTGGCGCTCAGCATGTAGGGGTAGTTGCAGGACTGGTTGGTCCGGTGTTGGTATAATGCCATATGTCTACGGCGTGATACTGCAGTGTGGCAGTACTATATCTGTCTCAAATGACTGAAATACTGTCAGTGGGACGTTAAACGCAACAAACAAACATAAATCCTTATGGAATAGAAGGCGTTCGATTACACTGCTGTTTTGCTCGAACAATCTATGACTTCCTGTAAAAATGTATAACATATTAATCTTTAATGATAATATGGCTAAATATTGGATATGGGCTAGAGTTCATCAACGGATTCTGTACAGAACGTCGCCTAGATAAGTACTGGCTTAAGATATAACCTACTGACAGCGACCTTAATAGAATATAACCAACATTTATATCACGTACTTAAAAAGAAAATATTTCTTCGGGAGAGTGTTTGAATATTTCAGATATAACGTTATAACGAAAAACATGTCAAGATAAGGCTGTGCGGTGACATTAAAATTTTGCTCATCTTTATCCCTTTCATGAAATATGCAAAGTCGTGTATCTAAATCTGGCGGCTCGTGTGAAAATTTAAAAAGTTTTACCCATGATAAATTGAACTAGTCTTTAGTTGACCTGGCGATGGTTGTGGGTGAGTGGCATTAAAATTACTTCGCGAGTACAGATGGTACAAATCGCGCTAGAATACGTTGTCCTTGAGTCCAAACTCCGGTGCATGTTGATTGGATCCGATTAATTCACTTTTACACTGAGTTACCACGTGACCATGATGCGAACCATGATGTTACTTTATTGAATACCATTTAGCCGAAACTCTGCTATATTTCAACTCACTGTGGCAGAGATCTGTGTGAGATTTCCTTACGTTGGAAATTTATGTCCATTTCAGTTTTAAAATGATGTGAAAGAATGATCTTCATTATATCCATCCCTTTATCACATGAGTGCTCGGAAATATTTATGACATCATGAATATTAATTTACTGAACATTAAATGGTTTATGAAACTATGGATTTTTTTTTCAAAAATATTTACAAACTGAGCTATACTACTGAATGAGGAAAACAGGGGAGACCCGGACCAGACAGCTTCTTTCAGGAGCTGTCTAATCAGGGTCTCCTCTGATAATGAGTAAAAATGAGTTTAAACGAAATAATGGATCAGAGATTTTTCACTACTAAGTTAAACTCATCTTGAACTCTTGATAAAATTTGAATTAGGTAACGTGATATCTTTCTTTTTACACCCTATATTAAAATGCAAAACGTATGCAAAATGTTTGTCGACGTATTTAGTATGATGCAAAACATTTAATTTAGTACCCCGCCTGTCAAAAACTTCGAATTGGTATGTCGTTATCCTCATGTAAACACATCATCAAACTTCAAAGAGGCGAGCAACATCAAAATCTAACTTACTCAATTCGTTTTTTTTTTTTTAGTTTTTTTTTTATGTGTGTGTAAAAGTATAATTGACGTTTTAAAATTGTAGCCGTCTTTGAAAACATATGGATTTTAGTTTTTGTCAAATTTAATCTGAAAACTTAAATAATAAAAACGTTTCTGCTGGAGATGAATTTTGCGGAGAACGCGAAATGTGGCACAGTTTATATCAGTCTACAAGGCGCCTGACTGGTGACTTTTTTTTAATTTAATTTTAGGAATGGCTTCGATCGGGGTGGCAGTTTATATCATTGACTTTATGAGATAGACGTATCCGTTGTTAAACGAGATCACGTCGTAGACAGGTGGCATGATACCACACCCAGACACATTATCCCGACACCGACATAACCTGTCCTGGAATTAAACTTACATGCTAAGCATCTACCAAGGGCACTTTGCAAATATCGTGTTAAACGACTTCCGTTTTCCGTGGCCAGGGGTCATTCAATGAACCCCTTGTGCCCACTCTCTTACACATCGGCTTACATTACATTCACCTCTGTGGTAGGCTCAGAAAGTAGTTCCAAATATATTACGTCATCCAGACCGTTGTTCAAATATCTAATTTGAAGGAGATTAGATAGGCTCCTTTAACTGTGAAATATATATAAATAGCACCACTGATCCTGATCGAAATGGTCATTAAAATTACAAATTATGAAAATAAAAAGCTGGCTTTAAATTACGATATCCGGCTGAATCTGTAAATATTTACATTTGCAGACGAGCGTTTGCGGATTGTTCCCATCGGCGAAGTAAGGCAGAAAATAATTCCGATAATAAAAACTGAAATTAATATTTTACACACGTTTTATGATGATTCAAAAAGTATTAATTCAATGTTTCTATACTTTTGATCCGTAAAATACACTTAAATCCGCGAAAAATGAGTGTTTTCTGTTTTGACAAGATTCTTGTCATTGAGCCCATTGCAGAGATGTTATTTGAGGAAAGAACGACAACTCAGCTTGGAGATTGCCTTGTGCCTTCACAATGAGGGATGACCGCGAAATTTTTCCATCTCCTTCTATTTCTATACGCAAAAAGTATAGTTTCGTAGTCAGCCACTTTTCCGTTTGAATAATGACGTGATTTAATTATCACAAATTTGCAATATTAGGAAAAAATGCTATTTTTTTAACAAAAGAGTGCTGAAAGTAGCTAAACCATTTCATATGAACATTTCCTTCACATGTATTACACGTCTTACACATGTCCTTCACATGTACTACACATGTATTACACATGTCCTCCACATGTACTACACATGTCTTACACATGCACCACAGATGACTTTCACATGTACTACACGTGTCATAGACATGTAATAATCATAAAAAAGCACAAATGCCTTCAATCCTTCGTGCTAATTTTGTGAATTCAAATAGCTATATGTGAGAAACACCTTTAACAATCCAATATTTCAAAGAAACACACACACACACACACACACACATTCCAGCCCTACGGGTCTCAATGTCTCTTTTCTTTACCTATCTTTCGTTGCTGTGAGACTGTTGTCCAGCCATTTTGTATCGGTTATCTTTTGTGCCTTGAACTTACGGAACTAAGTGCATAATTGATCACCATTTTCGGATATTTCAGTGACACGGTTTTGTTTCTTGAAAATACTGGTATCACAGGCCGTCCTTTACTGGTAGATTTACTCGTATATCGTTTCATAGTTTTAACGTTTCAAATAAAATATTTTGATTGAAAGTTGGGCCGAAAACATCATTAAACACCGGGTTAATAATTCACTCACGTTTAATCTGTACATAGACGTAACGTTCAAGAGCTTTGGGGAACCTTTTTTTTTTATGTATGCAATTAATGGTAATGACATTTTAGAAAATCAAATACAAACCGATTTTCATTTAAATGGTTGCTGTAGTAACGCTTATACAGTATACTTATATGAAAAGAACGGACGAAAAGAACATGCACTGTGACAAAGATGGAGCAGAGATGAATTTGATTTTACATGAATATATCCTCTGATTTATAACCTGAGAACTTCACTCATTTACAAATAGTTTACACATAGACCGTATATATAATTTCTTACTGCTACTTTTGAAGAAAAAAAAAACAGTGTTGATAAGATTAGCGATGTTCTAGAAAAAGTCATTTATAATCAGAAACATTTGTAAGGGATTAAGACAGTGCTGGTTCTGCCATCATCATTAATAATATATGTCTGAGTGGGTGTATGTATGGTTTATGTGTATGTATGGTTTATGTGTGTATGTATGGTTTATGTGTATATGTATGGTTTATGTGTGTATGTATGGTTTATGTGTATGTATGGTTTATGTGTGTATGTATGGTTTATGTGTGTATGTATGGTTTATGTGTATATGTATGGTTTATGTGTATATGTATGGTTTATGTGTATGTATGGTTTATGTGTATGTGTATGGTTTATGTGTGTATGTACGGTTTATGTGTATATGTATGGTTTATGTGTATATGTATGGTTTATGTGTATGTATGGTTTATGTGTGTATGTATGGTTTATGTGTATATGTATGGTTTATGTGTGTATGTATGGTTTATGTGTATATGTATGGTTTATGTGTATATGTATGTATATATCTTTGCATGTGTATAAATATACTGTGCATGCATGCTCGTATATTTACGGATATAAATACATACATGTATGATTATATGTGTGTTTATGTATATATATGTATGATTACGTGTATGTATGAACGTATATATGTGAATACAATTATTTTTTAGCTTTTGAAAACAGATATACAATCATCAAAATACAAGTACCATCGGGTTTTTCTCGTCAAATTATGTAGTATACTGTGTACAAGAACTGATAAACTTGACGTGTCATCTTTACTGTGTAATATGTAGTAGCCTTTAAACTTATGCCCTCTGTCAAAAGCATTGCTGCAATGTCTTGTATCTTTAGGTTGTTGTTGTATTGGAGTTACCGTCGCAGCGATAGTATTTCAATCATATACCGACGTCCAGCTAATTACAGGTGGAGGAAGACCCCGAGTACACAGAGGTGCCCGGGTAGAACCACCGACCTACCGCAAGCCAGCTGGAAGGCTTCCTCACATGAAAAATCCGAAGTCCCTACCGGGATTCGAACCCACAGCGGTGAGGGGCTGAGAGATTTGTAGTCCACGACTGTAACCGCTCGGCCACGGCGGCCCCTGTATCTTTAGGGATGAGTATGACAAAATCCCTCGTCTCTTCTCCACCTCTCTCTCTCTCTCTCTCTCTCTCTCTCTCTCTCTAAAAGGCTATCTCTCTCACATGCCCTTTGTATTTTCGTGAAACTATGGTATATTCAATAAGGATTTATCACCCCATAATAAGGCATTATAATTCCTTTATAAATGCATTTGCTAGGTCGTATAAGCCGTAATTCATAATCCAGTCTGTTGATGAATATGTTCTTATGTTATATACTCGTTTCAAATATAAAATCAGAATAATAATGTTTCACACATGTAACTTATGTTTGTATTATGCATTATATAAGATAACGAGCCGTGTATTCTTAAGTCTAACAATATACTCAAGTTTTGTTCTGCAAAGTGATAAGACACAATAAGGGTAAAGATAAACTCAAATTTGTAGATTTCAAAAAGTTTTTTTTTTTATCTGATATTTTGTTTTTTTTTTTCAAAACTGTTAAGTGCGTGTGTACGAGTGTGTGTGTATTATCATCATCATTATTATTATCATCATTATTATTATTATCATCATCATTATTATCATCATCATTATTATCACCATCATCATCATTATTATTATCATCATTATTATCATCATCATTATTATTATCATCATCATCATTATTATCATCATCATTATTATCATCATCATTTTTATCATCATCATTATTATTATCATCATTTTTATCATCATCATTATTATTATCATCATTATTATTATCATCATTATATTATCATCATCATTATTATTATCATCATTATTATTATCATCATTATTATCATCATCATTATTATTATCATCATCATTATTATCATCATCATTTTATATTTACTTATTGCATGCATAGTTATTTCTGAATTAAACCATTTTTGTTTATCAGTTTTAGCTAGTGATATATACCTGCAAGTAATTATGTTTACATATGACCTGCAGTAGCAGTTGAGTCTAACAACGCTTTTTTGACATGCCGTTCACGGGTCGCATTAACACGTTTCCATATATGTTTGCTTGCTTGTTGGGTATAACGTCCCAATGTCAGTATTTCAGTCATTTTGAGACTGTCTTTCCAAAATATGTACCACTAAAAAAGATAATTTCATAATATCAGAGCAGTGTTAAATTGATATGAAACGTATTAAAAATCAAAGGAAGGTAATAACCTACTTTATGTTTAATTGAAATTTGAAGCTTGTACTACTCGTAGTATACAATATTAATTATGAATAAATTTATGTACTAAATGTGAGTTATATTTTCAAGAACGGTCACGGATTAGTTTTTACCTAGTGGGCTTTTTTTCTCAATACCCTTCTATTGAAATGGGTGTGGTGAAATTAATTCTTATCAGGCATCCATTTACGATTCATTCATAAAAATAGATCGCACGCTGGCAGGATGATAAAACGTTTTAGAATATAGTTCTATACATTTTTGTTGTCGTCACGGATTGGACTGTAATCGCGAAAAGATGAACTTTAATTCAGTCTCGAACCTCGTTCATAGAGGACTGTGGCGTTTTATCGTTTATATCGTATACAGGTCAATGACCCTTTCCTGATGTCGTCGTATTAAGGAATTCCATCCATCATTAAATTACAATCATGGTCCTTCAAATGTTTTACAAATTTCTGTAAGTTACAGCAGAAATTAAATATTTTTAAACAAGTCAAATGCTTAAATTAAAAGAGTTCAGTGCAGATGCAAGCATCCATCGACTTGGAATTTTAGGCTATGAAGTCTATAAAGGCTTACAGTTACTATGGAATTTCCAAGATACTTGATGGAAATTCAGTCTTGAATTTCCTCTTTGGCCCTATCTAACCGATATGCACGTGAAGTTAAATTTAGAAGTTGGTTTTGCATTTTAGACGTCGAATACGTCTGTCAGACTGTTATTGTTTAAGAACTCTTTTGAAGTCGGATATGTAGGTCAGACTGAGTCTACTAGTTAAGAGGTGCATCACAGTCTGTTCTTACTAGTCTTTTCATCGAAAGCTTGTAAGCTTAAGCCTAGGCTTATCAGACTAAATACTTTGCATCTTAAGATCTTAACCTTTTGATTGAGAATGTTATCGACTGAAATTACCAGAATTTACAACGAAGTAGCGAGAGCATTTTCGCCTGATTTTCTAGTCCAAACACCTGAATGATGCTTACGCCGGCACCTGAACTAACCAGTTAGCCATAAGAATTGACGCTTTCCGGGCTGTGCTCTAAAAGGTTAGGTGAGCTTATCAGATCTTCTGATGAAAGATTGAGAGCATTTTTACCAGAGCATTCTAGGTCAAACACCTCAGAGATGTGTGCGCTCCCTTCGGAGTTTATCAGTGCTTTACTGAAATATGAAGTGCGTTACCGACTGAGATTTCTAGATCCTAGCACGATATCACGAGAACATATCAGGCTTTACAACAACAGGTTGTAATACTTTTGCATTTTCAGGCTTTACAGCGAAAGATTCAGTTACCTTGTTTAACACTGAAAGGTTGAGTGTTCTTCAGACTGACATAGCTTACAAAACTTTACTCCTTGCTGCGGAAGATTGGATGACCTGTCATCTGAACTTACCAGGTCACTGTTATCTCGAAATTACTTGAGTATAATCTATGGCTAAAATTTGTGTTTTATACTCAAATACCTACTGAAACAATGGATTTTTGGGAAAGCACTTGGATTGCTTTACTTGCATGGAATAGCATATATTTGAATGAACGGAAGTAGTTTCCGTGAGTTTTTACCAGTCTTAGCAATTATTTTGCTTATAAAATTACTTAAGGCTTTTTGGACACATTTTACAAGTTAACATGAATAAACAGACATGTGTTCCACGTTCAGTACCTCAATGTTATTTTCTTTGACTAGTTTAGACGTATAGTTATAGATATATAGGAATATAAAGACGTCATTAAATCTAGCCTTATCCCCGCTGTATTCTAAAATGTTAATATACCTTATCATAATTATGATTTACATCTTCAACGTTTTCTCAGTTCTGACTATCTAAGCCTGCTTCGCGCATGCGCTTTGCAGTCTAAACGGATAAAAATAGCGAAGTGACGGTGATGTTCTGTCTCGTAATGGCCGCAAATAAATGATACAGCTGTAATTAAGTTGATAGTGAAGATATGATCATTACAAACACGATTATACCGATAATAATGAGGATGATGTGTTGTTGTTGTCCTGCATTAGAAAATTAGATTAGATCGTAACGGTCGATCATCCATGTCAATGATGAAATGTTTCAAAGTGTATTAGTATGGGACATGTCAGTGCACTTTGGGGTTCAATTTCACAGGTGACTTCAAAGTGCGCTAGAGCGACCGCACTTGGGGTCAGACACCATAGTGCGTAACGCACTTTTAAGTCAGATTACAAAGAGCGTTCCCACAGGGCATAGTTTTAGTCTGTGCATGAAAATCATACTAAGGTACCATTATTATTTTCGAGACACGGGGCCAGGTCTTACATCGAAAGATTTAGTGTTTGTTGTCTGAGCTCTACAGACTCAAATTCAATCAACATACTTAAGCGCTAAATTAAACTTAAATAAACGCATCCTAACAGTCCTGTTTTATGAAAATGAAAAAAATCAACTACATAACTAAACTGATACGAATTTATTACCTTAATACAAAACGATATATGTTAAGAAATGAAATATCTGTGTCTTCTTGAGTTCTTAGTAGAGAAATAAAAAAAAAAGGATAAAATTTTCTTCTTAGTGTTTTAGTATTGGTAAGCGCTAAGGAATTCACACACACACACACACACACACACACACACACACACACCTGAGATAATCAGGTCTTACAACGAAAGTTTCTAAGCTTACCAGAGTACCGACGATAGTTTCTAAGCTTACTAGGCCTTACAACGAAAACCTTACAGCGTAAGTTTCTGAGCTTACCAAGTTTAAACTTTATTTATTTTACATCGTTTACGAAACAAGTTCTTACAACTTATATTAATCACTCTCGATGGCTCCTGTGGCGGCGTATGTGGTGGAAACCGGAGAGTCCGGAGAAAACCCACTTGTCTCGACGGGCGACCACTGTACCCTCTCACGTACGTAACAAGGAATCGAACCCGGGACGCATTGGTGAGAAACAAAGCGCGTTACCACTACCAGGTCTTACAACGAACGTTTTTGAGCTTTTCAGGCCTTAAAAGAAAGTTCCGGTGTACGACCGAAAGAACTAATCTGATCTTACAAAGAAAGTTTCTAAACTTACAAGATTACTAACGATAGTTTCTGAGATTAGTAGGCCTTACAAAGAAAGTTTCGATGTGCTACCGAAAGAGCTTATCCGGTCTTAAGACGAAATTTCTGAGTTAACTAGGCTTCGTTGTGCTACCGACATAGATTATTAATCAGGGCTTACAACGAAATGTTTAATGTTTCCACCTGAGCTTATGAAAAGTATGGTGCGCATCCGCTTTCATATCTTACCAGGCTATTTTACTTAAAGATTGAGTGCGCTACCACCTGAGATTCGTGAATGAAGTATTTTTTGTTCCAGTTTTCAAAGGTGATGTTTAAATTCACCCATGAGCAGAACTGTTTGTTCCGTAAATAGCTTTGAAATGCATCTTTTTTACAACGTTACACCTCTGTAAGACAGAAACTTATCATTTAATTACTTTTGCATATGAATATCAACCCTACCTAGGCTATATGTTCACAAGTACTTCAAAACATAAATCAAATTATGATAAAATTGCATATCATTATTCAGCTGGTTTGATATGATAGTCTGGGAGTTTTTCAGACTTCTTTTCATAAATATATACAAATATTGCGTCTCAAATATGAAAATATGTACAAATTGGAAAACGAAAAATATATTTTTTTAAAAAATTTATGAAATTGTGTGAAAGAAAAATAGTGGTGTAGAGAAACAAATAGGGAAAAAGAGAGGGGGGGGGGGAGATGTAAAATATTAAATATTAATTGCGACCCGAAAGTTGCGCCCTGTCTTTTGAATGAATATGATTACTTGTATAAAATATCCGTTAATGTAAACTTTCAGAGACTAGCTCATACAAATTTATGGTTCGTGGCCTGATGTGTAATTGTAATATGTTCAGGCCTCATTTATGAATACATTAATGAAATGAGAGAAATAAAAATTTAATAAATTTCTAATTCAATTACACTGTATTTGTCTTGTGTAGGCAAGGTCTTGAAATATACGAAAACTAAAATAGTATTGGTGTGACGTTAAGTCCAAACAAATCAAAGATATCAAGATGTTTCTGTATTACCTATTTCTATGTGTGTGTGTGTGTGTGTGTGTGTGTGTGTGTGTCGATCCAAATTAAGGATATTAAATCAAAGTTATATAGTTCATGAACTACTCACAATTTCACAATATCAAAAATAATTTCTGATCTTATCAAAAAAAAAAATAGATCTATGTATTTCATACTAAAAATAACTATCCGGATAAGCAATTATTTGGACTTTGTTTACTTTCATATTTTAAAAACCAAAAATACAATGCCAAAAATTTCTTAAACAATTCAATCTTTTTTTCAATATTTCGGCAATGATTTGCCTTCTCGATAAAAATCGATAAAACTTTTAATACTTTCGATCTGCTTTTTTTTTTCTTTCTATTTACTTTGCATCTCAAGTATACTCGGAACTTTCAACAGATTTTTTTTCCGCTTCAAAAGGGTTTTTCAGATTGATTTTTTTTTTCTCAAAATAATAAATGTAGGTTCCCTGTTGTTTTTTTTTTTGTTGTTTTTTTACACAACACATATCAAATATGGCCTGAAAACCGTTAATTGTTTTATTTCTCATAAAATTCGCATGCAATTTTGAAAACCGATATCTTATATTCTGCCATAATAATGACGAACATATTAATTCTTTGAAATATTTTTCAACAAAGTTATAAAAGTCTGCAAAAAATATATTTCTAAAAAAAAGAAAAATATAAATACTCACATTTGTCTGTGGATACTTTTTCGCGTTATAGTATCTTTAATACCTAAAAGAAACTTTGCAATGTATTTTATGAAGATCTTGATAAACACAAAAATGAATGCAGGGTGTTCTATATCCTTGCACAGAGTAGCTCGCCCTTTTTTTCAATTCCGGCAAGAAGGTCCCTTCAAACAGATTTTCATCCATTCACTTCAATGGGGACACGGTCCAATGCGGCGATGATTTTCCAAAGCTATTTTCGAATTGAATGAAAGTGTTAAATATCGTCACCAAGATAATATGCTGTGGTTTATCATCACGAAATACGTAATACAAATCAAAGAAAAAAAAAACGCGTTCAGTGGGCGTTGGCAAAATTGCATTCTGTCAAAATGAGAGTGTGATGCATGTAATCACTCTCTCTCTCTCTCTCTCTCTCTCTCTGAGATTTATTTTAGTGAAATATTACCAAAACATATATGTGTTCAATAATAAAGCTGAGGCAATAGATTTCGTCTGTAAAGGAGATGAGAGTCAAATGCCGCCCTGCGTTTTTGTTTAAATCATTTAGAAACATTACCGCACTCAAATAGGCGTCCAAACAAAATTTTTAAATTGTTTTATTGAACATTGGCGACCCAGGTCGTATGTTTAAAGCTTAAAAAGCTAAACTCTCTTCACATTTGACCTCGATCTCACTACGCTCGTCAAGCGTGGCCGAATAAGCTGAAGAAGCGACGGATGGACTGCGATCTTGAATGGGCGTTTTTGAGTCAGTAAGAACGTAGAAAGCGCGTACTTGATGCAAGCACGCTGAAAAAGAATGCAGTACAGGCCAATTTTGGACACATCAGAGACTGGACAGGCGTAGAACACACGCAAAAAGCGCTTTACGTGAATTTTATGTGAATGCTAGGTATTGCTTTGCTGCTTCCAGATATAACAATAATATTTTGTTGTTATCAGTTATATGTATTCTTATCCCATGTTTAAATATTTCTCACTCCTGTCGGATATAGCTTTTTCACCTCTTTTCATAATTTTCTTATTTTTTTTTTCTACATTAATCTACTTTCTTAATGTTATATTAAAATAAACCAATTTATAAGCTGTAAATTACCCCAGAACGGAAGAAGATCTCTATAAGCTTCCCATGCTTTCGATCTAATTCTTACTTATATGTATTGGATATGCAATTGTATATACATGTATTTCTTGAATAAAAATATGTTTAAACTAAATATCGAATTTTCGCAGTGCGAGAGATGGAATGAAGTATACTTGCATGACGAAATTAGGACTATCAACGCTGACAGAAAATTATAATAAAATTGGCAGCGCTTTCACTACAGTCGGCTATATATTTGCGTGGTGCTCGGAACTCTGACTGAGACCTGAGAAGTAGGCCAGACAATAACAAGGAAGGGACGAAACTACTATCTCATATTCTTTTGAATTTCTTCTCATTTATCTCCCTTTATAGTAGACAAATATTGTGTCAAGACTAGTACTAACTCATTATTATCGTCAATAATATTATTGATGAGTTTTAAAAGATTGTAGTGAACTATTTGTCGTATTCTATTTTTGTTATGATTATTTCGTTCATTATTAATACTGATTTTATTTTATCGTTATCACCAAGACATTTTCATTATCCTTAACAATAAATATTATTTATATTTTATTTATATTTTTATTTATTTGTTTTATTGTGCATGAAACTCCTTATTGTTATATATTAACAGTCTAAGTGAAGCAACGCTGTAGTTACAAACTACGCGGGCGACCTCGCCGCCGAATTGTATCCGACAAAATCCTTTATCATATAAACCCATCGGAATAAAACAGTTGAACAAGAAAACAATAATCAATATTGTGAACCACCCTAACCATGTATATATCTATAAAATACTGAGATAGTCAGCAATTAGCAAAATAAATATGGAGATATATTTTACCTTGCAATTCTTTGGAAGCGGGAAATAGAGAGGCGGTGAGCCGTTTCTTTACGCTCGTAAAAAATTAATTTGCTGAATTGAATTAATAAACCGAAAGGTCGGAAAGAAAAACCTGTTGAGAGTTTGTCCCTAAACAACCTGCGCTATTCTAATTAATAGCGCTCCTTATTTAAAAACTTGAGTCCGGTTCACCTCAGCTCTGTTTGTGAAAATTATGCATTGTTTTTCTGAAAATTCTGAATAAAAAATCGACTCGACTTCCCTTATTCGTACATGGGAGATAACTGCGTGGAGATTTGCCAGTCGTTGTCGGAAAATACCGAAAGTGAGCGGACAATTACATTTATTTACGATGATGTAGTGGGCGGGGCAATGGGCGGAGCTTATTTATCAACATTGCAAACGTGTAAACCTGGATTAAGCTGAGCCGAAACATGATGGTCGGACAATGTAAAGTTGCGAGCGTTAAAGTAAGAAGGCGTTTTGTAGTTTATCAAAATGCATTTTGTTGAAATACGTATTTACAATGTTGCATCGGCAAATTCAGTCCAAGAATGTATCTCTGGAGTTTAAATACTAAGAAATTCAAATGAATTGTGTATTTTGTTGGAAAATAAACTGTTCAACTCAGATCAACAATGCTGAATTTTCGGCAACGAATAGCCTCTATAGTATACAAGTATATACATTTCCTAAGCATATTTTTCACTCCGTACTTCCGTATATGCAGTTTGATTTCTGGCTCAACATCTGATTAATAACATATCTATTCTCTTTCATCGCAGAAACACAAAAATGTATGCAGCCCAAGAACATATTAGAGTAATTTGATATTTGTGGGGATAATAAGTAGATCTTGCTATGAGAAGCGTCATTATAGTTTTATGGTCAATAAACAGTTGCATGATTGGTGCTTGTTACTGTATAAGAAAGACTGAGTGAGATGATTTTGTAGAAAGCCATCGTTATAAGTTTGATTGTATTCTTTGACTCTCCATTTTACGGCTGTGTATTCGTCTGAGCAATTTTCATAAAATGCTCATATTAAAACAAGAATAATCAATTCCTGTAATTCAAACCTTGAGACATGCCAAACTATCGTAGACCTCTTCTATTTCACATTCTTTGCAATCTATTATTTCGAAACATTCAAGACACATACATGAAACGTTCAGTCCACAATGATTTTATCAGTCTGAGGAAAAAGAATATTTATATGTATGAAAAACTAAATATTAGAGCTGTAACGAATACACCAGGTAGCGAATGGGAATTTTTTTTGAATTCACTCTGGTATAATGCAGAAATAAAAGACAAACTGAATTCAGGTTGCACATATTTTGACGTGATTCAGTGGTCGCTATCTCCTCAACCATAAACTGTTTTCCCAATGATCATTGAATAAAAGTGAACAAATTGTTTGAGAAAATAGAAATAAGAGACTGGACTGTACTGTACGAAGCATGTGTAAGAGTACACTGAAGTTGATACATTTACAACACCTGGCTAAAAGAAACTAGCAAGCAGTCAAGCTTTTGATTTCTCAGACACTGATTAATAAGTTATTTGCATCATCAATTTATCAGTTGTTAACTGTCTTGTTGTAAATATTTGGTTATGTGCCTCGCGAATAACAAATACGTATTCGAATGCTGGCAATATTCAGTGCACCGAATACCCGAGTGTATCGTTACACCTCTACTAAATATTGCGGTTGTTATCTTTGTCTTGGACGAAATAATACCGACATTACATATCAAAGTGCTGATAATTTTGGTGATATTTAAGTGTTACCACACCGCAGTATCACGCCGTAGACATGTAGCATACTGTCACATTGTAGCAACGTTAAATGTTGCAACGACGTTAAATGTCGAAAGGCTGACGCTAAATGTCGCAAAAAAAAATGCACTGCCGCTATATGTCGCAACATCAATGTTAAATGTCGCACTTTTTCAAAAGCACAAAAGCATGATTCAAATCAGTGGCGGACATAGCTGATTTAGAGGTGTCCGAGTGACACATTTTTTTCTGGAGGTCCGGGGTCCTCCCCCTGAAATTTTTTAATATGGACATGCGAATTTGCGGTGTTTGGCGTGTGTTTCGGAGTATTTAGTAAATGTTGCATTGGCAGTACAATATAGGAAAACACAAGGTTGCACGGAAACGTTGAAATTTTATTGCATATTAGTATGGCATTACGGCACTTAGAATTTCATGTTCATGGCACAATGTAGGAAAAACATTGACAACACGGAGAAAAAAAATATTGCTATTACTTCAACGTTTCGGCTAACGCCTTCATCGGGATAATAATAACTTTTTAGCTCACCTGAGCACATGTGCTCAGGATGAGCTGTTAGGATCGATAAATGTCCGTCCGTCGTCCA
>CM037788.1:53157005-53171691 GCA_021229015.1 Solen grandis
AAATCTAAAAATATTTTATAGAAAGTATATGAACAAAAGTTTTAGTCTGTGAAGAGATCTTTCCATTGGTGTTTAGTTTTTGAAGATCGGACTTCATTTGATCAAATGACCACAGTCCAAAGTTTGATCCTCTTATCAAACAATTGTATATCCATACTTTTCCTCTTTTTCCCTGCTCCTGACTTTATTTTTTGTTCAATCTTCATTATTATTTCACTGTTTATGCATTTTTATAAAACAAATAAATTCATAGAAAAAAAAATCAAGCATAATATGCAAAGGTCAAGGTCATATACCAATTATTATTATTTTTATTGGCATAAAATACCTCAAAATCTAAAAATATTTTATAGAATGTATATGAACAAAAGTTTTAGTCTGTGAAGAGATCTTTTCATTGGTGTTTGGATTTTGAAGATCGGACTTTATTTGATCAAATGACCACAGTCCAAAATTTGATCCTCTTATCAAACAATTGTATATCCATATGTTTCCTCTTTTTTGCTGCTCCTGACTTTATTTTTTGTTCAATCTTCATTATTATTTCACTGTTTATGCATTTTTATAAAACAAATAAAATCATAGAAAAAAGCAAGCATAATATGTCAAGGTCATATACCAATTATTGTCATTTTTATTTGCACAAAAAAGCCCCAAATCTAAAACGATCTAATATGATACGTTTCAATTTCTGTTGCTTAAAAAAGTGATTGAATTGCGAAAACCGATGATATCGCAATTCTGATTGCGATTCTAGTTAGGTTTTCGCATCGCTTGCGAAAACCTATTGTTCTTCTTCTGTTTTATTTTTTTTTTTTTTTTTTTTTTTATTATTATTTTTCCGTCTCTTTTTTGTGAACGGCATATCAACAAGATAGGAAACAATCACAGTTCTGATTTTTTTACCAGTTTTGTCCTAGAATCTGAATTTGATCCTAACGTCGAGAAAATTTTCATTTTTGTCTTAATTTTGCCGCTAGGGGGCGTTTTGTAAAAGTGACTAAGGGCTAATAACTCTGTTATTTGAAGTCCGATTGAAATGCGGTTTTTTGCATTGCGTTCCTTGTCAGTTACTTAATAAAATATGATAGTTTTCAAAAAGTTGCGTATATATAACTTTCGTGCTACAGGAGGTTGAATGTTCGAATCTCGAAAAAACTGTGAAATGAGGGTAGGTCTGCGAAAAATTTATCCACGTCTTTCAGGAATGAGATAGGAGAATTTTGTTTGTTGCATATGATTCGCAAGACATATACGCACAAAATATATGGTGTGGCGATTTTTAGAAATGCATGGTTTCACCACAGTACGCGGTCAAACATAACCAATATTTTCGAAAAATCAACATTTTAAAAGCATGACTTTTAAGGTTATTTGCAGCTCCTGACTTTATTTTTTATTCAATCTTCATCATTTTTTCACTGTTAATGCAGTTTTATAAGAAAAATAACACCATAGAAAATAAATTACCCATAATATGCAAAGGTCAAGGTCATATACCAATTAGTATTATTTATATCGGCATAAAATAGCTCCAAATCTAAAAATATTTTATAGAAAGTATATGAACAAAAGTTTTAGGCTGTGAAGAGATCTTTCCATTGGTGTTTAGTTTTTGAAGATCGGACTTCATTTGATCAAATGACCACAGTCCAAAGTTTGATCCTCTTATCAAACAATTGTATATCCATATGTTTCCTCTTTTTTGCTGCTCCTGACTTTATTTTTTGTTCAATCTTCATCATTATTTCACTGTTTATGCATTTTTATAAAACAAATAAAATCATAGAAAAAAAATCAAGCATAATATGCAAAGGTCAAGGTCATATACCAATTAGTATTATTTATATCGGCATAAAATAGCTCCAAATCTAAAAATATTTTATAGAAAGTATATGAACAAAAGTTTTAGTCTGTGAAGAGTTCTTTCCATTGGTGTTTAGTTTTTGAAGATCGGACTTCATTTGATCAAATGACCACAGTCCAAAGTTTGATCCTCTTATCAAACAATTGAATATCCTTATGTTTCCTCTTTTTTGCTTCTCCTGACTTTATTTTTTGTTCAATCTTCATCATTATTTCACTGTTTATGCATTTTTATAAAACAAATAAAATCATAGAAAAAAAATCAAGCATAATATGCAAAGGTCAAGGTCATATACCAATTAGTATTATTTATATCGGCATAAAATAGCTCCAAATCTAAAAATTTTTTATAGAAAGTATATGAACAAAAGTTTTAGTTTGTGAAGAGATCTTTCCATTGGTGTTTAGGTTTTGAAGATCGGACTTCATTTGATCAAATGACCACAGTCCAAAGTTTGATCCTCTTAAAAAACAATTGAATATCCACATGTTTCCTCTTTTTTGCTGCTCCTGACTTTATTTTTTGTTCAATCTTCATCATTATTTCACTGTTTATGCAGTTTTATAAAACAAATAAAATCATAGAAAAAAATCAAGCATAATATACAAAGGTCAAGGTCATATACCAATTATTATTATTTATATCGGCATAAAATAGCTCCAAATCTAAAAATATTTTATAGAAAGTATATGAACAAAAGTTTTAGTCATTATTGGAAATTGTGGCTGAGTCGAAATAAAGTGTTCAAGTTGATTAGGTTAAAAGCGAAAACCGAGATACCGCTTGCGGTTCTAGTTAGGTTTTCGCATCGCTTGCGAAAACCTATTGTTCTTCTTCTGTTTTATTTTTTTTTTTTTTATTATTATTTTTCCGTCTCTTTTTTGTGAACGGCATATCAACAAGATAGGAAATAGTCACAGTTCTGATTTTTTTACCAGTTATGTCCAAGGATCTGAATTTGATCCTAACGTCGAGAAAATTTTCATTTTTGTCTTAATTTTGCCGGTAGGGGGCGTTTTGTAAAAGTGACTAAGGGCTAATAACTCTGTTATTTGAAGTCCGATTGAAATGCGGTTTTTTGCATTGCGTTCCTTGTCAGTTACTTAATAAAATATGATAGTTTTCAAAAAGTTGCGTATATATAACTTTCGTGCTACAGGAGGTTGAATGTTCGAATCTCGAAAAAACTGTGAAATGAGGGTAGGTCTGCGAAAAATTTATCCACGTCTTTCAGGAATGAGATAGGAGAATTTTGTTTGTTGCATATGATTTGCAAGACATATACGCACAAAATATATGGTGTGGCGATTTTGAGAAATGCATGGTTTGTCCACAGTACGCGGTCAAACATAACCAATATTTTCGAAAAATCAACATTTTAAAAGCATGACTTTTAAGGTTATTTGCAGCTCCTGACTTTATTTTTTATTCAATCTTCATCATTTTTTCACTGTTAATGCAGTTTTATAAAAACAATAAAACCATAGAAAAAAAATTACCCATAATATGCAAAGGTCAAGGTCATATACCAATTAGTATTATTTATATCGGCATAAAATAGCTCCAAATCTAAAAATATTTTATAGAAAGTATATGAACAAAAGTTTTAGTCTGTGAAGAGATCTTTCCATTGGTGTTTAGTTTTTGAAGATCGGACTTCATTTGATCAAATGACCACAGTCCAAAGTTTGATCCTCTTATCAAACAATTGTATATCCATACTTTTCCTCTTTTTCCCTGCTCCTGACTTTATTTTTTGTTCAATCTTCATTATTATTTCACTGTTTATGCATTTTTATAAAACAAATAAAATCATAGAAAAAAGCAAGCATAATATGTCAAGGTCATATACCAATTATTGTCATTTTTATTTGCACAAAAAAGCCCCAAATCTAAAACGATCTAATATGATACGTTTCAATTTCTGTTGCTTAAAAAAGTGATTGAATTGCGAAAACCGATGATATCGCAATTCTGATTGCGATTCTAGTTAGGTTTTCGCATCGCTTGCGAAAACCTATTGTTCTTCTTCTGTTTTATTTTTTTTTTTTTTTTTTTTTTTTATTATTATTTTTCCGTCTCTTTTTTGTGAACGGCATATCAACAAGATAGGAAACAATCACAGTTCTGATTTTTTTACCAGTTTTGTCCTAGGATCTGAATTTGATCCTAACGTCGAGAATATTTTCATTTTTGTCTTAATTTTGCCGCTAGGGGGCGTTTTGTAAAAGTGACTAAGGGCTAATAACTCTGTTATTTGAAGTCCGATTGAAATGCGGTTTTTTGCATTGCGTTCCTTGTCAGTTACTTAATAAAATATGATAGTTTTCAAAAAGTTGCGTATATATAACTTTCGTGCTACAGGAGGTTGAATGTTCGAATCTCGAAAAAACTGTGAAATGAGGGTAGGTCTGCGAAAAATTTATCCACGTCTTTCAGGAATGAGATAGGAGAATTTTGTTTGTTGCATATGATTCGCAAGACATATACGCACAAAATATATGGTGTGGCGATTTTAGAAATGCATGGTTTCCACAGTACGCGGTCAAACATAACCAATATTTTCGAAAAATCAACATTTTAAAAGCATGACTTTTAAGGTTATTTGCAGCTCCTGACTTTATTTTTTATTCAATCTTCATCATTTTTTCACTGTTAATGCAGTTTTATAAGAAAAATAAACCATAGAAAAAAATTACCCATAATATGCAAAGGTCAAGGTCATATACCAATTAGTATTATTTATATCGGCATAAAATAGCTCCAAATCTAAAAATATTTTATAGAAAGTATATGAACAAAAGTTTTAGGCTGTGAAGAGATCTTTCCATTGGTGTTTAGTTTTTGAAGATCGGACTTCATTTGATCAAATGACCACAGTCCAAAGTTTGATCCTCTTATCAAACAATTGTATATCCATATGTTTCCTCTTTTTTGCTGCTCCTGACTTTATTTTTTGTTCAATCTTCATCATTATTTCACTGTTTATGCATTTTTATAAAACAAATAAAATCATAGAAAAAAAATCAAGCATAATATGCAAAGGTCAAGGTCATATACCAATTAGTATTATTTATATCGGCATAAAATAGCTCCAAATCTAAAATATTTTATAGAAAGTTATGAACAAAAGTTTTAGTCTGTGAAGAGTTCTTTCCATTGGTGTTTAG
The DNA here is from genome assembly GCA_021229015.1 of Solen grandis. Classification (NCBI taxonomy): domain Eukaryota; kingdom Metazoa; phylum Mollusca; class Bivalvia; order Adapedonta; family Solenidae; genus Solen; species Solen grandis. Next base: position 53,162,043 of record CM037788.1, read on the forward strand.
TTTTTGAAGATCGGACTTCATTTGATCAAATGACCACAGTCCAAAGTTTGATCCTCTTATCAAACAATTGAATATCCTTATGTTTCCTCTTTTTTGCTTCTCCTGACTTTATTTTTTGTTCAATCTTCATCATTATTTCACTGTTTATGCATTTTTATAAAACAAATAAAAATCATAGAAAAAAATCAAGCATAATATGCAAAGGTCAAGGTCATATACCAATTAGTATTATTTATATCGGCATAAAATAGCTCCAAATCTAAAAATATTTTTATAGAAAGTATATGAACAAAAGTTTTAGGCTGTGAAGAGATCTTTCCATTGGTGTTTAGTTTTTGAAGATTGGACTTCATTTGATCAAATGACCACAGTCCAAAATTTGATCCTCTTATCAAACAATTGTATATCCATATCTTTTTTGCTGCTCCTGACTTTATTTTTTGTTCAATCTTCATCATTATTTCACTGTTTATGCATTTTTTATAAAACAAATAAAATCATAGAAAAAAAATCAAGCATAATATGCAAAGGTCAAGGTCATATACGAAATTAGTAATATTTATATCGGCATAATATAGCTCCAAATCTAAAAATATTTTATAGAAAGTATATGAACAAAAGTTTTAGTCTGTGAAGAGTTCTTTCCATTGGTGTTTAGTTTTTGAAGATCGGACTTCATTTGATCAAATGACCACAGTCCAAAGTTTGATCCTTATCAAACAATTGAATATCCATATGTTTCCTCTTTTTTTGCTTCTCCTGACTTTATTTTTTGTTCAATCTTCATCATTATTTCACTGTTTATGCATATTTGTAAAACAAATAAAATCATTAAAAAAAAAAATCAAGCATAATATGCAAAGGTCAAGGTCATATACAATTAGTATTATTTATATCGGCATAAAATAGCTCCAAATCTAAAAATATTTTATAGAAAGTATATGAACAAAAGTTTTAGTTTGTGAAGAGATCTTTCCAATGGTGTTTAGGTTTTGAAGATCGGACTTCATTTGATCAAATGACCACAGTCCAAAGTTTGATCCTCTTATAAAACAATTGAATATCCACATGTTTCCTCTTTTTTGCTGCTCCTGACTTTATTTTTTGTTCAATCTTCATCATTATTTCACTATTTATGCAGTTTTATAAAACAAATAAAATCATAGAAAAAAAATCAAGCATAATATACAAGGTCAAGGTCATATACCAATTATTATTATTTATATCGCATAAAATAGCTCCAAATCTAAAAATATTTTATAGAAAGTATATGAACAAAAGTTTTAGTCATTATTGGAAATTGTGGCTGAGTCGAAATAAAGTGTTCAAGTTGATTAGGTTAAAAGCGAAAACCGAGATACCGCTTGCGTTCTAGTTTTTATTATTATTTTTCCGTCTCTTTGTTGTGAACGGCATATCAACAAGATAGGAAACAGTCACAGTTTCTGATTTTTTTACCAGTTTTGTCCTAGGATTTGAATTTGATCCTAACGTCGAGAAAATTTTCATTTTTGTCTTAATTTTTGCCGCTAGGGGGCGTTTTGTAAAAGTGACTAAGGGCTAATAACTCTGTTATTTGAAGTCCGATTGAAATGCGGTTTTTTGCATTGCGTTCCTTGTCAGTTACTTAATAAATATGATAGTTTTCAAAAAGTTGCGTATATATAACTTTCGTGCTACAGGAAGTTGAATGTTCGAATCTCGAAAAAAACTGTGAAATGAGGGTAGGTCTGCGAAAAATTTATCCACGTCTTTCAGGAATGAGATAGGAGAATTTTGTTTGTTGCATATGATTCGCAAGACATATACGCACAAAATATATGGTGTGGCGATTTTGAGAAATGCATGGTTTGTCCACAGTACGCGGTCAAACATAACCAATATTTTCGAAAAATCAACATTTTAAAAGCATGACTTTTAAGGTTATTTGCAGCTCCTGACTTTATTTTTTATTCAATCTTCATCATTTTTTCACTGTTAATGTAGTTTTATAAAAGAAAAAAAACCATAGAAAAAAAATTACCCATAATATGCAAAGGTCAAGGTCATATACCAATTAGTATTATTTATATCGGCATAAAATAACTCCAAATCTAAAAATATTTTATAGAAAGTATATGAACAAAAGTTTTAGTCTGTGAAGAGTTCTTTCCATTGGTGTTTAGTTTTTGAAGATCGGACTTCATTTGATCAAATGACCACAGTCCAAAGTTTGATCCTCTTATCAAACAATTGAATATCCATATGTTTCCTTTGCTTCTCCTGACTTTATTTTTTTTTTAATCTTCATCATTATTTCACTGTTTATGCATTTTTATAAAACAAATGAAATCATAGAAAAAAAAACAAGCATAATATGCAAAGGTCAAGGTCATATACCAATTATTATTATTTTTATCGGCATAAAATAGCTCCAAATCTAAAAATATTTTATAGAAAGTATATGAACAAAAGTTTTAGGTTGTGAAGAGATCTTTCCATTGGTGTTTAGGTTTTGAAGATCGGACTTCATTTGATCAAATGACCACAGTCCAAAGTTTGATCCTCTTATAAAACAATTGAATATCCACATGTTTCCTCTTTTTTGCTGCTCCTGACTTTATTTTTTGTTCAATCTTAATCATTATTTCACTGTTTATGCAGTTTTATCTGAACTTGATCCTAACGTTGAGAAAATTTTCATTTTTGTCTTATTTTTGCCGCTAGGGGGCGCTTTGAAAAAAATTAACAAATGCTAATAACTCTGTTATTTGAGGTTCGATTCAGATGTGGTTTTTTGCATTGTGTTCCTTGTCAAAAGCCTAATCAAATATGATAGGTTTTAAAAATCTGCGTATATAAAACTTTTTGACTACGGAAGGTTGAAAGTTCGAACTTCGCAAAAAACAGTGAAAAAGAGGGTAGGTCTACAAAAAAAGTGCCCATTTTTATTGGAATTGAGATAAAAGAATTTTGTTTGTTGCATATGATTTGCAAGACATATACGCACAAAATATATGGGGTGGCGAATTCGGGAAATGCATGGTTTGTCCACAGTACGCGGTCAAACTTAACAAAATTTTCGAAAAATCAACATTTTCAAAGCATGACTGTTAAGATTTTTTTCAGCTCCTGACTTTATTTTTAGTTCAATTTCTATGAAATTTTCACATTTAATGTAAAACTATGTTCTTAAGTGTCACACAATATAAAAAGTAAAAAGTTAATGGTAAAGGTCAAGGTCATATTAGGATAATTGTATATCAATTCGGCTTGAAATAGCTCAAAATCAAAAAACAATTCATAAAAAATATATGAACAAAAGATTTAGTTTCAGAAAAGTTCTTTCTAATGATGTTTAGATTTTGAAGATCGGACTTGATTTGGTCATTTTACGGCAGTCCAAAGTTTGATCCTTTTTTGGAATAATTGTAAATCAGGTTTTATGCTTCAAAATGTGATGTATAAGAAATAGAATGTTCGACTAGTGCGATTTGTATATTTAATTGAACTATTTGCCACATTGCTAGGTACCTAATGGTAAAATTTTAATCAATTTTTTTTCTCATTTTGCTGCTAGGGGGCGCATCGCATGAAAGCACTTTTCTACTTATAATTCAAAATGTTGAAGTCTGATCCATATGCGGTTTGTTGCATTGTGTTCCTTGTTGATAGCCTAATAAAGTATGATAGTTTCTAGGGTGGATGAGTAGCTAAAACTTTTTGAGCTACTAACGGAAGGTTGAAAGTTCGAACCTCGCAAAATACTGTGCAGATGAGGGTAGGTCTACGAAAAACCTATCCATTTTTGTTAGAGATCAGATAGAAGAATTCTGTTTGCTGCAAATGATTTGCAAGACATAAACGCACAAAATATATAGGGTGGCGAATTTAAGAAATGCATGGTTTGTCCTCTAGAAATCGTCGAACTTCACTAAATTTTAGGACAAATCAAACTTTCTAAAACATGTTTTTGTCGCTCCTGACTTTATTTTTTGTTCATTCTTCATGATATTTTCACAAGTTATGTATTGTTATGTCTGAAAGGACCTCACAATTAAAAAGGTAAAAGAAATTGCAAAGTTCAAGGGCATATTACGATTATTGTGTTTTTATTTGGCTCCAAATAGCTCCAAAACAAAAAATATTTCATTGAAAGTATATTAACAAAAGTTTTATTTCTTAAAGAGCACTTTCCAGTGATGTTAAGTCCACTAGAAACGGTCAAACTTCACTAAAATATAGGAAAATATAAAATTTCAAAAACATGTTTTTTGTCGCTCTTGACTTATTTTTTGTCCATTGTTCTTGATATATTCATACCTTATGTATTGTTATGTTTCAAAGTACCTCACAATTAAAATCTTTTAAAAAAAATGAAGCGGTCAAGGTCATATTACGATTATTGTGTTTTTATTCGGACCCAAATAGGTCCAAAACTAAAAATATTTCATTAAGAGTATATGGACAAAAGTTTTAGTTCTTGAAGAGGTCTTTCCAGTGATGTTTAATTTTTGAAGATCGGACTTGATTTGGTCATTTTACGGCAGTCAAAATTTTGATCCTTTTTTGGAATAACTGTAAATCAGTTTTTATGCTTCAAATTGTGATTTATAAGAAATAGAATGTTTGACTAGTGCGACTTGTATACTTGATTGAACTATTTGCTGCATTGCTAGGTACCTTATAGTATAATTTTAATAAATTTTGTTTCTCTTTGGCCGAAATTTAAAAAAAAAAAATTTTTTTTTTTTTTTTTTTTTTTTTTTTTGCATTCACTTCCTTGGTGACAGCAATTTGAAACGACACTCAACACTTCATGTGATATTTCATTAGTTCGTAATAATGTCGCGTGTCAAGTGGCATTATCGTTTGTCATTCTATACTCGTGTGTGTCGTTTGCAATTGTTGTTTATCGATTACAAATGTCGTTTGTCGCCATCATAAAGTAACACACACATCTAACGTGGCACTAACTGAATTCGGTTAAAAAGGTTTTCAAGTCTGTTTAAACATTGCGACAAAATGTTTGAAATATCATTATTAGTACTATTTGACAAGCGAGTGAGCGAAGAAATATGGTTTTCGAATTATGCAACTCGTGAACTGAATGGAATTGCTTTTGCGAAAACCGATGATATCGCGATAGCGATTCTAGTTTTTTTTTATTATTTTTCTAACCCTTTTTTGTTAACGGCAAATCTCCGTGATCAGAAAAGCCACATTTATGAAATTTTAATCAGTTTTTACCACGTATTTGAAGATGATCCTAACGTTGAGAAAATTTTCATTTATGTCTTACTTTTTCCGCTAGGGGGCGTTTTGTATGAAATTTATAAATGGCTAATAACTCAGTTATTTGAGGTCCGATTCAAATGCGGTTTGTTGCATTCTGTTCCTTGTTGATAGCCTCATAAAATATGATAGATTTTGAGGTACGTGTCGCTGAAAGTTTTTGAGCTTTAGAAGGTTGAATGTTCGAACCTCGCAAAAAACTGCGTAAATGAGGGTAGGTCTACGAAAAACCTATCCATTTTTGTTAGAGATCAGATAGAAGAGTTCTGTTTGCTGCAAATGATTTGCAAGACATATACGCACAAAATATATGGGGTGGCGAATTTAAGAAATGAATGGTTTGTCCTCTAGAAACGGTCAAACTTCACTAAATTTTAGGAAAAATTAAATTTTCAAAAACATGTTTTTTGTCGCTCCTGACTTAATTTTTAGTTCATTCTTCATGATATTTTCACAATTTATGTATTGTTATGTTTGAAAGGGCTTCACAATTAAAAAGTTAAAAAATAAATGAAAAGGTCAAGGTCATATTACGATTATTGTGTTTTTATTCGGCCCCAAAGAGCTCCAAAACTAACAAATATTTCATTGAAAGTATATGAACAAAAGTTTTAGTTCTTCAAGAGCTCTTTCCAGTGATGTTAAGTTTTTGAAGATCGGGGTTGAATTGGTTGAGTTATGACAGAAAGGCGAAAAGTGTACTTTTAACGAAATTGAAACGCTGTAGTTTCATGAACTTTGAGTCAAAAATTATGATTTCTTCAGGATTAAGACACTGAAAAGTGAAGTGATGTATACTGCAAGGAATATTTGTTTGGTCACGTGATTATGACGTCATGCATATTTAAGCAAGAATTATTAAAAAAATCATATAAAATCGGCAAGTTGACGTATGAAGTTGAAATTTGCAGAAATGCCGTAGCCTACGGTGTGCAAAAAGTCCTGAAAATTTCAGATGATTCCTTCAACAAACATGGCAGATATTCATGTTTTTCGGATAAGGGCTTGTACACGAAAATCTAGCAAGTTGAAGTAAGAAAAGAAGGCGGTTATTGGGTTGGTTACCCTCTATCCGGACGTTCCTACGCAGGAAATACTGCCCGTGTTGAAAGGTGAATTGCGATGCGTATTTGAGAGAATGAGGTGCATTTTAGGATGCAATTGTGTACACCAGGACCGATAAGCATATTGCCTTTGTCATTACGGCTTTCTCCAAACTTTTGTTATTAGGTTTTCGCACCTCGCAGTGCGAAAACCTATTGTTCTTCTTCTGTTTTATTTTTTTTTTTTTTTTTTTTAGGTTTTCGCATCGCTTGCGAAAACCTATTGTTCTTCTTCTGTTTTATTTTTTTTTTTTTTATTATTATTTTTCTAACCTTTTTTTGTGAACGGCATATCACCATGAAAGAAAAAAGTCACATTTCTGATTTTTTTACCACTTTTGTCCTATGATCTGAATTTGATCCTAACGTTGAGAAAATTTTCATTTTTGTCTTAGTTTTGCCGCTAGGGGGCGTTTTGTAAAAGTTACTAAGGGCTAATAACTCTGTTATTTGAGGTCCGATTCAAATGCGGTTTTTTGCATTGTGTTCCTTGTTAGAAACTTAATAAAATATGATAGTTACAAAAAAATTGCGTATATAAAACTTTCGTGCTACAGGAGGTTGAATGTTCGAATCTCGAAAAAACGGTGAAATGAGGGTAGGTCTACGAAAAAAGTCCCCATTTTATTCAGAGATGAGACAGGGGAATTTTGTTTGTTGCATATGATTTGCAAGACATATACGCACAAAATATATGGTGTGGCAATTTTGAGAAATGCATGATTTGTCCACAGTTCGCGGTCAAACATAACCAATATTTTCGAAAAATCAACATTTTAAAAGCATGACTTTAAGGTTATTTGCAGCTCCTGATTTTAATTTTTATTCAATCTTCATCATTTTTTCACTGTTAATGCATTTTTATAAAACAAATAAAACCATAGAAAAAAAATTACCTATAATATGCAAAGGTCAAGGTCATATACCAATTATTATTATTTATATCGGCATAAAATAGCTCCAAATCTAAAAATATTTTATAGAAAGTATATGAACAAAAGTTTTAGTCTGTGAAGAGATCTTTCCATTAATGTTTAGTTTTTGAAGATCGGACTTCATTTGATCAAATGACCACAGTCCAAAATTTGATCCTCTTATCAAACAATTGTATATCCATATGTTTCCACTTTTTTGCTGTTCCTGACTTTATTTTTTGTTCAATCTTCATCGTTATTTCACTGTTTATGCATTTTTATAAAACAAATAAAATCAAAGAAAAAAAATCAAGCATAATATGTAAAGGTCAAGGTCATATACCAATTATTATTATTTTTATCGGCACAAAATAGCTCCAAATCTAAAAATATTTTATAGAAAGTATATGAACAAAAGTTTTAGTCTATGAAGAGATCTTTCCATTGGTGTTTAGTTTTTGAAGATCGGACTTCATTTGATCAAATGACCACAGTCCAAAGTTTGATCCTCTTATCAAACAATTGTATATCCATATGTTTCCTTCTTTTTTGCTGCTCCTGACTTTATTTTTTGTTCAATCTTGATCATTTTTTCACTGTTTATGCATTTTTATAAAACAAATAAAATCATAGAAAAAAATCAAGCATAATATGCAAAGGTCAAGGTCATATACCAAATATTGTTATTTTATTGACACAAAATAGCTCCAAATCTAAAAATATTTTAAAAAAAGTATATGAACAAAAGTTTTATTTTGTGAAGAGATCTTTCCATTGGTGTTTAGTTTTCGGACTTCATTTGATCAAATTACCACAGTAAAAAGTTTAATCCTTTTATCAAACAATTGTAAAGCCGAATGTTTCCTCTTTTTTGCAGGACTGACTTTTTTTTGTTCACTCTTATCATTTTTTCACTGTTTATGCATTTAAATAATACAAATAAACTCATAGTAAATGACGATGAAAATATGCAAAGGTCAAGGTCATAATACCGATTATTGTTATTTTTATCGGCACAAAATAGCTTCAAACCTAAAAATGTTTTATAGAAAATATATGAACAAAAGTTTTAGTTTGTGAAGAGATCTTTCCATTGGTGTTTAGTTTTTGAAGATCGGACTTCATTAGATCAAATTACAACAGTCCAAAGTCTGATCCTTTATCAAAAAATCTTAAATCAGTATGTTACCTCAAAAGTTATTTCAGGTGGCATATTTTGTGATTTCGTGTCTTTGTCCAATGTCGAAATAACAACAATATGGCACGTTTTCTTTCTTTCGCCTTTTTTGGCCAAGACATAAAGACACATGATTGCGTTATTTCCCCTTTCACCTTTAAGGGCTAGTACACGAAAATAAGAAATGGCAGATATCAGCCATCTTAATTTACTGCATTTCTAAGACCTAAATTGCAATATGTAAATAAATTTTGTTTATCATATTCCGCTAAGGGGCACTTTGCTTGATATCTGGGAAGAAAGTCCGGAGAGCTAATGTCAAACCCCCGGTGTCATTTTCGTCGTTGTCGTCCGTGAACAAACCTTTAACCTGGCTTATATTTTTTATATTCTAAGAGATAGAGCTTAGATATTTTACATGTAGATAGCCCAATTCAAGATCTATCATTTGGAACTATGACTTTTGGCTTGTGACCTTGACCTTGGAGTTTGACCTACTTTTCAAAAACTTAAATCTTAGACAAAAAGTGTTGTTACGGCAAGCTATGTTGTCTTCTGACCACTCTTGTTGTTATAACTAAGAAAGTTGATATTCTTGTTGAAAGCCTGATAAATTTGATAAATCTAAGGACCAAAAACCTGATTTTTTCTACTGGCTATAGAAGGTTAAATGTTCGAACCTTGCATAGACTTTGCAGACTTGTGTGGGTATATGAAAAACATTTCTTTTGCAATCATCTTCAAACTTTGTAACAAATTTTGTACCGAAGTCCGATTAAAGCTTATATCTTTGAATAAATCACATATTATGCACCTTTTTACATAAAAGCAGCAATTTTGTATTTTTAAGTATCAACACACGCATAGAAATTTATTTGCTTTTGTAATACAATTCGTGAATTGCAATGTTTGAAAAGAATGAGACTGAATTGCGAAAACCGATGATATCGCAATTCTAATTGCGATTCTAGTTTTATTATTATTTTTATTATTATTATTATTATTATTATTATTATCAGAGATGTGAATACCTAGAGGGGTTTAATGCAGCTCCGTGTTAATATTTATTCCTTTGGGCTCTAGTGAAATTGTTTCGATGCTAATCACATTTTAATGTCCAGCTAAGTTGTTGTTTTTAGCTTAACTATTTTTATGCTATTTCTTAAACTGCATTTGCTTTT
>CM037788.1:53171791-53213292 GCA_021229015.1 Solen grandis
GACTTCTAAAAATCATTGAAATCGAAATTTCAGAATCCGAAACATGCGGCATTAAATTTTCATTGCCCTTCGAAAATTTCAATATTTAGAAATAATCTTGTTAGAATTAGAAATTCATTATCATATAATGACGTCACGTAACGTCATATGACATTTATTTTCACAAAATGTTTAAGACTCCAGAGACCTATATACTGACCCAATATCATCTTTCTATCTCAAATAGGACCGATTTTATAAGAATTTGAAAATTTACGACCTTGGTTCGAATCTTGGAATCGCTATAGAACCTTGGACTCTTCGAATTTTGAAAAACGGACACCGGGATGCACAACTAGAACTTAATATCACATTCTGTGAAAATTTGATGAAAATCGGTTCATTAATAATGGCTCTGGACCGTGTACAATCTTTCTTAGTCAATTTCAAATGTGACGTCATATGACGTCATAGACTTCTGAAAATCATTGAAATCGAAATTTCAGAATCCGAAACATGCGGCATTAAATTTTCATTGCCCTTCGAAAATTTCAATATTTAGAAATAATCTTGTTAGAATTAGAAATTCATTATCATATAATGACGTCACGTAACGTCATATGACATTTATTTTCACAAAATGTTTAAGACTCCCAGAGACCTATATACTGACCCAATATCATCTTTCTATCTCAAATAGGACCGATTTTATAAGAATTTGAAAATTTACGACCTTGGTTCGAATCTTGGAATCGCTATAGAACCTTGGACTCTTCGAATTTTGAAAAACGGACACCGGGATGCACAACTAGAACTTAATATACACATTCTGTGAAAATTTGATGAAAATCGGTTCATTAATAATGGCTCTGGACCGCGTACAAACTTGTGTAGCTTATTTCAAGTGTGACGTCATATGACGTCATAGAGATATGAAAATCATAGAAATCAAAATAACATTTCTTGGAGAATATGACATCAAAATTTCATTGTCCTTGGACCATATTAACATATATAATTATGTGTTTAAAAATTAGAAATTTGATTACGTCGTATGACGTCACAAGACGTCCATTTTCACAAAATATTTAAATCTAACGGAGATCTATGTACTGAGGACGATTTTATGAGCATTTGTCAATTTGACGTCCTTGGTTTCAATCTTGCATTCGCCATAGAACCTTGTGCTTTTCGAATTTTGAAAAACGGACAACGAGATGCACAACTAGAACTTAATATACACATTCTGTGAAAATTTGATAAAAATCGGTTCATTAATTATCGCTCTGGACCGCGTACAAACTTTTGTAGCAAATTGCCAAGTGTGACGTCATATGACGTCATAGGCATATGAAAATTATAGAATTTTTTAATTACGCATATGAATAATATGTCATCGAAATTTAATTCTCCTAGGACAATTGCAACATATGAAAATCCGTGAGGAAGAAAAGAATAATAATAATAATAACTAGATGTCATTCGTGAAAACGAATGATAGGACTTTCTGCAAGCTGTGTTAATGCAAAAAGCAGGAGATAGAAGTTTCATGTAATGACTCACCTCTGGTAGTATTTCATGTTCATGCTGAACAATTGACATTATATTCCGAAATTAGTGCAAATGATAAGAACTAAGTATTAGTCTGTGACGTCACATGACGTCATATGATATCATAACTCTAAACATATGTAGAAATTCTGCAGAACTGCAAACTGTTTAAGTTTCAACTTTCTATCTCATCCTGAAGCTCTCTAATCCTAAAATGAAATTTTCGGTCCTATGTTCGAATCTTATTTCAGCCACAGAACTTCGGTCTTTCGGAATTTCGATTAGCTGACAGGATATGCACACCTAACTTTCAAGATGTACCATCTGTAAAAATTTGAAGAAAATCCGACCATAAATAGCGGCTGTAGAGCGTGAACACCATTTTTCACTATATTTAGCTCTGACGTCACATGACGTCATAGTGTGCTAAAGATGCTTTTGTTCAAAAGGGCATATTTACTGTCATAACTCTGAAATTTTCGTAATTCTGAACAACTGGCATCATGTCAAAATCATTGCCCAAATATGAAAATTAAGAAGTATGCTTATGACGTCACAAGACGTCATATGACGTCAAGACTCAAGATATATGTAGAAATTCTGCAGAACTGCAAACTGTGTAAGTTTCAACTTTCTATCTCATCCTGAAGCTCTTTAATCCTAAAATGAAATTATCGGTCCTATGTTCGAATCTTATTTCAGCCACAGAACTTCGGTCTTTGGGAATTTCGGTTAGTTGACAGGATATACACACCTGAGTTTCAAAATGTACCATCTGTGAAAATTTGAAGAAAATCCGACCATAAATGACGGCTGTAGAGCGTAAACACCATTTTTCACTATTTTTTGCTGTGACGTCATGTGACGTCATAGGGTGCTGAAGATGCTTTTCTTCAAAAGCGCATACTTTGCTTTCATAACTCTGAAATTTTCATTATTCTGAACAACTGGCATCATGTCGAAATCATTGCCCAAATATGAAAATTAAGAAGTATGCTTATGACGTCACATGACTTCATATGACGTCACGACTCAAAATTTTTGTAGAAATTCTGCAGAACTGCAAACTGTGTAAGTTTCAACTTTCCATCTCATCCTGAAGCTCTTTTATCCTAAAATGAAATTTTCGGTCCTATGTTCGAATCTTATTTCAGCCACAGAACTTCGGTCTTTCGGAATTTCGGTTAGCTGACAGGATATGCACACCTTTGATTCAAGATGTACCATCTGTGAAAATTTGAAGAAAATCCGACCATAAATGACGGCTGTAGAGCGCGAACACCTTTTTTCACTATTTTTAGCTGTGACGTCACATGACGTCATAGGGTACTGAAGATGTTTTTGTTCAAATGCGCATACTTTCCTTTCATAACTCTGAAATTTTCATTATTCTGAACAACTGGCATCATGTCGAAATCATTGCCCTAAAATGAAAATTAAGAAGTATGCTTATGACGTCACATGACGTCATATGACGTCACGCCTCAAAATATTTGTAGAAATTCTGCAGAACTGCAAACTGTGTAAGTTTCAACTTTCTATCTCATCCTGAAGCTCTTTTATCCTAAAATGAAATTTTCGGTCCTATGTTCGAATCTTATTTCAGCCACAGAACTTCGGTCTTTCGGAATTTCGGTTAGCTGACAGGATATGCACACCTTTGATTCAAGATGTACCATCTGTAAAAATTTGAAGAAAATCCGACCATAAATGACGGCTGTAGAGCGCGAACACCATTTTTCACTATTTTTAGCTGTGACGTCATGTGACGCCATAGGGTGCTGAAAATCATTGAAATCAAAATTTCCTCACGTGACTAATAAGCCATAAAAATTTCATCGTCCTAGGACTATTGCAACATATTAAAATAAGCGTTTAGTTAGGAAGAAGAAAAGAATAATAATAACTAGAACCGCAAGCGGTATCTCGGTTTTCGCTTTTAACCTAATCAACTTGAACACTCAACTCAGCCACAATTTTCAATATGAAACAGAACGAAAAGGTTTTTGAAGACCTACTCTCATTTGCACAGTTTTTTTTTTTGTTGTTTTTTTGCAATGTTAGAACATTCAAACTCTTCTAGCGCATATATTTTCCCATACCCTGTCCCTTGAAATCCATCCCATTCTGTGGTGCAGTCAACAAGGAACAAAATGCTGAAAACCGCATTTCAATCAGACTTTAACATTTTGAGTTATAAGCAAAAGAGTGATTTTAAGCAAAACGCCCTCTAGCGGCAAAATTAGAAACAAAATTGCAAATAGTTCAAACAAGTATATAAGTCGCACTAGTCAAACTTTTTATTCTTATGTATCAGAATTTGAAGCATAAAACCTGATTTACAATTATTCCAAAAAAGGATCAAACTTTGGACTGCTTATAATGACCAAATCAAGTCCGATCTTCAAAAACTAAACATTACTAGAAAGAGCTCTTCAAGAACTAAAACTTTTGTTCATATACTCTCAATGAAATATTTTTAGTTTTGGAGCTATTTGTGGCCGAATAAAAACACAATAATCGTAATATGACCTTGACCTTTTCAATTCTTTTTTATTGTTTGAATTGTGAGGCCCTTTCAAACATAACAATACACATCGTGTGAAAATTGCATGAAAAATGAACAGAAAATAAAGTCAGGAGCGACAAAAACATGTTTTTGAAATTTTAATTTTTCCTAAAATTTAGTGAAGTTTGACCGTTTCTAGAGGACAAACCACACATTTCCTTAATTCGCCATCCCATATATTTTGTGTGCATATGTCTTTTAAATGGTATGCCGGAGACGGAATTCTTCTATCTGATCTCTAACAAAAACGGATAGGTTTTTCGTAGACCTACCCTCATTTGCACAGTTTTTGTTTTGTTTTTGTTTTCTTGCAAGGTTCGAACATTCAACCTTCCGTAGCTCAAAAGCTTTCAGCCACACGGACCCTCGAATCCTATCATGTGTTATTAGGCTATCAACAGGGGACAGAATGCAAAAAACCGCATTCGAATCGGACTTTAACTTTTTGAGTTATAAGCAAAAGAATGATTTCAAGAAAAGCGCCCCCTAGCGGCAAAATGAGAAAGAAAATTGATTAAAATTTTACTGTTAGGTACCAAGCAAAGCAGCAAATAGTTCAATCAAGTATACTAACGTTAGTCCCACAAGTCAAACTTTTTATTCTTATGTATCAGAATTTGAAGCATAAAACCTGATTTACAATTATTCCAAAAAAGGATCAAACTTTGGACTGCCGTATAATGACCAAATCAAGTCCGATCTTCAAAAACTAAACATCACAGGAAAGAGCTCTTTAAGAACTAAAACTTTTGTTCATATACTCTCAATGATATATTTTTAGTTTTGGAGCTATTTGTGGCCGAATAAAAACACAATAATCGTAATATGACCTTGACCTTCTCAATTCTTTTTTATTTTTTGAATTGTGAGGCCCTTTCAAACATAACAATACATATTGTGTGATAATTTCATGAAGAATGAACAGAAAATAAAGTCAGGAGCGACAAAAACATGTTTTTGAAATTTTAATTTTTCCTAAAATTTAGTGAAGTTTGACCGTTTCTAGAGGACAAACCACGCATTTCCTTAATTCGCCACCCCATATATTTTGTGCGTATATGTCTTGCAAATCGTATGCAGCAAACAGAATTATTCTATCTGATCTCTAACAAAAGTGGGTAGGTTTTTCGTAGACATACCCTCATTTTTCCACTTTTTTCCAAGGTTCGAACATTCAACCTCTCCTAGAACAATTTTTTTCCCGTACTCGATGATGAGATTTCCATCATATTTGATTGGGCTGTCAACAAGGAACATTATGTAAAAAACCGCATCTAAATCAGATTTCAAATTTTTGAGTTATTAGCAAAACAGTGATTACATGCATTGCGCCCCCTAGTGGCTAAATCAGAAATAAATGTGAAAAGTTTGACCAATTAGGCACATGTTCAGATAAAGATGACTCCATGGCCAAAATTTCATAGCTGTAGCTTTTCTCATCTGGCCGTTAGGCTGGACACAAAAATGGGTGGAATTGGAAAAATAATAAAAATAAAAAAAAACTAGAACCGCAAGCGGTATCTTGGTTTTCGCTTTTAACCTAATCAACTTGAACACTTTATTTCAACTCAGCCACAATTTTTAATATGAAACAGAACGCAAAGGTTTTTTGAAGACCTACTCTCATTTGCACAGTTTTTTTTTTTTTTTTTTTTTTTTTTTTTTTTTTAATGTTAGAACATTCAAACTCCTCTAGCGCAAATATATCCCCATACCCTATCATCACATCACATCACATTCTGTGGTGCTGTCAACAAGGAACAAAATGCTGAAAACCGCATTTCAATTAGACTTTAACGTTTTGTGTTATAGGCAAAAGAGTGATTTTAAGCAAAGCGCCCTCTAGCGGCAAAATGAGAAAAAAAATGATAAAAATTTTACAATAAGGTACCTAGAAATGCAGCAAATAGTTCAAACAAGTATATAAGTCGCACTAATCGAACATTCTTTTTCTTATATATCACAATTTTAAGCATAAAAACTGAATAACAATTATTCCAAAAAAGGATCAAACTTTGGATTGCCGTAAAATGAAAAGATCAAGTCCGATCTTCAAAAACTAAACATTATACGAAAGAACTATTTAGAACTAAAACTTTTGTTCATATACTCTCAATGAAATATTTTTAGATTTGGAGCTATTTGGGGCCGAATAAAAACACAATTATCGTAATATGAACTTGACCTTTTCAATGTTTTTTTAACTTTTTAATTGTGAGACCCTTTCAAACATAACAATACATAACTTGTGAAAATTTCATGAAGAATGAACAGAAAATAAAGTCAGGAGCGACAAAAAAACATGTTTTTGAAATTTTAATTTTTCCTAAAATTTAGTGAAGTTTGACCTTTTTCTTGAGGACAAACCATGCATTTCTTAAATTCGCCACCCCATATATTTTGTGCGTATATGTCTTGCAAATCATTTGCAGCAAACAGAATTCTTCTATCTGATTTCTAACAAAAATGGATAGGTTTTTCGTAGACCTACCCTCATTTGCAGTTTTTTTTACGAGATTCGAACTTTCAACCTTCCGTTACTAGCTCAAAAAGTTTCAGCCACTCATACCTAGTAACTATCATATTTTATTAGGCTATCAACAAGGAACATAATTCAATTAACCGCATTTGGATCAGGCTTCAACTTTTTGAGTTATAAGCAAAAGAATGATTTCAAGAAAAGCGCCCCCTAGCGGCAAAATGAGATAGACAATTGATTAAAATTTTACTGTTTGGTACCTAGCAAAGCAGCAAATAGTTCAATCAAGTATACTAGTCGCACAAGTCAAAATTTTATTCTTGTGTATCAGAATTTGAAGCATAAAACCTGATTTACAATTATTCCAAAAAAGGATCAAACTTTGGACTGCCGTATAATGACCAAATCAAGTCCGATCTTCAAAAACTAAACATCACTGGAAAGAGCTCTTTAAGAACTAAAACTTTTGTTCATATACTCTCAATGAAATATTTTTAGTTTTGGAGCTATTTGTGGCCGAATAAAAACACAATAATCGTAACATGACCTTGACCTTTTCAAATTTCTTTTAATTTTTTTATTGTGAGGCCCTTTCAAACATAACAATACATATTGTGTGAAAATATCATGAAGAATGAACAGAAAATAAAGTCAGGAGCGACAAAAACATGTTTTTGAAATTTTAATTTTTCCTAAAATTTAGTGAAGTTTGACCTTTTCTAGAGGGCAAACCACGCATTTTCTAAATCCGCCACCCCATATATTTTGTGCGTATATGTCTTGCAAATCGTATGCAGCAAACAGAATTATTCTATCTGATCTCTAACAAAAGTGGGAAGGTTTTTCGTAGACCTACCCTCATTATTTCACTTTTTTCCAAGGTTCGAACATTCAACCTCTCCTAGAACAATTTTTTTCCCGTACTCGATGATGAGATTTACATCATATTTGATTGGGCTGTCAACAAGGAACATTATGTAAAAAACCGCATCTAAATCTGGTTTCAAATTTTTGAGTTATTAGCAAAACAGTGATTACATGCATTGCGCCCTCTAGTGGCTAAATCAGAAAAAAAAAGTGAAATGTTTGACCATTTAGGCACATGTTCAGATAAAGATGACTCCATGCCCAAAATTTCATAGCTGTAGCTTTTTTCATCTGGCCGCTAGGCTGGACACAAAAATGGGTGGAATTGGAAAAATAATAAAAATAAAAAAAAAAAATCAACAGAAGAAGAACAATAGGTTTTCGCCCTGCAGAGGCGAAAACCTAAAAACAACAAATCAACAGAAGAAGAACAATAGGTTTTCGCCCAGCAGAGGCGAAAACCTAATAATAACTAGATGTCATTCGTGAAAACGAATGATAGGACTTTCTGCAAGCTGTGTTAATGCAGAAAGCAGGAGATAGAAGTTTCATGTAATGACTCACCTCTGGTAGTATTTCATGTTCATGCTGAACAATTGAAATTATATTCCGAAATTAGTGCAAATGAGAAGAACTAAGTATTAGTCTGTGACGTCACATGACGTCATATGACGTCATAACTCTAAACATATGTAGAAATTCTGCAGAACTGCAAACTGTTTAAGTTTCAACTTTCTATCTCATCCTGAAGCTCTCTAATCCTAAAATGAAATTTTCGATCCAATGTTCGAATCTTATTTCAGCCACAGAACTTCGGTCTTTCGGAATTTCGGTTAGCTGACAGGATATGCACACTTAACTTTCAAGATGTACCATCTGTGAAAATTTGAAGAAAATCCGACCATAAATGGCGGCTGTAGAGCGTGAACACCATTTTTAACTATTTTTAGCTCTGACGTCACATGACGTCATAGTGTGCTAAAGAAGCTTTTGTTCAAAAGGGCATACTTTACTATCATAACTCTGAAATTTTCGTTATTCTGAACAACTGGCATCATGTCAAAATCATTGACCTAAAATGAAAATTAAGAAGTATGCTTATGACGTCACAAAACGTCATATGACGTCAAAACTCAAGATATATGTAGAAATTCTGCAGAACTGCACACTGTGTAAGGTTCAACCTTCTATCTCATCCTCAAGCTCTTTAATCCTAAAATGAAATTTTCGGTCCTATGTTCGAACCTTTTTTCATCCACAGAACTTCAGTCTTTTGGAAGTTTGGTTAGCTGACCGGATATGCACACCTGAATTTCAGAAGGTACCATCTGTGAAAATTTGAAGAAAATCTGACCATAAATGACGGCTGTAGAGCGCGAACACCATTTTTCACTATTTTTTGCTGTGACGTCATGTGACGTCATAGGGTGCTGAAGATGCTTTTGTTCAAAAGCAAATACTTTGCTTTCATAACTCTGAAATTTTCATTATTCTGAACAACTGGCATCATGTCGAAATCATTGCCTCAAAATGAAAATTAAGAAGTATGCTTATGACGTCACATGACGTCATATGACGTCAGGAATAAAAAAAATTGTAGAAATTCTGCAGAACTGCAAACTGTGTAAGTTTCAACTTTCTATCACATCCTGAAGCTCTTTAATCCTAAAATGAAATTTTCGATCCTATGTTCGAATCTTATTTCAGCCACAGAACTTCGGTCTTTCGGAATTTCGGTTAGCTGACAGGATATGCACACCTTTGATTCAAGATGTACCATCTGTGAAAATTTGAAGAAAATCCGACCATAAATGACGGCTGTAGAGCGCAAACACCATTTTTCACTATTTTTAGCTGTGACGTCATGTGACGTCATAGGGTGCTGAAGATGCTTTTGTTCAAAAGCGAATACTTTGCTTTTATAACTCTGAAATTTTCATTATTCTGAACAACTGGCATCATGTCGAAATCATTGTCCTAAAATGAAAATTAAGAAGTATGCTTATGACGTCACATGACGTCATATGACGTCATGACTCAAAATATTTGTAGAAATTCTGCAGAACTGCAAACTGTGTAAGTTTCAACTTTCTATCTCATCCTGAAGCTCTTTTATCCTAAAATGAAATTTTCGGTCCTATGTTCGAATATTATTTCAGCCACAGAACTTCGGTCTTTCGGAATTTCGGTTAGCTGACAGGATATGCACACTTTTCATTCAAGATGTACCATCTGTGAAAATTTGAAGAAAATCCGACCATAAATGACGGCTGTAGAGCGCGAACACCATTTTTCACTATTTTTAGCTGTGACGTCATGTGACGTCATAGGGTACTGAAAATCATTGAAATCAAAATTTCCTCACGTGACTAATAAGCCATAAAAATTTCATCGTCCTAGGACTATTGCAACATATAAAAATAAGCGTTTAGTTAGGAAGAAGAAAAGAATAATAATAATAATAATAACTAGATGTCATTCGTCTAAACGAATGATAGGACTTTCTGCAACCTGCGTTAATGCAAAAAGCAGGAGATAGAAGTTTCATGTAATGACTCACCTCTGGTAGTATATCATGTTCATGCTGAACAACTGACATTATATTCCGCGAAAAATAAGCCTTTAGTTACGAAGAAAAAAAAAAGTAGTAGTAGTATGTTTATGACGTCATATGACGTCACCATTCAAAATATATTAAGAAATTATGCAGAACTGCAAACTGTGTAAGTTTCAACTTTCTATCTCATTCCGAAATTCTTTAACCCTAAAATGAAATTTTTGGTCCTATTTTCGAATCTTACTTCAGCCACAATACTTCGGTTTTTCGGAATTATGGTTAGCTGACAAAATATTCACACCTTAGTTTCAAGATGTACCATCTGTAAAAATTTGAAGAAAATCTGATCATATATGGCAGCAGTAGAGCGCGAACACCATTTTGCACTGTTTTTAGCTGTGACGTCATGTGACGTCATAGGGTGCTGACAATAATTGAAATCAAACTTTCCTCACGTGCCTAATAACCCATAAAAATTTCATCGTCCTAGGACTATTGCAACATATTAAAATAAACGTTTAGTTAGGAAGAAGAAAAGAATAATAATAAGAATAAAATGACGTCACGTGACGTCATATGACGTTTATTTTTCACATAATTGTTAAGACACCCAGAGACCTACTAACTGACAAAATTTCAACGTTCTATCTCAAATAGGACAGTTTTTATAAGCATTTAAATATTGACGACCTTGGTTCGAATCTTGGATCCGCCATAGATGCTTGGACTTTTCGAATTTTGAAAAACGGACACCGGTATACACAATAAGAACGTAAAATACACATTCTGTGAAAATTTGATGAAAATCGGCCCATTAATAATGGCTCTGGACCGTGTAAAACTTTTGTAGTCATTTTCAAATGTGACGTCATATGACGTCATAAAAATCAAATTAATATTAGAAATACATTATCATATAATGACGTCACGTGACGTCATATGACATTTATTTTCACAAAATGTTTAAAACTTCTAGAGACCTATATACTGACTAAATATCAATTTTCTATCTTAAATAGGACAGATTTTAAAAGCATTTAAAAATTTACGACCTTAGTTCGAATCTTGGATTCGCTATAGAACCTTGGCAATTTCGAATTTTGAAAAACGGACACCGGTATACACAATAAGAACTTAATATACACATTCTGTGAAAATTTGATAAAAATCGGCTCATTAATAATGGCTCTGGACCGTGTACAAACTTTCTTAGTCAATTTCAAATGTGACGTCATATGACGTCATAGGCTTCTGAAAATAAATGAAATCGAAATTTCAGCATCTGAAGTATGCGGCATTAAATTTTCATTGCCCTTCAAAAATTTCAAAATAAAGAAATAATCTTGTTAGAATTAGAAATTCATTATCATATAATGACGTCACGTGAGGTCATATGACATTTATTTTCACAAAATGTTTAAGACTCTCAGAGTCCTATATACTGACCCAATATCATCTTTCTATCTCAAATAGGACCGATTTTATAAGAATTTGAAAATTTACGACCTTGGTTCGAATCTTGGAATCGCTATAGAACCTTGGACTTTTCGAATTTTGAAAAACGGACACAGGGATGCACAACTAGAACTTAATATACACATTCTGTGAAACTTTGAGGAAAATCGGTTCATTAATAATGGCTCTGGACCGCGTACAAACTTTTGTAGCTTATTTCAAGTGTGACGTCATATGACGTCATAGCTATATGAAAATCATAGAAATCAAAATAACATCTCTTGGAGAATAAGACATCAAAATTTCATTGTCCTTGGACCATATTAACATATATAATTATGTGTTTAAATATTAGGAATTTGATGACGTCATATGACGTCACAAGACGTCTTTTTTCACAAAATATTTTAAACTATCGGAGATCTATATACTGACAAAATAACAACCTTCTGTCTCATTTAGGGACGATTTTATGAGCATTTATCAATTTGACGTCCTTGGTTTAAATCTTGCATTCGCCATAGAACCTTGTGCTTTTCGAATTTTGAAAAACGGACACCGAGATGCACAACTAGAACGTAATATACACATTCTGTGAAAATTTGATAAAAATCGGTTTATTAATTATCGCTCTGGACCGCGTACAAACTTTTGTAGCAATTTGCCAAGTGTGACGTCATAATGACGTCATAGGCATTTGAAAATTATAGAATTTTTAATTACGCATATGAATAATATGCCATCGAAATTTCATTCTCCTAGGACGATTGCAACATATGAAAATCCGTGAGGAAGAAAAGAATAATAATAATAATAATAATAAACAGAACAAACCCAATAGGACTTTCTGCTTTAGGCAGAAAGTCCTAACTAGATTTCATTCGTTGATACGAATGATAGGACTTTCTGCTAAAATTGAAAAATATTAAGATTAATTCCGTGAAAAAGAATATATATTAAATTCTATAACCTTTACTTTTTTTTTTCGTATGGACTTCTTTTAGCTTTGACGTCACATGACGTCATAGGGTGCTGAAAATTCTTTTGTTCTGAAGCGCATACTCTACTGTCGTAACTCTGAAATTTTCATTATTCTGAACAACTGGCATCATGTCAAAATCATTGCCTTAAAATGAAAATTAAGAAGTATGCTTATGACGTCATATGACGTCAAGACTCAAAATATATGTAGAAATTCTGCAGAATTGCAAACTGTGTAAGTTTCAACTTTCTATCTCATCCTGAAGCTCTTTAATCCTAAAATGAAATTTTCGGTCCTATGTTCGAATCTTATTTCAGTCACAGAACTTCGGTCTTCCGAAATTTCTGTTAACTGACATGGTACGCACACCTTAGTTTCAAGATATACCATCTGTGAAAATTTGAATAAAATCCGGCCATAAATGGCAGCTGTAGAGCGTGAACACCATTTTTCACTATTTTAAACTGTGACGTCATGTGACGTCATAGGGTGCTGTAGATGCTTTTATTCAAAAGCGCATACTTTACTGTCATAACTCTGAAATTTTTATTATTCTGAACAACTGGCATCATGTCGAAATCATCACCCTAAAATGAAAATTAAGAAGTATGCCTATGACGTCACATGACGTCATATGACGTCACGACTCAAAATATTTGTAGAAATTTTGCAGAACTGCAAACTTTGTAAGTTTCAACTTTCTATCTCATCCTGAAGCTCTTTAATCGTAAAATGAAATTTTCGGTCCTATGTTCGAATCTTATTTCAGCCACAGAACTTCGGTCTTTCGGAATTTCGGTTAGATGACAGGATATGCACACCTTAGTTTCAAGATGTACCATCTGTGAAAATTTAAAGTAAATCCGACTATAAATGACGGCTGTAGAGCGCGAACACCATTTTTCACTATTTTTAGCTGTGACGTCATGAGACGTCAAAAGGTGCTGACGATGCTTTTGTTCAAAAGCGCATACTAAATCAAATTTAGGACGACGTCATATGACGCACGACTCAAAATATCTGTAGAAATTCTGAAGAACTGCAAACTGTGTAAGTTTCAACTTTCTATCTCATCCTGAAGCTCTTTAATCCTAAAATGAAATTTTCGGTCCTATGTTCGAATCTTATTTCAGCCACAGAACTTCGGTCTTTCGGAATTTCGGTAAGCTGACAGGATATGCACACCTTTGATTCAAGATGTACCATCTGTGAAAATTTGATGAAAATCCGACTATAAATGACGGCTGTAGAGCGCGAACACCATTTTTCACTATTTTTAGCTGTGACGTCATGTGACGTCATAGGGTGCTGAAGATGCTTTTGTTCAAAAGCGCATACTTTACTGTCATAATTCTGAAATTTTCATTATTCTGAACAACTGGCATCATGTCGAAATCATTGCCCTAAAATGAAAATTAAGAAGTATGCCTATGACGTCACATGACGTCATATGACGTCACCACTCAAAATATATGTAGAAATTCTGCAGAACTGCAAACTGTGTAAGTTTCAACTTTCTATCTCATCCTGAAGCTCTTTAATCCTAAAATGAAATTTTCGGTCTTATGTTCGAATCTTATTTCAGCCACAGAACTTCGGTCTTTCGGAATTTCGGTTAGCTGACAGGATATGCACACCTTTGATTCAAGATGTACCATCTGTGAAAATTTGAAGAAAATCCGACCGTAAATGACGGCTGTAGAGCGCGAACACCATTTTTCACTATTTTTAGCTGTGACGTCATGTGACGTCATAAGGAGCTGAAAATCATTGAAATCAAAATTTTCTCACGTGACTAATATGCCATGAAAATATTATCGTCCTAGGACTATTGCAACATATAAAAATAAGCGTTTACTTAGGAAGAAGAAAAGAATAATAATAATAAACATAACAAACCCAATAGGACTTTCTGCTTTAGGCAGAAAGTCCTAATAAACATAACAAACCCAATAGGACTTTCTGCTTTAGGCAGAAAGTCCTTATAATAAACATAACAAACCCAATAGGACTTTCTGCTTTAGGCAGAAAGTCCTAATAAACATAACAAACCCAATAGGACTTTCTGCTTTAGGCAGAAAGTCCTAATAATAAACAGTACAAACCCAATAGGACTTTCTGCTTTAGGCAGAAAGTCCTAATAAAAACAGAACAAACCCAATAGGACTTTCTGCTGTAGGCAGAAAGTCCTAATAATAATAAAAACAACCCCGGACTTTCTGCTTTAGGCAAAAGTCCTAATAACTAGATTTCATTCGTTGATACGAATGATAGGACTTTCTGCTACATTTGTCAAATACTTAAAAGCAAAAAAAAGTAAGAGGATATGAAATTGCAGACTTTAACTTGCTTTTGTATGGCCATAACTTAAATGAACTTTGAAAAATAAACCGTTTAACTTGGAGGAAATGGCAAAAGTAACTGAAAATCATTTTTCATATCGATTTATTTAACTTGGACTATTTTTATAATCTATGTTACAAATCAAATTTATTTAAAACGCTTACAATTCGAATTCCATCCTGTAATAATGGCTGTAGACCGCGTACAAGAGTGTGTAGACATCGTCAAGTTTGATGTCACATGACATCATAGGCATAAGAAAATCAATGAAATGAAATATTAAGTATCTTAAATATATCAAGTAATTTTTTCATGCTCCTTGCAACTTTGCAACATATAGAAATTAACGCGTAGATATATTAACATTCTTTTTGACCTTATGACGTCAAATAACGTTAATCCTCACAGAATATAAATAAGTCTTAAAGACTAATATTCAGTCCAAATATCAACTTTCTAAATCATCTCGAAGCGATTTTATATGTTTTTGAAATTTGACGTCAATGTTTCGAAACTTGGATTCGCCATACAACCATTGCCTTTTCGTCTTTTCAAATTTGTAAAACAGAACCCGGGATACACAACTAGAGTGTTACATATACATTCTTTGAAATTTGCTGAAAATTGGTCCAAAAATAATGGCTGTACACCGCGTAAAACTTTTTTGTCCTGACGTCAAATCTGATGTGATATAACGTCAAATTAATATGAATTACATTGCATTCTAAAGCATTTCTAAAGTGTATACCATAAGATTTCATGGTCCTGGGAAGTTAACAGCATATTAAATTTACGCATATATATCAGAAATAATTTTTGACCTTATGACGTCATATGACGTCAAATGACGTTCATCTTCATAGAATGTAAAGCACTCTTGGAGACTTATTTACTTTCCAAATATTAGATTTCTAACTCATCTGGAAACGATTTTATGCGTATTTAAAATTTGACGTCAATGGTTTGAATATTGGATCCGCCATAAAACCTTTGCATTTTTGAATTTGGAAGAACGGACACCGATGCTCAACTATAACCTAATATACACTTTCTGTGAAATTTTATGAAAATCGGTTCATAAACAATGGCTGTAGACCGCGTACAAACTTTAATAGCATATGGCAAGTGTAACGTCATATGACGTCATAGGCATATGAAAATTGTAGAATTAAAAATATCAACGTTTGAAGCAAAATGTCATATAATTTACATTTCCATGGACCATTTTAACATATAGAAATTTTCTTGTAAATATTAGAAATAGATTTTCATGTAATGACGTCATCTGACGTCACATGACGTTCATTTTCACAAAATCGTTCAGTCATCCATAAACCTACATAATGTTCAAATATCAACTTTCTATCTCATATGGGACCGATTTTATAAGCATTTGAAAATTAACGACCTCGGATCGAATCTTGGATTCTCCATAGAACCATGGTCTTTTAGAATTTTGAAAAACGGATAGCGGGATGCACAACTAGATCTTAATATACAAATTCTGTGAAAAATTGATAAAAATCGGTTTATAATAATGGTGTAGACCGCGTACAAACTTTTGTAGAATATGTCAAGTGTGACGTCATATGACGTCATATGCCTATAAAATTTATTGAAATAGAAATTATATTGTCTGAAACATATGCCATTAAATTTTTATTGCTCTTCGACCATTTCAACATATAGAAATAATCTTGTTAATGATAGTAATATATTTTCATATAATGACGTCACGTGACGTCATATGATGCAAATTTTCAAAATATTTTTAAGACTCCGAGAGACCTACATACTGACCAAATATCAACTTTCTATCTCAAATAGGACTGATTTTATAAGCATTTGAAAATGTACGACCTTGGTTCGAATCTTGGATTCGCTATAGAACCTTGGCAATTTCGAATTTTGAGAAACGGACACCGCGATGCACAACTAGAACTTAATATACACATTCTGTGAAAATTTGATGAAAATCGGTTCATTAATAATGGCTCTGGACCGCGTACAAACTTTTGTAGCTTATTTCACGTGTGACGTCATATGACGTCATAGAGATATGAGAATCATAGAAATCAAAATGTCCGCATTTGAAGCATGTGTCATTAAATTTTCATTGCCCTTCGACAATTTCAACATATAGAAATATTCTTGTTAATATTAGAAATACATTATCATATAATGACGTCACGTGACGTCATATGACATTTATTTTCACAAAATGTTTAAAACTTCTAGAGACCTATATACTGACTAAATATCAACTTTCTATCTTAAATAGGACAGATTTTATAAGCATTTAAAAATTTACGACCTTGGTTCGAATCTTGGATTCGCTATAAAACCATGGACTTTTCGAATTTTATAAAACGGACAAAGGGATGCACAACTAGAACTTAATATACACATTCTGTGAAAATATGATGAAAATCGGTTCACAAGAAATGGCTGTAGACCGCGTACAAACTTTTGTAGCATATTTCAAATGTGACGTCATATGACGTCATAGAAATATGAAAATCATAGAAATCAAAATTTCCTCACGTGACTAATAAGCCATAAAAATTTCATCGTCTTAGGATTATTGCAACATAGAAAAATAAGCGCTTAGTTTGGAAGAAAAAAAGAACTAGATGTCATTCGTTTAAACGAATGATAGGACTTTCTGCAACAACTGCTTTATATAGTATATATAGAAGATGACATAATAGATAATCTGTCCAAATTGCAACTTTCTATCTCCTCTATTTCTATATCAAATAGCACAAATAGAACACATTCTGTGAATTTTAATAAAAGTCCGCCCATATCTTGCACATGTAGTTTACATACAAAATTTATACTATGTCATATGACATGGAAGAAAAATGAAACAGTGTTCAAATGTAAGTTTCTAACTTTCATCACACATAGAATTTCATCACTCCAGCTCAGTTGTAACCTTGTTTTATTTTAGCCTCAGTAGGAAGAAGTATTGAATATTTGTATAGTGCTATATCCTTTCGACACCTGTAACGTAGTTAAACGTATTTAGCGATTTTGGCGTGTTTGGGCTTCCGTAGTTTTGCCATAAATTCCTGGAATTTCGAACTATGGTGATATTTTGAAAGGTAACATCCCAGCCTACAAACTGATGCAATATGAATATCGTTAGCATAACAATGCAGTTTTTAGATGGTCTAAAATGTGGGGCTGCGTGTGAATTTTTCAAGGCTTGCAAACTGCTCG
Organism: Solen grandis; assembly: GCA_021229015.1. Lineage (NCBI taxonomy): Eukaryota > Metazoa > Mollusca > Bivalvia > Adapedonta > Solenidae > Solen > Solen grandis. The sequence goes on from CM037788.1 coordinate 53,189,802, forward strand.
CTAGCTACATAGTGTTGCAAATACGGATTTATATACGGATAATAAACTAAATATCTTTGGAAACGTCAATTATTCAGCTATAATTCTTATTCATACATATATTTACAAAAATCAATATTTATTGAGATATGGCTACATATATGCAGTAGGGGTGAAATCAAAATTTCCTCACGGGCCTAATAACCCATAAAAATTTCATCGTCCTAGGACTATTGCAACATATTAAAATAAGCGTTTAGTTAGGAAGAAGAAAAGAATAATAGTAACAAACAAATGACGTCACGAGACGTCATATGACGTTTATTTTCACATAATTGTTAAGACACCCAGAGACCTACTAACTGACAAAATTTCAACTTTCTATCTCAAATAGGACAGTTTTTATAAGCATTTAAATATTGACGTCATTGGTTCGAATCTTGGATCCGCCATATATGCTTGGACTTTTCGAATTTTGAAAAACGGACACCGGTATACATAATAAGAACGTAATATACACATTCTGTGAAAATTTGATGAAAATCGGCCCATTAATAATGGCTCTGGACCGTGTAAAAACTTTTGTAGTCAATTTCAAATGTGACGTCATATGACGTCATAGGCTTCGGAAAACCATTGAAATCGAAATTTCAGCGTCTGAATCATTTGTCATTAAATTTTCATTGCCCTTCGACAATTTCAACATATAGAAATACTCTTTTAAATTTAATGACGTCACGTAACGTCATATGACGTTTTTTTTCACAAAATCTTTAAGACTCTTAGAGACCTATATAATGACCAAATATCACTTTTCTATTTCAAATAGGACCGATTTTATAAGCATTTAAAAATTTACGACCTCAGTTCGAATCTCGAATTCGCTATAGAACCATGGACTTTTCGGATTTCGAAAAACGGACACCGAGATGCACAACTAGAACTAAATATTCACATTCTGTGAAAGTTTGATGAAAATCGGCCCATTAATAATGACTCTGGACCGTGTACAAACTTTCGTAGTCAATTTCAAATGTGACGTCATATGACGTCATAGGCTTCTGAAAATCACTGAAATCGAAATTTCAGCATCTGAAGCATGCGGCATAAAAGTTTCATTGCCCTTCAAAAATTTCAACATATAGAAATAATCTTGTTAGAATTAGAAATTCATTATCATATAATGACGTCACGTGACGTCATATGACATTTATTTTCACAAAATGTTTAAGACTCCCAGAGACCTATACACTGACCTAATATCATCTTTCTATCTCAAATAGGACCGATTTTATAAGAATTTGAAAATTTACGACCTTGGTTCGAATCTTGGAATCGATATAAAACCTTGGACTTTTCGAATTTTGAAAAACGGACACCGGGATGCACAACTAGAACTTAATATACACAATCTGTGAAAATTTGATGAAAATCGGTGTACAAACAATGGCTGTAGACCGGGTACAAACTTTTGTAGCATATTTCAAATGTGACGTCATATGACGTCATAGGCATATGAAAATCATAGAAATAAATATTACAGCGTTTGAAGCATGAGTCTTTAAATTTTCATTGCCCTTCGACAATTTCAACATATAGAAATATTCTTGTTAATATTAGAAATTCATTATCATATAATGACGTCACGTGACGTCATATGACATTTATTTTCACAAAATGTTTAAGACTTCTAGAGACCTATATACTGAATAAATATCAACTTTCTTTCTTAAATAGGACAGATTTTATAAGCATTTAAAAATTTACGACCTTGGTTCGAATCTTGGATTCGCTATAGAACCATGGACTTTTCGAATTTTGAAAAACGGACACCGGGATGCACAACTACAGCGTATCATACATATTCTGTGAAATTTTGATGAAAATCGGTCCAGAAATAATGGCTGTAGACCGCGTACAAACTTTTTCACCTGACGTCAAATCTGACGTTATATGACGTCATATGAATATGAAATTCATTGCATCCAAAAGCTCATGGTTTGAAATATATGCCATAAAATTTTCATTGTTCTGAGCCATTGGCAACACATCAAAATAAACACAAATACAAGAGGAAGAAAAAAAGAATAAGGATAATAAAAAACAGAACAAACCCAATAGGACTTTCTGCTTGAGGCAGAAAGCCCTAATAATAATAATAATAAAAAACAAGAGGGCCATGATGGCCCTGAATCGCTCACCTGAGTACCATTGCTTTAACTGATGTCAAGGTTTTTAAACAGACAAGGATTCTGATATAACTTAATCTAAAACATTTTACCCCTGACAATACTACACACCAAATATCTAAGCAATGGGCCATATGGTTTCAGAGAAGACTTGGGCGCAGGGTCATTTATCACCCTAGGGCCAAGACTTTGAAAATCTTTGTAATGAACCATTAGATGCTACTACATACCAAAAATCTTAGCTCTAGGCCTTATTGATTCATAGAAGAAGATTTTTTTTAAGATTTTCCTATTTAACTCTATGTAAAACAAGTGACCCCAGGTGTGGGGTCATTTATCACCATTGGGCTATGATTTGTACAATCTTGGTAGTGGCCCATAAGATGATGCTACATACCAAATATCTAAGCTCTAGGCCTAATGATTCATGAAGAAGATTTTTTAAGATTTTCCTATATAACTCTTGTAAAAAAAGTGACCCCTGATGCGGGGTCATTTATCACCATAGGGCTATGATTTGTACAATCTTGGTAGTGGCCCATAAGATGATGCTTCATACAAAATATCTAAGCTCTAGGCCTTATGCATTCATGGAAGAAGATTTTTTAAGATTTTCCTATATAACTCTATGTAAAACAAGTGACCCCTGGTGCGGGGTCATTTATCACCATAGGGCTATGATTTGTACAATCTTGGTAGTGGCCCATAAGATGATGCTAAATACCAAATATCTAAGCTCTAGGCCTTATGGATTCATAGAAGAAGATTTTTTAAGATTTTCCTATATAACTCTATGTAAAACAAGTGACCCCTGGTGCGGGGTCATTTATCACCATAGGGCTATGATTTGTACAATCTTGGTAGTGGCCCATAAGATGATGCTTCATACCAAATATCAAAAGGTTAGGCCTTGTGGTTTCGGAGAAGAAGATTTTTTCAAGTTTTTCCTAATTAGCCTATGTGAAATCAAGTGACCGCTGGGGCGGGGCCAATTTTGACCCCAGGGTCATAATTTGTACAATCCTGGTAGAGAGTCATAAGATCATGCTACATACCAAAAATCAAAAGGCTAGGCCTTGTGGTTTCAGAGAAGAAGATTTTTTAAATTTTCATTTTTAAAATCTATTTTTAGCTCCTGTGACCTAATTATGCGATGGACCAGAACCATTTATACAACTTTAGTAGAGCTTCATCCAAGGAACATTCCTGCAAAATATTTTTCAAATTGGCCAAGCCGTTTAGGAGGAGATGTTGTTTGAAGCAATTGTTGACGCCGGACGCACGCACGCACGGACGACGGACGACGGACGCCGGACAAAAGGCGATCAGAAAAGCTCACCTTGAGCACGTTGTGCTCATGTGAGCTAAAAAAACAGTACAAACCCAATATGACTTTCTGCCGAAAGGGCAGAAAGTCCTAATAAAAGACAGAACAAACCCAATAGGTCTTTCTGCGAAAAGCAGAAAGCCCCAATAACTAGATGTCATTCGTGAAAACGAATGATAGGACTTTCTGCAAGCTATGTTAATGCAAAAAGCAGGAGATAGAAGTTTCATGTAATGTCTCACCTCTGGTAGTATTTCATGTTCATGCTGAACAATTGACATTATATTCCGAAATTAGTGCATATGATAAGAACTAAGTATTAGTCTGTGACGTAACATGATGTCATATGATGTCAGGACATGACTGCAAACATGATTTCTAGTTTAAAGGTCCTATGTTCGAATCTTACTTCAGCCACAATACTTCGATCTTTCGGAATTAAGGTTAGCTGCCAAAATATTCACACCTTATTTTCAAGATGTACCATCTGTAAAAATTTGAAGAAAATCTGATCATAAATGGCGGCTGTGGAGCGCAAACACCATTTTTACTTTACTGCAATAACTCTGAAATTTTTATTATTCTGAACAACTGGCAACATGTCGAAATCATTGCCCTAAAATGAAAATTAAGAAGTATGCTTATGGCGTCACATGACGTCTTATGACGTCACGATTCAAAATTTATTTAGAAATTCTTCAGACCTGCTAACTATGATAGTTTCAAAATTCTATCTCATCCAGAAGCTCTTTAATCCTAAAATGAAATTTTTGGTCCTATGTTCGAATCTTATTTCAGCCACAGATCTTCGGTCTTTCGGAATTTCGGTTAGCTGACAGGATATGCACACCTTAGTTTCAAGATGTACCATCTGTGAAAATTTGAAGAAAATCCGACCATAAATGGCGGCTGTAGAGCGTGAACACCATTTTTCACTATTTTTAGCTGTGACGTCACATGACGTCATAGGGTGCTGAATATGCTTTTGTTCAAAAGCGCATACGTTACTTTCATAACTCTGAAATTTTCATTATTCTGAACAACTGGTATCATGTCGAAATCATTGCCCTAATATGAAAATTAAGAAGTATGCTTATGACGTCACATGACGTCCTATGACGTCAGCACTCAAATTATATGTAGAAATTCTGAAGAACTGCAAACAGTGTAAGGTCCAACTTTGTATCTCATCCTGAAGCTCTTTAATCTTAAAATGAAATTTTCGGTCCTATGTTCGAATCTTATTTCCGCCACAGAACTTCGGTCTTTCTGAGTTTCGCCTAGCTGACAGGATATGCATACCTTAGTTTCAAGATGTACCATCTGTGAAAATTTGAAGAAAATCCAACCATAAATTACGGCTGTAGAGCGCGAACACTATTTTTCACTATTTTTAGCTGTGACGTCAGGGGACGTCATAGGATGCAGAAGATGCTTTTGTTCAAAAGCGCATACATTACTGTCATAACTCTGAAATTTTCATTATTCTGAACAACTGGCATCATGTCGAAATCATTGCCCTAAAATGAAAATTAAGAAGTATGCCTATGATGTCACATGACGTCATATGACGTCACGACTCAAAATATATGTATAAATTCTGCAGAACTGCAAACTGTGTAAGTTTGAACTTTCTATCTCATCCTGAAGATCTTTAATCCTAAAATGAAAGTTTCGGTCCTATGTTCGAATCTTATTTCAGCCACAGAACTTCGGTCTTTCGGAATTTCGGTTAGCTGACAGGATATGCACACCTTTGATTCAAGATGTACCATCTGTGAAAATTTGAAGAAAATCTGACCATAAATGACGGCTGTAGAGCGCGAACACCATTTTTCACTATTTTTAGCTGTGACGTCATGTGACGTCATAGGGTGCTGAATATCATTGAAATCAAAATTTCCTCACGTCACTAATAAGCCATAAAAATTTCATCGTCCTAGGTCCATTGCAACATATAAAAATAAGCGTTTAGTTAGGAAGAAAAAAAGAATAACTAGATGTCATTCGTTTAAACGAATGATAGGACTTTCTGCAACATCTGCTTTATATAGTATATATAGAAGATGACATAATAGATAATCTGTCCAAATTGCAACTTTCTATCTCCTCTATTTCTATATAAAATAGCACAAATAGAACACATTCTGTGAACTTTAATAAAAGTCCGCCCATATCTTGCACATGTAGTTTACATACAACATTTATACTATGTCATATGACATGAAAGAAAAATGAAACAGTGTTCAAATGTAAGTTTCTAACTTTCATCACACATAGAATTTCATCACTCCAGCTCAGTTGTAACCTTGTTTAAGTTTAGCCTCATTAGGAAGAAGTATTGAATATTTGTATAGTGCTATATCCTTTCGACACCTGTAACGTAGTTAATCGTATTTAGCGATTTTGGCGTGTTTGGGCTTCCGTAGTTTTGCCATAAATTCCTGGAATTTCGAACTATGGTGATATTTTGAAAGGTAACATCCCAGCCTACAAACTGATGCAATATGAATATCGTTAGCATAACAATGCAGTTTTTAGATGGTCTAAAATGTGGGGCTGCGTGTGAATTTTTCAAGGCTTGCAAACTGCTCGCTAGCTACATAGTGTTGCAAATACGGATTTTTGTCTTGTGCCGTTGTACATGTATTAACTTCAATGCTTTTTTTGGAAACAGTCAACCTTCGACAAAAAACAACAACAACAAAAAAAAAAAATCAAGATATAGCCCATCAATTGCAATTTGATATTTTTTTTTTTTTTTTTTTTTTAAGTCGTTGCGCAAGTATTTAAGCTTGGTGACCCCTGCGCGTGACCTTTTCCATATTTTTATGATGCATGATTATGAAATATCTTATTTTCCATGTAACTTTCTTATATGAAGTCCAATTTCAATAAACTTGGTACCGTTAGAAAGCTCTTAAAACATGCTACATTTTATACGCATAATGTATAAACTTATCTTCAGTCGTTTCTGAGATATTGACTGTTAAACCTCAAGAAAACAGCATATTAATAGCATAATTAGCTTCATTTCATTTAGTTTTTTTGCTTATAACTTTGTATTGCGTAAACCAATTTTAATAAACTAAATATCTTTGGAAACGTCAATTATTCAGCTATAATTTTTATTCATACATATATTTACAAAAATCGATATTTATTGAGATATGGCTACATATATGCAGTAGGGGTGAAATCAAAATTTCCTCACGTGCCTAATAACCCATAAACATTTCATCGTCCTAGGACTATTGCAACATATTAAAATAAGCGTTTAGTTAGGAAGAAGAAAAGAATAATAATAATAAACAAATGACGTCACGTGACGTTTATTTTCACATAATTGTTAAGACACCCAGAGACCTACTAACTGACAAAATTTCAACTTTCTATCTCAAATAGGACAGTTTTTATAAGCATTTAAATATTGACGTCATTGGTTCGAATCTTGGATCCGCCATATATGCTTGAACTTTTCGAATTTTGAAAAACGGACACCGGCATACACAATAAGAACGTAATATACACACTCTGTGAAAATTTGATGAAAATCGGCCTATTAATAATGGCTCTGGACCGTGTACAAACTTTTGTAGTCAATTTCAAATGTGACGTCATATGACGTCATAGGCTTCTGAAAATCATTGAAATCAAAATATCAGCGTCTGAATCATTTGTCATTAAATTTTCATTGCCCTTCGATAATTTCAACATATAGAAATACTCTTGTTAATATTAAAAATACATTATCATATAATGACGTCACGTGACGTCATATGACGTTTCTTTTCACAAAATGTTAAAGACTCTTAGAGACCTATATACTGACCAAACATCATTTTATTATACCGAGTGCACAACAGAACTTAATATACACATTCTCTGAAAATTTGATGAAAATCGGCCCATTAATAATGGCTCTGGACCGTGTACAAACTTTCGTAGTCAATTTCAAATGTGACGTCATATGACGTCATAGGCTTCTGAAAATCATTGAAATCGAAATATCAGCATCTGAAGCATGCGGCATTAAATTTTCATTGCCCTTCGAAAATTTCAACATATAGAAATAATCTTGTTAGAATTAGAAATTCATTATCATATAATGACGTCACGTGACGTCATATGACATTTATTTTCACAAAATGTTTAAGACTCCCAGAGACCTATATACTGACCCAATATCATTTTTCTATCTCAAATAGGACCGATTTTATAAGAATTTGAAAATTTACGACCTTGGTTCGAATCTTGGAATCGCTATAGAACCTTGGACTTTTCGAATTTTGAAAAACGGACACCGGGATGCACAACTAGAACTTAATATTCACATTCTGTGAAAATTTGATGAAAATCGGTTCATAAACAATGGCTCTGGACCGCGTACAAACTTTTGTTGCATATTTCAAGTGTGACGTCATATGACGTCATAGGCACATGAAAGTCATAGAAATCAAACTTTTAGCGATTGAAGCATGTGTCATTAAATTTTCATTGCCCTTCGACAATTTCAACATATAGAAATACTCTTGTTAATATTAGAAATACAATATCATATAATGACGTCACGTGACGTCATATGACATTTATTTTCAAAAAATGTTTAAAACTTCTAGAGACCTATATACTGACTAAATATCAACTTTCTATCTTAAATAGGACAGATTTTATAAGCATCTAAAAAATTTACGACCTTGGTTCGAATCTTGGATTCGCTATAGAACCATGGACTTTTCGAATTTTAAAAAACAGACACCGAGATGCACAACTAGAACTTAATATACACAATCTGTGAAAATTTTATGAAAATCGGTTCCCCAACAATGGCTGTAGACCGAGTACAAACTTTTGTAGCATATTTCAAATGTGACGTCATATGACGTCATATGCATATGAAAATCATAGAAATCAAAATTTCATCGCATCAAGTATATGCCATTAAAATTTCATGGCCCTGGGACCATTGCAACATGCTTAAATTAACGCTCAGTTTGGAAGAAAAAAAGAATAAGAAGAATAAAAAAACATAACAAACCCAATAGGACTTTCTGCTTTAGGCAGAAAGTCCTAAAAACAGTACAAACCCAATAAAAAACCTAATAAAAAACAGTACAAACCCAATATGACTTTCTGCCTGTAGGCAGAAAGTCCTAATAATAATAATAACTAGATGTCATTCGTGAAAACGAATGATAGGACTTTCTGCAAGCTGTGTTAATGCAAAAAGCAGGAGATAGAAGTTTCATGTAATGACTCATCTCTGGTAGTATTTCATGTTCATGCTGAACAATTGACATTATATTCCGAAATTAGTGCAAATGATAAGAACTTAGTATTAGTCTGTGACGTCACATGACGTCATATGATGTCATAACTCTATATGACTCATAACATATGTAGAAATTCTCCATAACTGCAAACTGTTTGAGTTTCAACTTTCTATCTCATCCTGAAGCTCTCTAATCCTAAAATGAAATTTTCGGTCCAATGTTCGAATCTTATTTCAGCCACAGAACTTCGGTCTTTCGGAAATTCGGTATGCTGACAGGATATGCACACCTTAGTTTCATGGTGTACCATCTGTGAAAATTTGAAGAAAATCCGACCATAAATGACGGCTGTAGAGCGCGAACACCATTTTTCACTATTTTTAGCTGTGACGTCACATGACGTCATAGGGTGCTGAAGATGCTTTTGTACAAAAGAGCATACTTTACTGTCATAACTCTGAAATTTTCATTATTCTGAACAACTTGCATCATGTCGAAATTATTGCCCTAATATGAAAATTAAGAAGTATGCTTATGACGTTACATGACGTCATATGACGTCAGGACTCAAAATATATGTAGAAATTTTTCAGGACTGCAAACTGTGTAAGTTCCAACTTTTTATCTCATCCTGAAGCTCTTTAATCCTAAAATTAAATTTTCGGTCCTTTGTTCGAATCTTATTTCCGCCACAGAACTTCGGTCTTTCGGAATTTCGGTTAGCTGACAGGATATGCACACCTTAGTTTCAAGATGTACCATCTGTGAAAATTTGAAGAAAATCCGACCATAAATGACGGCTGTAGAGCGCGAACACCATTTTTCACTATTTTTAGCTGTGACGTCATGTGACGTCATAAGGTGCTGAAGATGCTTTTGTTCAAAAGCGCATACTTTTCTGTCATAACTCTGAAATTTTCATTATTCTGAACAACTGGCATCATGTCGAAATCATTGCCCTAATATGAAAACTAAGAAGTATGCCTATGACGTCACATGACGTCATATGACGTCAGGACTCAAAATGTATGTAGAAATTCTGCAGAACTGCAAACTGTGTAAGTTTCAACTTTCTATCTCATCCTGAAGCTCTCTTATCCTAAAATGAAATTTTCGGTCCTATGTTCGAATCTTATTTCAGCCACAGAACTTCGGTCTTTCGGAATTTCGATTAGCTGACAGGATATGCACACCTTAGTTTCAAGATGTACCATCTGTGAAAATTTGAAGAAACTCCGACCATAAATGACGGCTGTAGAGCGCGAACACCATTTTTTTTTTATGACGTCATGTGACGTCATAGGGTGCTGAAAATCATTGAAATCAAAATTTCCTCACGTGACTAATAAGCCATAAAAAGTTCATCGTCCTAGGACTATTGCAACATATAAAAATAAGCGTTTAGTTAGGAAGAAGAAAAGAATAATAATAATAATAATAACTAGATGTCATTCGTTTAAACGAATGATAGGACTTTCTGCAACATCTGCTTTATATAGTATATATAGAAGATGACATAATAGATAATCTGTCCAAATTGCAACTTTCTATCTCCTCTATTTCTATATAAAATAGCACAAATAGAACACATTCTGTGAATTTTAATAAAAGTCCGCCCATATCTTGCACATGTAGTTTACATACAACATTTATACTATGTCATATGACATGAAAGAAAAATGAAACAGTGTTCAAATGTAAGTTTCTAACTTTCATCACACATAGAATTTCATCACTCCAGCTCAGTTGTAACCTTGTTTAATTTTAGCCTCATTAGGAAGAAGTATTGAATATTTGTATAGTGCTATATCCTTTCGACACCTGTAACGTAGTTAATCGTATTTAGCGATTTTGGCGTGTTTGGGCTTCCGTAGTTTTGCCATAAATTCCTGGAATTTCGAACTATGGTGATATTTTGAAAGGTAACATCCCAGCCTACAAACTGATGCAATATGAATATCGTTAGCATAACAATGCAGTTTTTAGATGGTCTAAAATGTGGGGCTACGTGTGAATTTTTCAAGGCTTGCAAACTGCTCGCTAGCTACATAGTGTTGCAAATACGGATTTTTGTCTTGTGCCGTTGTACATGTATTAACTTCAATGCTTATTTTGGAAACAGTCAACATTCGACAAAAAACAACAACAACAACAAAAAAAAAAGAACAAAATCAAGATATAGCCCATTAATTGCAATTTGATTTTTTTTTTTTTTTTTTTTTTTTTTTTTTTTAAGTCGTTGCGCAAGTATTTAAGCCTGGTGACCCCTGCGCGTGACCTTTTCCATATTTTTATGATGCATGATTATGAAATATCTTATTTTCCATGTAACTTTCTTATATGAAGTCCAATTTCAATAAACTTGGTACCGTTAGAAAGCTCTTAAAACATGCTACATTTTATACGCATAATGTATAAACTTATCTTCAGTCGTTTCTGAGATATTGACTGTTAAACCTCAAGAAAACAGCATATTATCAGCAAAATTAGCTTCATTTCGTTTAGTTTTTTTGCTTATAAATTGGTATTGCGTAAACCAATTTTAATAAACTAAATATCTTTGGAAACGTCAATTATTCAGCTATAATTCTTATTCATACATATATTTACAAAAATCGATATTTATTGAGATATGGCTACATATATGCAGTAGGGGTGAAATCAAAATTTCCTCACGTGCCTAATAAGCCATAAAAATTTCATCGTCCTAGGACTATTGCAACATATTAAAATAAGCGTTTAGTTAGGAAGAAGAAAAGAATAATAGTAAGAAACAAATGACGTCACGTGACGTCATATGACGTCACGACTCAAAATATTTGTAGAAATTCTGCAGAACTGCAAACTGTGTAAGTTTCTACTTTCTATCTCATCCTGAAGCTCTTTAATCCTAAAATGAAATTTTCGGTCCTATGTTCGAATCTTATTTCAGCCACAGAACTTCGGTCTTTCGGAATTTCGGTTAGCTGAAAGGATATGCACACATTAGTTTTAAATTGTATCATCTGTGAAAATTTGAAGAAAATCCGACTATAAATGACGGCTGTAGAGCGCGAACACCATTTTTCACTATTTTTAGCTCTGACGTCATGTGACATCATAGGGTGCTGATGATGCATTTGTTTAAACGCGCATACTTTACTGTCATAACTCTGAAATTTTCATTATTCTGAACAACTGACATCATATCGAAATCATTGCACTAAAATGAAAAATAAGAAGTAGGCCTATGACGTCACATGACGTCATATGACGTCACGACTTAAAATATATGTAGAAATACTGCAGAACTGCAAAATGTGTAAGTTTCAACTTTCTATCTCATCCTGAAGCTCTTTAATCCTAAAATGAAATTTTCGGTCCTATGTTCGATTCTTATTTCAGCCACAGAACTTCGGTCTTTCGGAAATTCGGTTAGCTGACAGGATATGCACACCTTTGATTCATGATGTACGATCTGTGAAAATTTGAAGAAAATCCGACCATAAATGACGGCTGTAGAGCGCGAACACCATTTTTCACTATTTTTAGCTGTGACGTCATGTGACGTCATAGGGTGCTGAAGATGCTTTTGTTCAAAAGCGCATACTTTCATGTCATAACTCTGAAATTTTCATTATTCTGAACAACTGGCATCATGTCGAAACCATTGCCCTAAAATGAAAATTAAGAATTATGCCTATGACGTCACATGACGTCCTATGACGTCACAACTCAAAATATATGTAGAAATTCTGCAGAACTGCAAACTGTGTAAGTTTCAACTTTCTATCTCATCCTGAAGCTCTTTAATCCTAAAATGAAATTTTCGGTCCTATGTTCGAATCTCATTTCAGCCACAGAACTTCGGTCTTTCGCAATTTCGGTTAGCTGACAGGATATGCACACCTTTGATTCAAGATGTACAATCTGTTAAAATTTGAAGAAAATCCGACCATAAATGACGGCTGTAGAGCGCGAACACCATTTTTCACTATTTTTAGCTGTGACGTCATGTGACGTCATAGGGTGCTGAAAATCATTGAAATCAAAATTTCCTCACGTGACTAATAAGCTATAAAAATTACATCGTCCTAGGACTATTGCAACATATAAAAATAAGCGTTTAGTTAGGAAGAAGAAAAGAATAATAATAATAATAATTATAATAAACATAACAAACCCAATAGGACTTTCTGCTTTAGGCAGAAAGTCCTAATAATAAACATAACAAACCCAATAGGACTTTCTGCTTTAGGCAGAAAGTCCTAATAAACATAACAAACCCAATAGGACTTTCTGCTTTATAACAAAGGCAATATGCTTATCGGTCCTGGTGTACACCATTGCATTCTAAAATGCACCTCATTCTCTCAAATACGCATCGCAATTCACCTTTCAACACGGGCACTCTTTCCTGCGTAGGAACGTCCGGATAGAGGGTAACCAACCCAATAACCGCCTTCTTCTCTTCCTTCAAATTGCTAGATTTTCATATACAAGCCCTTTCCGAAAAACATGAATATCTGCCATGTTTGTTGACGGAATCACTTGAAATTTTCAGGACTTTTTGCACATTGTAGGCTACGGCATTCGTGCAAATTTCAACTTCAAACATCAACTTGCCGATTTTATATGAATTTTTTAATAATTTCTGCTTAAATATGCATGACGTTATAATCACGTGATCAAACAAGTATTCCTTGCAGTATACATCACTTCACTTTTCAGTGTGTTAATCCTGAAGAAATCATGATTTTTGACTCAAAGTTCATGAAACTACAGCGTTTCAATTTCGTTAAAAGTACACTTTTCGCCTTTCTGTCATAACTCAACCAATTCAACCCCGATCTTCAAAAACTAAATATCACCTGAAAGGTCTTTCAAATCACTACAGATTTTGTCCACAGTGTCTAGGTAGAATCTTTTTCGTTTTTGAGATACACCTTGCCGAATAAAAACACCAACAACTGACATATGACCTTGACCTTTACGATTTTCCGGAAACGGAAGTGACTGAAGTAAATGAGATGCTATGTTGCACATTCAGTGAAAATTGTATGCAAATCGGTCAAAAGATAAGGCATGTAGTGCTAAAAAACCCTACATTTTGGATTAAAAGTTTGTTAACGCGTCATGACGTCATTTTACGTCATACGACGTCAGTCTTTTCAGAGCTGTAAGAAATTGATAAGACACATGTTCTGTCCAAATTTGAAGTTTCTAGCTTATCTGAGTGCTTCGTAATACTTAAATAAATTTTCAGGTCCAAAGTTCGAAACTTGGTTCAGCCATAGATCCTTGGTCTTTTTGAATGTTGCAAAATGTATATAATCCTGCACAACAAAGTCCCAATCAATACATTCTGTGAAAAAATCAAGTCAATTGGTTAAGAAATGACGGCTGTAGAGCGCGAACACTATTTTTCACTATTTTTAGCTGTGACGTCATGTGACGTCATAGGGTGCTGAAGATGCTTTTGTTCAAAAGCAAATCGTTTGCTTTCATAACTCTGAAATTTTCATTATTCTGAACAACTGGCATCATGTCGAAATCATTGCCCTAAAATGAAAATGAAGAAGTATGCTTATGACGTCACATGACATCATATGACGTCACGACTCAAAATATTTGTAGAAATTCTGCAGAACTGCAAACTGTGTAAGTTTCAACTTTCTATCTCATCCTGAAGCTCTTTAATCCTAAAATGAAATTTTCGGTCCTATGTTCGAATCTTATTTCAGCCACAGAACTTCGGTCTTTCGGAATTTCGGTTAGCTGACAAGATATGCACACCTTTGATTCAAGATGTACCATCTGTGAAAATTTGAAGAAAATCCGACCATAAATGACGGCTGTAGAGCGCGAACACCATTTTTCACTATTTTTAGCTGTGACGTCATGTGACGTCATAGGGTGCTGAAGATGCTTTTGTTCAAAAGCGAATACTTTGCTTTTATAACTCTGAAATTTTCATTATTCTGAACAACTGGCATCATGTCGAAATCATTGTCCTAAAATGAAAATTAAGAAGTATGCTTATGACGTCACATGACGTCATATGACATCATGACTCAAAATATTTGTAGAAATTCTGCAGAACTGTAAACTGTATAAGTTTCAACTTTCTATCTCATCCTGAAGCTCTTTTATCCTAAAATGAAATTTTCGGTCCTATGTTCGAATCTTATTTCAGCCACAGAACTTCGGTCTTTCGGAATTTCGGTTAGCTGACAGGATATGCACACCTTTGATTCAAGATGTACCATCTGTGAAAATTTGAAGAAAATCCGACCATAAATGACGGCTGTAGAGCGCGAACACCATTTTTCACTATTTTTAGCTGTGACGTCATATGACGTCATAGGGTGCTGAAAATCATTGAAATCAAAATTTCCTCACGTGACTAATAAGCCATAAAAATTTCATCGTCCTAGGACTATTGCAACATATAAAAATAAGCGTTTAGTTAGGAAGAAGAAAAGAATAATAATAATAATAATAATAATAATAAACATAACAAACCCAATAGGACTTTCTGCTTTAGGCAGAAAGTCCTAATAACTAGATGTCATTCGTGAAAACGAATGATAGGACTTTCTGCAAGCTGTGTTAATGCAAAAAGCAGGAGATAGAAGTTTCATGTAATGACTCACCTCTGGTAGTATTTCATGTTCATGCTGAACAATTGAAATTATATTCCGAAATTAGTGCAAATGAGAAGAACTAAGTATTAGTCTGTGACGTCACATGACGTCATATGACGTCATAACTCTAAACATTTGTAGAAATTCTGCAGAACTGCAAACTCTTAAAGTTTCAACTTTCTATCTCATCCTGAAGCTCTCTAATCCTAAAATGAAATTTTCGATCCAATGTTCGAATCTTATTTCAGCCACAGAACTTCGGTCTTTCGGAATTTCGGTTAGCTGACAGGATATGCACACTTAACTTTCAAGATGTACCATCTGTGAATATTTGAAGACAATCCGACCATAAATGGCGGCTGTAGAGCGTGAAAACCATTTTTCACTATTTTTAGCTCTGACGTCACATGACGTCATAGTGTGCTAAAGATGCTTTTGTTCAAAAGGGCTACTTTAAATTTTCGTTATTCTGAACAACTGGCATCATGTTAAAATCATTGCCCTAAAATGAAAATTAAGAAGTATGCTTATGACGTCACAAGACGTCATATGACGTCAAAACTCAAGTTATATGTAGAAATTCTGCAGAACTGCACACTGTGTAAGTTTCAACCTTCTATCTCATCCTGAAGCTCTTTAATCCTAAAATGAAATTTTCGGTCCTATGTTCGAATCTTTTTTCAGCCACAGAACTTCAGTCTTTTGGAAGTTTGGTTAGCTGACAGGATATGCACACCTGAGTTTCAAAATGTACCATCTGTGAAAATTTGAAGAAAATCTGACCATAAATGACGGCTGTAGAGCGCGAACACCATTTTTCACTATTTTTAGCTGTGACGTCATGTGACGTCATAGGGTGCTGAAAATCATTGAAATCAAAATTTCCTCACGTGACTAATAAGCTATAAAAATTACATCGTCCTAGGACTATTGCAACATATAAAAATAAGCGTTTAGTTAGGAAGAAGAAAAGAATAATAATGATAATAATAATAATAAACATAACAAACCCAATAGGACTTTCTGCTTTAGGCAGAAAGTCCTAACTAGATGTCATTCGTTTAAACGAATGATAGGACTTTCTGCAACATCTGCTTTATATAGTATATATAGAAGATGACATAATAGATAATCTGTCCAAATTGCAACTTTCTATCTCCTCTATTTCTATATAAAATAGCACAAATAGAACACATTCTGTGAATTTTAATAAAAGTCCGCCCATATCTTGCACATGTAGTTTACATACAACATTTATACTATGTCATATGACATAAAAGAAAAATGAAACAGTGTTCAAATGTAAGTTTCTAACTTTCATCACACATAGAATTTCATCACTCCAGCTCAGTTGTAACCTTGTTTAATTTTAGCCTCATTAGGAAGAAGTATTGAATATTTGTATAGTGCTATATCCTTTCGACACCTGTAACGTAGTTAATCGTATTTAGCGATTTTGGCGTGTTTGGGCTTCCGTAGTTTTGCCATAAATTCCTGGAATTTCGAACTATGGTGATATTTTGAAAGGTAACATCCCAGCCTACAAACTGATGCAATATAAATATCGTTAGCATAACAATGCAGTTTTTAGATGGTCTAAAATGTGGGGCTGCGTGTGAATTTTTCAAGGCTTGCAAACTGCTCGCTAGCTACATAGTGTTGCAAATACGGATTTTTGTCTTGTGCCGTTGTACATGTATTAACTTCAATGCTTATTTTGGAAACAGTCAACATTCGACAAAAAACAACAACAACAACAACAAAAAAAAAAAAAATCAAGATATAGCCCATCAATTGCAATTTGATTTTTTTTTTTTTTTTTTTTTTTTTTAAGTCGTTGCGCAACTATTTTAGCTTGGTGACCCCTGCGCGTGACCTTTTCCATATTTTTATGATGCATGATTATGAAATATCTTATTCTCCATGTAACTTTCTTATATGAAGTCCAATTTCAATAAACTTGGTACCGTTAGAAAGCTCTTAAAACATGCTACATTTTACATGCATAATGTATAAACTTATCTTCAGTCGTTTCTGAGATATTGACTGTTAAACCTCAAGAAAACAGCATATTATCAGCAAAATTAGCTTCATTTCATTTAGTTTTTTTGCTTATAACTTTGTATTGCGTAAACCAATTTTAATAAACTAAATATCTTTGGAAACGTCAATTATTCAGCTATAATTCGTATTCATACATATATTTACAAAAATCGATATTTATTGAGATATGGCTACATATATGCAGTAGGGGTGAAATCAAAATTTCCTCACGTGCCTAATAACCCATAAACATTTCATCGTCCTAGGACTATTGCAACATATTAAAATAAGCGTTTAGTTAGGAAGAAGAAAAGAATAATAATAATAAACAAATGACGTCACGTGACGTCATATGACGTTTATTTTCACATAATTGTTAAGACACCCAGAGACCTACTAACTGACAAAATTTCAACTTTCTATCTCAAATAGGACAGTTTTTATAAGCATTTAAATATTGACGTCATTGGTTCGAATCTTGGATCCGCCATATATGCTTGGACTTTTCGAATTTTGAAAAACGGACACCGGTATACACAATAAGAACGTAATATACACATTCTGTGAAAATTTGATGAAAATCGGTTCATAAACAATGGCTCTGGACCGCGTACAAACTTGTGTTGCATATTTCAAGTGTGACGTCATATGACGTCATAGGCTTCTGAAAATCTTTGAAATCGAAATTACAGCATCTGAAGCATGCGGCATTAATTTTTCATTGCCCTTCATAAATTTCAAGATATAGAAATAATCTTGTTAGAATTAGAAATTCATTATCATATAATGACGTCACGTGACGTCATATGACATTTATTTTCACAAAATGTTTAAGACTCCCAGAGACCTATATACTGACCCAATATCATCTTTCTATCTCAAATAGGACCGATTTTATAAGAATTTGAAAATTTACGACCTTGGTTCGAATCTTGGAATCGCTATAGAACCTTGGACTTTTCGAATTTTGAAAAACGGACAAAGGGATGCACAACTAGAACTTAATATACACATTCTGTGAAAATTTGATGAAAATCGGTTCATAAACAATGGCTGTAGACCGCGTACAAACTTTTGTTGCATATTTCCAGTGTGACGTCATATGACGTCATAGGCATATGAAAATCATAGAAATCAAAATTTCAGCGTTTGAAGCATGTGTCTTTAAATTTTCATTGCCTTTCGACAATTTCAACATATAGAAATATTCTTGTTAATATTAGAAATACATTATCATATAATGACGTCACGTGACGTCATATGACAAATATTTTCACAAAATTTTTAAAACTTCTAGAGACCTATATACTGACTAAATATCAACTTTCTTTCCTAAATAGGACAGATTTTATAAGCATTTAAAACTTTACGACCTTGGTTCGAATCTTGGATTCGCTATAGAACCATGGACTTTTCGAATTTTGAAAAACGGACACCGGGATGCACAACTAGAACTTAATATACACAATCTGTGAAAATTTGATGAAAATCGGTTCACAAACAATGGCTGTAGACCGCGTACAAACTTTTGTAGCATATTTCAAATGTGACGTCATATGACGTCATAGGCATATGAAAATCATAGAAATCAAAATTTCCTGACGTGGCTAATAAGTCATAAAAATTTCATCGTCCTAGGAGTATTGCAACATAGAAAAATAAGCGTTTAGTTAGGAAGAAAAAAAGAATAATAATAATAACTAGACTTCTTTTGTTTTGAACAAAAGATAGGGCTTTCTGCACTGCAAACCATGACAAACCTGGTGTTTTTCGAATTTTGCAAACCTATATAATCCTGCACAATGAAGTCGTAATATATAACTTCTGTGAAAATTCCATGCCAATCCGTCCATAAATGACGGCTGTGCAGCGCAGATGAACTTTGGTAGCTTTTTTAAGTTTTGATGTCATGTGACGTCATATGAAAATTTTACTCATTAAATCTTAATGTTCATGATTACCTACATAGGACATTAAATTTTCATTGTCTATGAACCTTTGCAACATGAGTAAATTGACATTCAGGAATCGGAAATTCTCTACAATTTGATGACGTCATATGACGTTCATCTTTACAAAATGCAAAGGAAACACAGAGACGTATAAGCTCGCTAAATATCAAATTTCTATCTCATCTAGAAACGATTTTATTTGTATTTAAAATTTGACGTCCTTGGTTCGAATCTTGGATTCGTCAAAGAACCTTAGTTCTTTCGAATCTTGGCAAACCTATAGAATCCTGCACAATGAGGTCGTAATATATAACTTCTGTGAAGATTCCATGCCAATCTATCAATAAATGACGGCTGTACAGACGAACAAACTTTGGTAGTTATTTATAGTTCTGACATCATGTGACGTCATATGAAAATGTTAAACATTGAATCTAAATGTTCCTGATTATGTACAAAGGACATTTAATTTGCATTGTCTATGAAGCTTTGCAACATGAGGAAAATTGACATCAAGAAATCGGAAATTCTATACAACTTGATGACGTCATATGACGTTCATCTTTACAAAATGCAAAGGAAACACAGAGATATATAATATCGCCAAATATCAACTTTCTATCTCATCTAGAAACGATTTTATACGTATTTGAAATTTGAGGTCCTTGGTTCGAATCTTGGATTCGCCATAGAACCTTTGCTTTTTCGAATCTTGGCAAACCTATATAATCTGCATAATGAGATCGTAATATATAACTTCTGTGAAAATTCCATGCCAATCCGTCCATAAATGACGGCTGTACAGCGCGTACAAACTTTGGTAGCTATTTTTAGTTCTGACGTCATGTGACGTCATAAGAAAAATTTTCAACAATGGATAAAAATTAACATGATCACCTACAAAGGAATTTCAATTTCCATTGTTTATGAACCCTTGCATCATGAGTAAATTGACATCAAGAAATCGGAAATTCTATACAACTTGATGACGTCAAATGACGTCATATGACGTTCATCTTTACATAATGCAAAGGAAACACAAAGACGTATAATCTCGCCAAATATCAACTTTCTATCTCACCTAGAAACGTTTTTATATGGATTTGAAATTTGACGTCCTTGGTTCGAATCTTGGATTCGCCATAGAACCTTAGTTCTTTCGAATCTTGGCAAACCTATATAATCTTGCACAATGAGGTCGTAATATATAACTTCTGTGAAAATTCCATGCCAATCTGTCCATAAATGACGGCTGTACAGCGCGTACAAACTTTGGTAGCTATTTTTAGTTCTGACGTCATATGACGTCATATGAAAATTTTAAACATTGAATCTAAATGTTCATGACAACTTACATGGGACATTAAATTTTCATTGTCTATGAGCCATTGCAACATGAGTAAATTGACATCAAGAAATCGGAAATTCTATACAACTTGATGACGTCATATGACGTCATATGACGTTCATCTTTACAAAATGCAAAGGAAACACAGAGACATATAATCTCGCCAAATATCAACTTTCTATCTCATCTAGAATCGATTTTATATGGATTTGAAATTTGACGTCCTTGGTTCGAATCTTGGATTCGCCATAGAACCTTAGTTCTTTCGAATCTTGGCAAACCTATATAATCCTGCACAATGAGGTCTTAATATATAACTTCTGTGAAAATTCCATGACAATCCGTCCATAAATGACGGCTGTACAGCGCGTACAAACTTTGGTAGCTATTTTTAGTTCTGACGTCATGTGACGTCATGTGAAGATAAAAATAATATATTCCAAAATGCCATTGCTTCAGGTGTCTGTTGATAGAATTTCTTTGTCCTAGACCTTCAGCAACTTAATGAAATAACAACATGAAAAGGTTGGAAAAAAAGAATAATAATAATAAAAGACAGAACAAACCCAATAGGTCTTTCTGCGAAAAGCAGAAAGCCCTAATAATAAGAAGAAGAATAAACAGTACAAACCCAATAGGACTTTCTGCTTTAGGCAGAAAGTCCTAAAACTAGATGTCATTCGTGAAAACGAATGATAGGACTTTCTGCAAGCTTTTAATGCAAAAAGCAGGAGATAGAAGTTTCATGTAATGACTCACCTCTGGTAGTATTTCATGTTCATGCTGAACAATTGAAATTATATTCCGAAATTAGTGCAAATGAGAAGAACTAAGTATTAGTCTGTGACGTCACATGACGTCATATGACGTCATAACTCTAAACATATGTAGAAATTCTGCAGAACTGCAAACTGTTTAAGTTTCAACCTTCTATCTCATCCTGAAGCTCTCTAATCCTAAAATGAAATTTTCGGTCCAATGTTCGAATCTTATTTCAGCCACAGAACTTCGGTCTTTCGGAATTTTGGTTAGCTGACAGGATATGCACACTTAACTTTCAAGATGTACCATCTGTGAAAATTTGAAGAAAATCCGACCATAAATGGCGGCTGTAGAGCGTGAACACCATTTTTCACTATTTTTAGCTCTGACGTCACATGACGTCATAGTGTGCTAAAGATGCTTTTGTTCAAAAGGGCATACTTTACTGTCATAACTCTGACATTTTCGTTATTCTGAACAACTGGCATCATGTCAAAATCATTGCCCTAAAATGAAAATTAAGAAGTATGCTTATGACGTCACAAGACGTCATATGACGTCAAAACTCAAGATATTTAAAGAAATTCTGCAGAACTGCAAACTGTGTAAGTTTCAACCTTCTATCTTATCCTGAAGCTCTTTAATCCTAAAATGAAATTTTCGGTCCTATGTTCGAATCTTTTTTCAGCCACAGAACTTCAGTCTTTTGGAAGTTTGGTTAGCTGACAGGATATGCACACCTGAGTTTCAAAATGTACCATCTGTGAAAATTTGAAGAAAATCTGACCATAAATGACGGCTGTAGAGTGCGAACACCATTTTTCACTATTTTTTGCTGTGACGTCATGTGACGTCATAGAGTGCTGAAGATGCTTTTGTTCAAAAGCACATACTTTGCTTTCATAACTCTGAAATTTTCATTATTCTGAACAACTGGCATCATGTCGAAATCATTGCCCTAAAATGAATATTAAGAAGTATGCTTATGACGTCACATGACGTCATATGACGTCACGACTCAAAATATTTGAAGACATTCTGCAGAACTGCAAACTGTGTAAGTTTCGACTTTCTATCTCATCCTGAAGCTCTTTAATTCTAAAATGAAATTTTCGGTCCTATGTTCGAATCTTATTTCAGCCACAGAACTTCGGTCTTTCGGAATTTCGGTTAGCTAACAAGATATGCACACCTTTGATTCAAGATGTACCATCTGTGAAAATTTGAAGAAAATCCGACCATAAATGACGGCTGTAGAGCGCGAACACCATTTTTCACTATTTTTTGCTGTGACGTCATGTGACGTCATAGGGTGCTGATGATGCTTTTGTTCAAAAGCGCATACTTTGCTTTCATAACTCTGAAATTTTCATTATTCTGAACAACTGGCATCATGTTGAAATCATTGCCCTAAAATGAAAATAAAGAAGTAAAGGCTTATGACGTCACATGACGTCATATGACGTCACGACTCAAAATATTTGTAGAAATCTGCAGAACTGCAAACTGTGTAAGTTTCAACTTTCTATCTCATCCTGAGCTCTTTTATCCTAAAATGAAAATTTTCGGTTCCTATGTTCGAATCTTATTTCAGCCACAGAACTTCGGTCTTTCGGAATTTCGGTAAGCTGACAGGATATGCACGCCTTTGATTCAATATGTACCATCTGTTTAAAATTTGAGAAAAACCGACCATAAATGACGGCTGTAGAGGCGACACCATTTTTCACTATTTTTGCTGTGACGTCATGTGACGTCATAGGGTGCTGAAAATCATTGAAATCAAAATTTCCTCACGTGATAATAAGCATAAAAATTTCATCGTCCTAGGCTATTGCAAAAATATAAAAATAAGCGTTTATTAGGAAGAAGAAAAGATTTAAAAATAATAATAATAATAAACATAACAAACCCAATAGGACTTTCTGCTTTAGGCTGAAAGTCCTAATAAACATAACAAACCCAATAGGGGCTTTTGCTTTAGGCAGAAAG
>CM037788.1:53213392-53234126 GCA_021229015.1 Solen grandis
GGAAAAAGGGTGGCGGACGAAGGAACAACGGACGGACAAAGCGGCGACTATATGCGTCACCTTCAGTGAGCATAAAAAAAGGTAAAACAAGAGGGCCAAGATGGCCCTAGATCGCTCACCTGAGAAAAGTATCATTCATTGCCTGTACAAAACAGATTGCTTCAGAATTAAGATGATGAGGTGAAACAATGTATAGGAATTTTCTGACCCCTTCCACAAAAGATATCATCATGACAAACATTCTGCCAAAGTTTGAGGATGATTGGACCAAAAATGTTGCCCTCAGTGTGTAAACAAGATTTTTCTAAGATTTGACCTACTGACCTTTTTTGATCCAACCTGACCCATTTTCGAAAGGGTTCAAGATATCATCAAGACAAACATTCTGACCAAGTTTGAGGAAGATTGGATCAAAATTGTGGCCTCTAGTGTGTAAACAAGATTTTTCTAAGATTTGACCTACTGACCTACTTTTTGATCCAACCTGACCCATTCTCGAAAGGGTTCAAGATATCATCAAGACAAACATTCGACCAAGTTTGAGGAAGATTGGATCAGAATTGTGACCTCTAGTGGTGTAAACAAGATTTTTCTAAGATTTGACCTACTGACCTATTTTTTAAATTTCCAACCTGACCCATTTTCGAAAGGGTTCAAGATATCATCAAGACAAACATTCTGACCAAGTTTGAGGAAGATTGGATCAAAAGTGTGGCCTCTAGTGCGTAAACATCAAAATTGTTGACGGACGACAAGATTTTTCTAAGATTTGACCTTCTGACCTACTTTTTGATCCAACCTGACCCATTACGAAAGGGTTCAAGATATCATCAAGACAAACATTCTGACCAAGTTTTGAGGAAGATTGGATCAAAATTGTGGCCTCTAGTGTGTAAACAAGATTTTTTCTAAGATTTGACCTACTGACCTACTTTTTGATCCAACCTGACCCATTTTCGAAAGGGTTCAAGATATCATCAAGACAAACATTCTGACCAAGTTTGAGGAAGATTGGATCAAAATTGTGGCCTCTAGTGTGTAAACATCAAAATTGTTGATGGACGACAAGATTATTCTAAGATTTGCCCTACTGACCTACTTTTTGATCCAACCTGACCCATTTTCGAAAGGGTTCAAGATATCATCAAGACAAACATTCTGACCAAGTTTGAGGAAGATTAGATCAAAACTGTGGCCTCTAGTGTGTAAACATAAAAATTGTTGACGGACGACGGACGACGGACAATCAAGTATCCCAAAAGCTCACCCTGAGCTATGTTCAGGTGAGCTAAAAAAAGCTCTTAGCTCTCTAAACAGTATTATTATACCATATTATATATTCTTGCCCCTTTTTGATGAGACAGAAGATAAAATGGTAAATACTTTGGTGTCCCCGAAGATCACACAGGGGTCAGGCTCCACCCCCAAAATTTTACTTAGGACCTTTCAGCTCAAAGCTGTTGAAATCCCCATTCCTAAATCATATCTATTCTCCTCATCAGATGAGATGTTTTACCAACTCTAATTTGGAGACTTAGTAACAGTTTACTATTTAATATGATAATACATGTTACTCATCAGATCTTTCATTGATTTTTTTTCATGTTTTTATACTACTGAAAATTAAGTCATACATTTCAATGTGTGCTCATATCAAAGAGGTTAACCAACACTCTTGACATATGACTGGATATTTGAAATAGTGTATAATGGCCTAAACAACAATTAGCTGACATGATTATGATTGACATTACTAGCATATTGAATTTTGTGGGGTTTTGTTTAAATGATATCTCCCGTTAAATTAGGCAAATGACATGAATATCAGTCAACAACATGGTAGTAGGGGCCATAACTCTCTTAAAAATTGAGGAACCAGGTCACGTCAAGGATATGCGTATCTACTCTTGGTAATAAAGCTTCCCATAAAGTTTCATTGATTCAAGCCATTAGTTCCTGAAAAAAAGCCCGGACAAGAATCATGCAACATGAACTATAGGCCAAAAGTCAAGGGGCCATAACTCTGTGAAAAATTGAGGAACCAGGTCATGCCGACGATATGCGTATCTACTCTTGGTGATAAAGCTTCCCATAAAGTTTTGTTGAATTCAAGCCCTTAGTTCCTGAGAAATAGCCCAGACAAGAATCATGCAATATGTACTATAGGCCAAAAAGTCAAGGGGCCTTAACTCTGTGAAAAATTGAGGAACCAGGTCACGCCTACGATATGCGTATCTACTCTTGGTGATAAGCTTCCATAAAGTTTTGTTGAATTCAAGCCATTAGTTCCTGAGAAATAGCCCGGACAAGAATCATGCAATATTTACTATAGGCCGAAAAGTCAATGGGCCATAACTCTTTGAAAAATTTAGGAACCGGGTCATGCTGAGGATATGCGCATCTCCTCTTGGTAATGAAGCTTCCCATAAAGTTTCGTTGAATTCAAGCCGTTAGTTCCTGAGAAATAGTCCGGACAAGGAAAGTGAGACGGACGAACGGACGGACGGACAGACGGACGGAAGGACGGACGAAGCGGCGACTATATGCGTCACCTTCGGTGAGCATAAAAAGACTATGACTTAAAATACCAAAAACTCAAAAGTGCATTGGCTGAAAAAACAGTGCTGCATGCAATAGCAGATGCGTAAGACAATTCTGCAGTGTTAAACAGTTTTGATTGTTAAATCAGTCAGTAAAGGACTGTTTCAAGTTTCATTGTTATTGTTATGGCAGTTATCATAATGATATGGGTTTTTTAATGCCTAAAATAATATTTTTGTTGTTTAATGTCTAAGATTTAATAATGGAAGAAGTAACAAGAGTTTTTATTATTATTTCTTTTAATAAATATATTTTATTCAAAGTAGTAATAAAATTTTAATTATTTCCATATTTTATACCAGTAGTTTTCCATAAAGTATGGACAAGTTGTGTTTTGCTACGGACAAGTGAAATTTTAAATTCAGTTATCCATGGACAAGTAAAATGAAATGAGATTTCGCCACCCCTGCCCTAGGGGCCTCATATTTCAAGGGATCAACTTTATTTTAACAATTGTTGCAGACAGTCAAAAAGTGATCATTTGTGCCAAAATAAATTCTGACCATTGGTTTTACAGAAGAAGAATTTTTGAGAATTTTCTATATAAAGTATATAAGGAAACTAGCTGACCCTCTAGGGCCCTCATTTTTTCAAGGGATCACTTCTTTTTTGCAATTAAAATTAAATTCTGACCATTGGCTTCATAGAAGAATTTTGGAATTTTCTAAATAAAGTATATAAGGAAACTAGCTGACCCTCTAGGGCCCTCATTTTTCAAGGGATCAACTTCATTTTAGCAATTAAAATTAAATTCTGACCATTGGCTTCATAGAAGAATTTTGGAATTTTCTAAATAAAGTATATAAGGAAACTAGTGACCCTTAGGGCCCTCATTTTTCAAGGGATCAACTTCATTTTAGCAATTATATTGGTAGACATTCATGAGGTGACCATTTGTGCCAAATAAAATCAGATTCTGACATTTGTTTTATAGAAAAAGAATTTTGAAATTTTCTATACAGAGGAAATTAGGCAACCCCCTTGGGGCCAAAGGGGTCTGGCAAGAAAGTTGGGTCATATTTCTCTATGTATAATACAAGGGATACTACTCCCGATTTACCAAGATTCATACCCACGTTGAAAAAATATCAATATCTCAGTCCTTTATGATGGTATATTCATATTCTTTGCACATATCACAAGTATATACAAATCACAACTGTTTCACCCATGCACACACAATTATCAAGCAATGAAACCCGCTCCTCAATTTTTTAGAATCTCGACACACGTGCGTATAGCCAGTCTCTCAGTGTAAACAGTTGTTTATGTGAAGGGCAAGGTAAACCGACACAATAATCACATTAAACAAATTGCTCACATCAGCATGCATAATATTTTCTCAGGTGCAAGAAATACAGTAGATATTGCCATTTCAACCTGTTGTCAACTTTCACTTTGCATTTAGCAATTCTATGAATCAAGTGACTTTCAAAAGAAAGAGATGTTTTGATTGGCTTTGTTCTAGCCTCTACAACCAATCAAATTCTAGTTACGTGATTCACAAATGACTCATGATAGAGTTAAAGATCGCTAACGAACAAATTGGCGATATCTACAGAATTCCTTGTGGCGAAGAGACATTATGCATTCCAATATGAGTAATTAATTTGTTTAGTGGTGTAATTGCATCGGTTAACCTCGTCCTCTCGCAGAAATAACTATTTACACTGGGAGAACAGCTGTACGAATGCGTGTCGAGATTTTAAAAATTGATGTTAGATTATCAAAGCAGGTTTTGTTACTTGATAAATGTGTTTGCATGGGTAAAACAGTTGTGATTTTCTGTTACATAAATGTATATGCTTGCGATAGATGCAAAGAATATGAATATATCATCAAGAATGACTGAGATATTGGCATTTTTTCAACAAGGGTATGAATCTTGGTCAATTGGGAGTAGAATCCCTTGTATTATATATAGTGATACAGTGGCGCTAACGTATCAGGTGTCAAAAATAGCATATATCGTTCGTATCGCATCGTATCGTATCGTATAGTATACCCAATCGCATCGTAACGTATCGAGTCGTATTACACATAATGAACAGGATCTTATCGCATCGTATCGTAAAGCAATGGTATATCGTAAATCGTATATCGTGAATCGCATAACGTATATCGTATCGAATCACTCTAAGATTTTTGGCAGTCTATGTTTCGGGACACCCTTTATTTATTTATTTTTTATATAGAAAATAATCATTCTTCGTGTCTCTAAATTCAACATTTTGCGTATATGTATTATTTTTTATCATAAATTATTTTATGTAGTATAATCTTATTATTTGTTTAGTTAAAATAACAATTTTTACTTTTTATGTACCGGTATATACATGTGTAGTGGCCTACGTGACTTTCTGCACAGACGCCGTGTGTCGTTAAGCAATATAATGCACGTGTGAAAAATATGTATTCGAAAGCATTAAATCGGTATTGAAGTAAACGCTGGGCTATATACATTCCTATATGTTTATTTGATGTGTTCGTCCAAGATGTTGCTTCCTTTGAATAACTTATTTTCCGGGACCTTTTTCGTCTACAGTATTCGCTTGCGTGCTCTTATTTAAAAACATTGAAAGAGATGATTGTAACTTATGCATATACCTACATTATAGTTCTAATGTGTATTTTTTTTTTTATTTCCTACTTTATTTACCCCCCGCCCCCCCTCGCCTTTCTCTCTCTCTCCACATATGCAAATGTCATAATTCGCACAGGACATATTTCTTTTTCTTCTCTCCCTCTCAAGCAATATAATATCAGGAGGTCTTGGATTCAAAACCCAACCGGGATACATTTCTCAGTGACAGCGTCAAGTCGCATAAAATTTGTACTAGTTTTGCCCTTGTCTTGCACTCGGCAAAATGGGGTTGACTATGGGAACTCGGAGAACTCAGTACTGGTTCTAAGCAGGAACTTCTCTCCCGTGTATCGGTCGGTGCTATTCCACTGACACATAAAATAACCAAGGCGTCTTTTCGCGAAATGAGCTAGGGTAGCGCACCGGACTCACTTGTATCCAAACCACTGTCTTTTCCGTTGCTTTTTTTTTTCAGCAAAAAAAAAAAAAAAAGAAAAAAAAAACAGGACCCCTACAATAAGAGATTAACATACTGCCTTTGAGAATAGAGGCATGCGGTTTTAGTCAAATTACCGATCTCTCCTTGTCTGCGAAAACACAAATTAACTACATGTAAAAGTTAAATGGGGAAAAAAATCTATAAATTCCATGTATAGTTCGCATATAAATATATATGACTTTTTTTTCATGTATGTACATTTATGCAGAATGTGTATATTTAGCAAACATAATTGTATTTCAGACGCGTGTATACCTTCTTATCAGCGGGCACAGCATGTGTTAATTTTGACCAGATATGTCACCTTTATGTAATGCCGATACCGATATACCGTCACTCACCCCCCACCCCGAATCCCACCCCAAGGCGAGGGAGGGACAATCAGCCTTTACACAACATGAATGTTATAACCGAACTAATTAACGTCACAGAAAACATGAAAGATGGTCGCAGGCCTATTGTGAGAACATTATCACAGAAAGAACCAGGGTGTTATGTACGTAGTGTCATTGGGTAGCTTAGTCAATCAAGCGCACAGTGCCCTGAGAGACGGCGACGGTATTAACATTCTAAACCAGCGTTTCTGAAGTTATTGAAGCAGTCACATGACGGCAAAAAACTCCACGCTGTGCTACGAGGTTCTGTTTTGTAACATAATAATCCGGAGTAAAGGTCATGAACATTTCATTCATAAAGAGCTGCATACCTTAGTAGGTCATTCTCTTTCTCTTGTACTAGCGAATTCTATCTGTTGTTTTGTATGTGTAGAAATTGACAGGTATTTGATTATTTAAGATACTAGAATGTTGCATCTATTTCAAAGTTAAGAAATGCCCTGGGAGGAACTAATCGCCATCATGCAAATATTGTGTGGACTACTTTAGGTCAATTACATACAATACGGAGCACTACTTTTTCTTGCTACAGGAGTAGATCTTCATGTACGTAAGATGGGTTGCTGTTCTGGTTAGAATGTCACGTATATTTTTTTTCACGCTTAAAATTGATGCTTCCAGTGCAAAATAATGGCAAAAGAAAACAGTTAACAAACTGTAACACGCTAAAAGCGGTTACGGTTTGTTTTAAAACGCCTGTGTAACATATTCCACTCGTTTTCGTTAGTTGCAGAATCGCATTGCACGGATCCGCACTAAGCGCGGAGAGTTACATTTTAAAATTGTTGTGGAAAATATGCAAATTAGCAAGGCCTGATTTCGATTTCCAGCATAAGCGGGTATCGCCGTCTAAAAACTGTTCCTCTATTATATAAATATTATCAATAATTTACATGTAACTTAGAATAAGTATGTGTATATACATACATACACTATTGAACATTTTACGTAATATAAACTGTACCGACTAAATTTAATACCGTCTGATAAAAGCTCTCCCGCCTACGCGTTATAGAGTATATATTCACAATGTTGCAAATTGTACATAATGAAGTGTGACCCTTAATACAGAAATCTCAAATTCTTCACCCTTTCCAAGGAGTGCCCCAAAGACAAGGAGGAATTTCTAGACAAAAACAACAATCACTACAAGTTTTTTCCCTTTAAATTTAATTTGATTATTATTCTAAAATTAAATTGTAATCATAGAAATTTATATTCCGAAGGGAAGGCTTCTATATATCAGTATATTTCCATAGCGAATCTTGTTGATGATGATATTAAAAATAAAAAAATCTCTCTCTCCTCTTTCAAGGGGGGGGGTTCTTTACAAATTAAAGACAATGGACTTTTAAACAATATAGAAATCACATACGAGTAATAAAAAAATATTTTTTTATAGTTAAAACAGGAGTAAAATATAGCAACAGTTCTTTTATAGGAACAAAAAATATGTGCTTATGGTTGAAAGTATGGGACCAATTTAGAAGTTGTTTGCAAATTAGATTTTCTGCTATCATCATGTATAAGCTGCGACAAAATTGGCAACCTCTTCACTAATTACTTATCTTCGAACAAGATGGCCTTCGGCCTTCATTTTTTTTTAATAAATAATTGTTTAAAGAAGCAGCATTACGGGTTTCTCTTTCTCTCTGTATATAAGGTGCAGGTTACATGCAGTTGCACATGCATCATTACATTTTTTTCGGCTATTTGACAGTTAACCAGAAGTTCTCTAGCACGTGCTATACTTCTATGTGTTTGTTCACAAGCGTCATTGAGCGGTCGCGATCGTATATAATAGGGCATGGACCAATTATATTCATAATTTTTTAAGAAAAGATATGTGTTAATTAACACAAATAGCAGAGTACTAGATATCAGTAAAGTTATTATTACACGTTAATCTAAAAAAATATTTATAATAATCTTCATTAAAAAAAAACCTTAACTTTCTCTCATTACATGTGCCGTTAGCAGTGGTCTCGATGGAGATCGCAGAGTCCGTCGCTTTTTCAGGGGGACCGCATTTAGTATGTCCCATTTCCTGTCGCTCGCTATGTTTATTTCAGAGGAAGACATGGATTACAGTTTATGTACGATAAATATTGTTAACAACATGAAGTTTTTGCATATTTCTGGACTTGTAGTCAAATCAAGCTTGCAGGTACATGTATAAAAATGTCATGTAAACCGTGCTTACGTGTATCGTATATCGCATAACGTAAATCGCAGATCGTGGATCGTATATCGTATGGTATCAGATTATAACGCATCGCATGGTATCGAATCGTAAAGGTAAATCAAACTTGCTATCGTACATCGCATATCGCAGATCGTATACCTCATATCGTTCGTATTTCAATCGTATTTTTTGACAACTGATACGATAGCACCACTGTATATGATTCACTTTTCATGCCAGACCCCTTTTCTAAGGGCCTCATTTTTCAAGCAATCAACTTCATTTTAGCAATTATGGTAGAGCACTATGAGGTGACCATTTGTGTGAAAGGAAATCAATTTTTGACAATTGGTTTCAGAGAAGAAAATTTTTGATGTTTTAAAGTAAATTCTGGTTGCCATGGCAACCAGAGTTCTGCATGGATCAGTTTATTTTAGCAACTTTGTAGAGGTTTGCCCAAGAATGATCTATGCCAAGTTTCATCAATTTCTACTCATCAGTTCAGGCAGGCTTTTTTCCAGAAATTGGGAAGAGGCCTTAGCCTTTCATTTTGGGAAATTCAAGTGCGATTTTTGGCAAATTGGGAAAGAAGTGGACTGATGTTCAAACAACAAACAAAAAGTGCACATTAAGAACTGCATTTATGTCATTCATTCAGTATTACAGTCAAGTGTCATATTACAAAGGCAGTGCCTATTCTTAAACGCCTTGAAAAGGTCAACAATCTTGTCAAAATCCTCCTCTTGTGGTGTGCAGGCATTGATCCTCATCAAAGCATCCAGTTGTTGAGTGGTCAGTGAGGTTCTCAAGAACGTACACAAGTCATTCATGAGACTGAATGACCTCTCAACAACTGCAGTGCTCTGGGGGAACAACAATGCCAGGCCATATAAATCCACAACTTTTTTCCTTTATAAAACTTTTAAAAAAACTGGACAAGATTGATCAGGGGGTAATTTTGGGAGACAAACTTTTTTGTAACTGTAAACCCATCAACAGATTGTGTAGATTGACTTTCTGGATTTGACACTGACGACTGATTGTGTAGTTTTGAAAATTTCGGGGCCCGTATACAATGATTGTATAGTTTTGACTCTCTGGCCCTTACACTGACGACGCCTAAAAGAAACTGACTTTTTTGGACTTACACTGACGACTGATTGTGTAATTGACTTTCTACTTTGTTTTTTTTTTCACTCCAAAAATTTCCAAAGAGACTTCCTTGTTTTTTTTGTCCCGGGCTCTTTTTCCCCCCCGATTTTCCCCATAGTATTTCCCGTTTTTAAAAGGGCTTTTTTCCTCATCCCGGATGTTTACATTGTGCGCTTTTTTTTGGAAAATTAAAAATTACATTTTTTTGTTGGAATAATTTGGCTGCCCCCCAATTTACAAATATCGAAATTGTGATTAATTGTACAGTACGCTCCGCTATTTTTGCGGACTGCTTTTTTTCGCCGTTTTGACCAAAAATATCTCGGTCGATTTTTTGGACCCCCAAAAATATATCGCGTTTTTTGCATAGGTTTACCGCGAAACTAATTATCCCCTTTTCTTTATTCTATGTGAAATTTTTAAAAGAGTTTTCCCCCCCCGGTTTCAGTATTTAACATGCTATTTGCACTGAAAACGCGGAATTTATAAAAAATTTTTAAAAACCCCCGGGGTGGTAAGCTATTTGTTTTTTGGGGGGAAAGTTTGGTTTTGATTACGGAAAAATCCGATTGTTAATGTTTTCGGCAACAAATTGCAGGTTTGTGGTATAATTACCCAACCCCATTTAATAAAAGCATTTAATTGGTATGGACATTTAAATTTCCCAAGCAATACCCCCCGAAAAAATTTTACACAAAAAATTGTCTTAAAATCCACTACAAAACCCCTTTGTAAATGGTATTTTTGTTTATTAAGCTTTTGGGGTACATAATTTTACCATTGAAATTTAAAAAATCCCGGAAAAATACCAATCCCTTTTTTGCCCGGAAGTAAACAATAAATGAAAAATTAGTCAGCGTTACCGGTTTTAATTTTTTTTTCATTTTAAAAATTAACAGGGCTCCTCATACGATAAAATCAATTAATAAAATTCACCCTTTAGCTTAAAATTTTTAAAAATTTTTGCGATGAATTGGTTTGTGGAATTGGGGAATTTTTCCAAAAAACCGACAAATTTTTTTGACAAACAAATTTAACGGCGTATAATTTATTTTAATTAGATAAAAAGCCCAAGATTTTCGTTAAAAACCGGGTTCACATCACCAAAAAACCCCGTTTTTTCACCCAAAATGCTCTCCTGAATCTGAATCAATTTGGGAGTTTTGTGCAAAAAAAAAAAAAAAGAATCAATGATTATGGAATTATTAAAAAAAAATTTAAATAAAAAAGTCTATAAATAAAATAATGTTTAATTTTTTTTATATTAGGGTTTTTCAAGAAATTTTTCGACTATCACAAAGAAAAAACATTATAGCATTTCTCAAAAAAACCCTTAAAAATTTCGCCCCATCCACTATTATTTTGGCGGGGTTTTTTTTGGGCTTTGGGCCCCAAAACCGCAAATAATTTTTGGGCCGGAAAATTTAAATTGTAAATTTAAAATTTAAAAAAAAAAAAAAAAAAAATTTTATTAAAAAAAAG
This sequence comes from Solen grandis, assembly GCA_021229015.1. Classification (NCBI taxonomy): domain Eukaryota; kingdom Metazoa; phylum Mollusca; class Bivalvia; order Adapedonta; family Solenidae; genus Solen; species Solen grandis. Next base: position 53,224,291 of record CM037788.1, read on the forward strand.
TTCATGCCCCAAAAATTTTTTTTTGTTTTTAAACTTAGTTTTTTAATTAAAATTATCAAATTTTTTAACCCTTTTTGCCCCCATTTATTTGGTTTTCGACTGCCCTTAAAAAAAACAAAAAAATCGGGGATGAAAGTGGAGTCGAATCGAAATCAGAATTTTTTTTTTTTAGAAAGCAAACCTTTTAACATAAATTAAAAAAAAAAATAAATTTTTTAAATAAAAAACGTTTTTTTTGCCCTTTCTTTAAAAAATTTGTTTTCCGGAAACAAAAATTAATTTTTAAATTAAAATTTTTTTTCAAAACAGGACATTTTAAAGTAGATGGGGCCCTTTTTGGGTTTTTGAATTTGACCCATTTTTCCCCATTCCCTTTTTAAGGGTTTAAGAGTATTTACATAAAATATTTTGCATTTTTGTCCCCGAAAAGTCATTAATTTTTATTTAAATGTAAAAGGGGAAAATTCAACTAAGGGGACCTCATTAAATCTCTGTTTGGGTTTGCAGAATGTAAAAGTAATTAAAAAACCTTTTCTTTTATTATTAAAGTTTTTTAAAATAGTTTTAAAACAAAATGTCTGTTTTAAAAACATTTTTAAATTTTTAAAAAATTTATATGGTCGAAAGAAAAATAGGTTGGCTAAAGATGTTTAAAAAAACAGTTTTTTCAAAATGAACAATGGGGGCGCGGCAAAAAGTAAAAATATTATCGGGAAAAAACTTACTTAAAAAAAGGCAAAAAAAAAGTGGGTTTTTTGCTTTTTAACAGGGGAAGGGAAAAAAAGTCACAAGGGCTTTTTGGTAAAAAAATATTAATTTCCCGTTTTGGGAAAAATTTAAAATTCTTTTTTTTTTGGGGAAAAAATTTCTGATAAAAAATTTGGGGAAATTAAAAAGGTTTTTTTTTAATTGGGAAGTTTTACCGGAAATATCGGGCCTTTTTAGTTTATTAATTTTAAAGGAAAAAAACCCTGTCAGGAGATGTTTTTTTTAAAGCCCCAAATTGTTAACCCAAAAAGGGGTTGGAGGGTTTTATTTTAATGCCCACCCTTTTAGCATGGGTTTTGCTAAGGGGGAGTTTAAAATTTAAAAAAATCCAAAAAAACCTCTGCAAATTAGGCCAAACTTTTTGTTCAAATTTTTTTCAAAAAAAAAAATCTTTCCTTTAGATTAAATATGTGTAAATGACTAAAAAAAGAGATATAGAGAAAATCATCAGGTAATATAGATTCATGCCCCTGTATATACGTCTGGTCCTACTTAATGTACCTCCAGGATCATGCGCTATCCATGTGCCCTCCGGATTCTATCACGAAAAACCGTTTTATCACATGTTGTATAGGTATGAAATTTCAACAGTAGCTTTACAATAATACTTTATTTTGTGTGCAAATTTAAATTTTTAAATTTTGTGTTTTTGTTGCTAAAATCCCTTTTCAAAAATGGATTTCCCTCGAGTTGTATTGCCACTTCAATTTCCGTCCCGTATGTGGACTAAACGCTCCCCTGTATGAAAAGAAATTGACAAGGTATTTGATTATTTGTATGTTTACCTTTCTATTCAAAGTTAAGAAATGCTCTGGGAGGAAACCTAATCACCATCATACAAAATATGTGTGAACTACTTTATGTAAATTACATACAAATTGGAGTTTCTAATGCGAAGTGCTACTTTTTTCTTTCACGGAGTAGATCTTCATGCATGTAAAATGGGTTGCTGTTTGATAAATATGGTAACGGATTTTGTTCAAGCTTAAAATGGATGTTTCTGTTTGAGAAAGGAGGACTCGATCTAGATTGTGTGCAGTAAGGAAATTCATTTCAATAAAGGTGAAGTCCTGAGATTTGGACTAAATTGGACTTGTCTAGATTGGGGATGAGATCCAATTTGATTGACAGGTTCATAACCACTTGAAGATCCTGCATTAAAAGATTAGGAATGAGATGGAGAAGCAACCAGCAGACTATGCGAAATCTTTTCCTTCTTCACAGGACATTGCGACAGGTAAACACAAATTTTTTACCTGTCGCAACAAATGTTTACCTGTCGCAGCAACTTTTACTTGCTGCAACATATTTTTACATGTTGCAATGTTTTAAACAGTATTTAGTAAGAACATTTTGATATCTTGATTTCAGTCTCTTTATTGCAAGTATTATCACTTAATATAATGAATATTCATTCATTTTTGGCTATTTTTATATTATCTCTGTTTTACATATACACTGTCCTAATCAGCTATTCAAAACTCACAAACGTCAAAATGAAAGACCTGCAAAATAAGTACATATAGAGGAATAAACCCTACCCCATTTTTTAAAAAAAATAAAGTTCTGTAAGTTGTGTGACCATAATGAGGAAATATCCCTAAAATGTCTGTTATTGTCAGGAGCTCTCTTCTTTGGTTCGTTGCTAGAACTAGCAGGCAATTTTCGACCCGGCATCTAGAATTAACTATTTACGATAATGAATATTGAAATGATAAAAATTGAACCTGATAATAAATTAAAACGAGTATGACCTTGTTAATTGATTATGGAAAGCGAATAAAAAGAAAAAAACAATCTTTCGTGAATGCATCGTCTGCCATGGTGTTGATTGTTGACCGATAAAGACAGAGTTTTCCACATGGTATATTAATAGCGGGGAACCAATTCGCAATCGTTACTGCTTGGCCATCTCAGACAGCGGATAATCATTACATAATCGCTAAAAATAGCAAAGGAAACTGTTTTTTGAAGAAAGTGAAAGTAATTTTCCAAAAATGAAACGGTGGCTGTATGGATTTTTTTCATCAGACATTGTGTCCGACAATAACAGACGCTTTCGACGGTCAAAATGGAAATATACCGGACATGTCCGACTGACCGACAGACATTCGCATTGACTGAACCAGTTGTTGAAATACTGGAGTAGACGAGGGCCTTGAATGTGAATCTTGTCTGCTATACCCTAATGATTTTGGTACATATCCTAGGGGATGTAGAAAGGCGAAGGTACTTCTGTGAGGAAGGGTTTATATAGGGATATGAAAACAAGAGGGCCATGATGGCCTGAATCGCTCACCTGAGTACCTTTGCTTCAATGATGTCAAGGTTTTTAAAAGACAAGGATTCTGATATAACTTAATCTAAAACATTTTACCCTGACAATACTACACACCAAATATCTAAGCAATGGGCCATGTGGTTTCAGAGAAGACTTGGGCGCAGGTCATTTATCCCCGTGGGGCCAAGACTTTGAAAATCTTTGTAATGAAACCATTAGATGCTAGTAAATACCAAAAATCTTAGCTCTAGGCCTTATTGATTCATAGAAGAAGATTTTTAAGATTTTCCTATTTAACTCTATGTAAAACAAGTGCCCCCTGGTGGGGGGTCATTTATCACCATTGGGCTATGATTTGTACAATCTTGGTAGTGGCCCATAAGTGATGCTACAAAACCAAATATCTAAGCTCTAGGCTTATGGATTCATAGAAGAAGATTTTTTAAGTTTTCCTATATAACTCATGTAAAACAAGTGCCCCCTGGTGGGGGGTCATTTATCACCTTTAGGGCTATGATTTGTACAACCTTGGTAGTGGCCCATAAGATGATGCTTCATACCAAATATATAAGCTCTAGGCCTTAGCATTCAGGGAAAGAAGATTTTTTCGATTTTCTATTTTAACTCTATGTAAAACAAGTGAACCCTGGTGCGGGGTCATTTATCACCATAGGGCTATGATTTGTACAATCTTGGTAGTGGCCAAAAGATGATGCACATACCAAATATCTAAGCTCTAGGCCTTATGGATTCATAAAAGAAGATTTTTTAGTTTTCCCTTATAACCCCATGTAAAACAAGTGACCCTGGTGCGGGATCATTTATCCCCATAGGGCTATGATTTGTACAATCTTGGTAGTGGCCCATAAGTGATGCTCATACAAAATATCTAAGCTCTAGGCCTTATGCATTCATGGAAGAAGATTTCATACAAAATTATCTAAGCTCTAGGCCTTATGCATTCATGGAAGAAGTTTTTTCTATATAACTCTATGTAAAAAAAGTGCCCCCTGGTGCGGGGTCATTTTCCCCATAGGGCTATGATTTGTACAATCTTGGTAGGGGCCCAATAAGATGATGCACATACCAAATCAAAAGGCTGGGCCTTGGGGTTTTCGGAGAAGAAGATTTTTTCAAGTTTTTCCTACATTAGCCTATGTGAAATTCAAGTGACCCCTGGGGGGGGGCCCAATTTTGACCCCAGGGTCATAATTTTACAATCCTGGTAGAGAGTCATAAGATCATGTACATACCAAAATCAAAAGGCTAGGCCTTGTGGTTTCAGAGAAGAAGATTTTTTAAATTTTCATTTTTAAAATCTATTTTTGCTCCTTTGACCAAATTTTATGCGATGGACCAGAACCTTTTTATACAATTTTAGTAGAGCTTCATCCAAGGAACATTCCTGCAAAATATTTTTCAAATTGGCCAACCCGTTTAGGAGGAGATGTTGTTTGAAGCAATTGTTGACCCCGGGAAACGCACGGACGCAGGACCCCGGACAAAAGGCGATCAGAAAAGTCACCTTGAGCACGTTGTGCTCATGTGAGCTAAAAAGGGGCATCTGTAAAATCCAGGGAAACAGCCCATGAAAAGGATGATGCACTGTGGAGCAGAAGGAAGCTGAAGTTTCCATCTTGAAATACTCCTTTGCAATGAAAGTGTTTAGACGAGATAGGTCTATAACCCGGGCTCCAGGCGCCATCTTTCTTTGGGGAAATAGAAAAGGGCGGCTGTAAAACCTTGTGACTTTTGTTTTGAACCCTTTCTACTGCGTCTTTGGTGATGATTTGAGAGACAGCTTCCCGCAGTTTGTGATGAAAGAATCTGATACCCTTGACTGTCAATGGAAATGATCCACCTATGTGTGGTTAGACTTTCCCCTTTTTTTGACAGAGATTGGGATTTAAAAATTTTTTGTAATGGGATTACGTCCAATGGTTGGAAAAATTAATGGGCACTTACAAATTTCTATTTCAAAAAAAATGGGAACTTGGAAATTTAACTTTATTTACCCTTTAAAGTTTTAAACTCAGTCAAATAAACAATAAAATAAACAATAAAACATGGAACAGGTCATAAAAAGGTATAGGCTTTTTAGCTCACCTGAGCATAGCTCAAGGTGAGCCTTGGGATAACTTGATTGTCCGTCTGCCCTCGTCCGTCAACAATTTGTGTTTACACACTAGAGGCCACAATTCTGATCCAATCTTCCCCAAACTTGGTCAGAATGTTTGTCTTGATGATATCTTGAAACCCCTTTTGAAAATGTGTCAGGTTGGATCAAAAAGTAGGTCAATAGGTCAAATCTTAGAAAAATCTTGTTTACACACTAGAGGCCACAAATTTTTTTCCAATCTTCCTCAAACTTGGTCAGAATGTTTGTCTTGATGATATCTTTTAACCCTTTCGAAATGGGTCAGGTTGATCAAAAAGTAGGTCAGTAGGTCAAATCTTAGAAAAAACTTGTTTAAACACTGAGGCCATTCTGATCCAATCTTCCTCAAACTTGGTCCCGAATGTTTTTGTCTTGATGATATCTTGAACCCTTTCGAAAATGGGTCAGGTGGATCAAAAGTAGGTCAGTAGGTCAAATCTTAGAAAAATCTTGTTTACACACTAGAGGTCACAATTCTGATCCAATCTTCCCCAAACTTGGTCAAAAATGTTTGTCTTGATGATATCTTGAACCCTTTCGAAAATGGGTCAGGTTGGATCAAAAGTAGGTCAGTAGGTCAAAAAATTTAGAAAAATCTTGTTTAACACTTGAGGCTACAATTTTAATCCAATCTTCCTACACTTGCTCAGAATGTTTGTCTTGATGATATCTTGAACCCTTTCGAAAATGGGCAGGGCCGGACCAAAAAGTAGGTCAATAGGTCAAATCTTAGAAAATCTTGTTTCACACTAAGGCCACAGTTTTGATGCAATCTTCCTCAAACTTGGTCAGATTGTTTGTCATGATGATATCTCAAACCAGTTTGAAAAAGGGTGAGGTGGATAGAAATGTAGGTCAGTAGGTCAAATCTTAGAAAAAAACTTGTTTTTACTCTGAGGGCAACATTTTTTGGGCCCAAAATCCTCAAACTTTGGCAGAATGTTTGTCTGATGATATCTTTTGTGGATGGGGTCAGAAAATTCCTGAAATTGTTTCACCTCATCATCTTAATTCTAAAGCAATCTGTTTTGTACAGGCAATGATTTATACTTTTTTCAGGTTAGCGATTAGGGCCATCTTGGCCTCTTGTTTTCTTCCATGCAGTATTTCTTTTCGGTGGAATGTTTTGAATGACCAAAAATTTTCAAGGTGAATGTTATTGATTTTGAAAATTCAGTGCAGTTCTCCGTAAAAGGCATCCAGAACGGATGTTAAAAAATGCTTTCAGCTCGCTAAATGCATACGGTAATTGGAATATTTGCGATAAAATTCTTTAATTAATCATAAACAATTCCCGAAAATTGAGTTTTTACACAATGAAGTGTAAATTCGATAACTAATTTTCCGTTTTAAACCCGAATATAAAAGCCAGAGTTTTATCCCTTTACCCTGGAATGACGTTTTGGTTACCCGGGTTTCATTGACTAAATTTACAATTTCTTTAAATCAATTTGTTTGGGGTTTTTTGGCCCTTTTAAATGTAAAAGATGGCAAGAACGGTTTTGGGCGTAGAAAGGGCCCCCCTAGGGTTGAAGTTTCTTTTCTGCAAAAGGGGAAAAGAGGAAGAAGGGTTTGGGGTTTACATTTGATGGGGTAGGAGGTCTGTAACTTTGGGCCCCTGTTTTTGTGGGGCCTTGGGCTGATGGCGAGAAAACCCTTTACAAGAAGTTTGGGGCCTTGTTAAGAGGTTGCTTCCCAGAAGCGATAAGTTTTTTCAAGAATTTTGAAGGGGATGGGCAAAAACCCCTATGTATTTTCCCTCTTTAAAAAATTTGCAACTTCAGAGTAAACCCCCAAAAAAATTAGGACCCATTAGGGGAGCTCTTTTATTTTCCCCCTTGTAAAAGAAAAAGTAGAATTTTGCGGGGGAATCAACAGGGAACCCCTGCAAGCTAAGTATTCGGGGTGGCTTCCCCACAAGCAGAGTTTTTGGGTGTTTTAGAAATCCAGTAGAATCTTGGGGGAGGGGGGAAAAGGGCTCTTTTTTCCAGGAGAAGGGACATTGACCAAAAAGTGTGATGAGGGCAATCCCAACCGCCTGCCTGACAAAATGTTCTCTCAAGTGTCTTAAGGCAACAGACACAAATTTAAAGGGAAAACAAACATATTGAGGGGCCTTAAGCGGGCCCAAAAAAAGGGGCCCAGATGAACGAATTCATAGTAGTTTCTTGGTCCGTTTTAAGTCCGGGGCAAAAAAAAGTGGACAGTCGTGTTTAAATCTTCAAATTTTCCCAAAATTTTTGTTAGTAACAAATTAAAGCCAAAAATAATTTTTGTCAAAATTGCCCTGTCTGGCCAATTAAAAAAATTTTTGAAAATTTTAGCGGCATTTTTAGTAAACCACTTTCATCACGGTTTGTGTTTTCAGAACGGGGCACAATTCCCAAAAGTTAAAGGGTTTAATCTTGGCTTAAAATGATTTTTCTTCATCTTACTTTTCATTTTATAATGTTTCGAAAGTTTTGTTTATAAAAAAGTAAAATTTTTTTAAATCGAAGTCTTGGGACAAGCTGGAAACTTCAAAAATAAGATTAATCGGATTAAAAATTCTGATAAAAATTTCAGTTATGAGTGTGCTGTTCGTTTTCATTCCGGGAATTTTGGGGAAAATATTATGTGTAAAAAGATTATTGGGTGATGTTTATACTATTTGCAGTTAAAAAAAAGAAATAAAAATATTCAGATCATTGATGCTTTGGTAACATAATCATTCTCCTGTCAAACAATGATCTTTTTTTACGTCCATCTGCTGCTTCGGGTAGTTCGGTGCGGGCGAACACGTGTAGGGAAATATATAAAGATTGCCGGTTTATCTGTGGCAGTGCTTTTTTGCAATGTCAGATATGATTAGCGATAATCTACGTTCCCGTGGAAGACCTTGCCCAACCCAAAACTTGAAAAAAAAGGTGTAAAAAAAAAACTTGCTGAGCCATCACTCAGGTGCCTCCCCAAAATAAACTTGGTTACTGACCCGGTTATTTATAATAAGGGCAAAATTAGTTAAGAAAATTATGAAATTTTACTTAAAAATAAAAATTGAAAAATGAATAATTGCGACCTCAGGCGGGATTTTTATTTGAAAAAACTTTTAAAAAAACCAAATAGCTAAAAATTGGATTAAACATTTTTTTTTAGTTTAAAAAAAGAAAAGGGAAAAAAATTGGGACCAAAAATAAACTTTAAAATGGCAAAAAATTCGGTTTAATGTGTTCCTTTTGGTAGGTTCTACTGTACTTATTTTAACAAGAGGCCCTGTTGGCCCCTAAAAACGCTCACCTGAGTTAAATAGGTTGACCCCAAAGGGAAATTGACCCAAATTTTTTTTAAAATCTGGCCCGTGTTTTGAAGAAGTGATTTTTAAAAATACCCTACTTTTTTTTTTTTTTGCTATGGCAACCAGGGTTTTTTTGGATCAAGTTTATTTTAGAACTTTTGTGAAGGTTTACCCAAGGGATCATTCCCGCAAATTTAATCAAAATTGTCTGTGGTTTCAGAGAAAAAGTTGATTAAAGTTTTTCCCCAAAATACATAAAGGCAAATAAGCCCCCCCTGGGCCCTTTTTTTTGGATAGGAAATTTTGGGAACTTTGGTAGAGGTTGACCCCGAAACATCCTACCAATTTATTTTAAAATTGGCCGGGGTTTTAAGAAGATGATTTTTTAAAAATTTTTTTTTTTTTTTTTTTGTTGCCCCTGGCAACCAGAGTTTAATGGATCAAGTTTATTTTAGCAACTTTTGTGAAAGGGTTTACCCCAAGGGTATCCCCGCCAAATTTAATAAATTTGTCTGGTTTCAGGGGATGTTTTTTAAAATTTTCCTTTTAATATAAGGCAAATAAGCCCGCCCTGGCGGCCCCTGTTTTTTTACGGATGGAATAATTTTTTCAATTTGTGAGGTGCCAAAAAAACATCTGTACCATTTATTTTAAATTGGCCCGTAGTTTTTAAAAAGTGTGTTTAAAGTTTTCATATTGTTTTTTTTTTGTTGCCATGGCAACCAGAGTTTATTGGATCAAGTTTATTTTAGCAAATTTTGTGAAGGTTGACCCAGGTCTCCCTCCAAGTTTTAATCAAATTCTGTGGTGGTTTAGAGGGGTGTTGTTTAAAGGGTTTCCCCATTTAATTTAGGCAAAAAAGGGCCCCCCCCCCTTTGGGGGCCGTTTTTTTACGGATCGGAATTTTTGCAATTGGGAGAGGGTTTACCCCGAAACTTTGTACCCCTTTATTTTAAAATTGGCCAGTTTTTTTTGAAGAAGGATTTTTAAAAATTTCATATTTTTTTTTTTTTTGTTTTCCCTGGGAACCCGAGTTCTTATGGTTAGTTTATTTTAGCAAATTTTGTGAAAGGGTTGACCCCAAAGGGTCATCCTGCCAAGTTTTAAAAAAATTTTGTCCAGTGGTTAAGAGGGGGATGTTTTTTAAAGGGTTTTTATTACATATAAGGAATAAGCCCGCCCCCGGTGGCCCTGTTTTTTTCGGATGGAATAATTTCAGCAATTTGGGAGAGGTTGACCAAGGAACATCTGTACCAATTATTTTGAAATCTGGCCCGTAGTTTTTGAAGGGGATGATTTTTAAAAATTTTCAAAATTTTTTTTCTTTTTTTGCCATGGAACCCGGAGGTTCCCTT